>JAUNZM010000074.1:1800000-2271175 GCA_033459285.1 Clamator glandarius | reverse complement strand
GTCTGTGTCTTTTGGGGGGGGGGGGGGGGGAACGCCGTGTCCGTGTCTTTGGGGGGGGGCTCCGTGTCTTTTGGGAGGGGAGACACCGTGTCCGTGTCTTTAGGGGGGGGCTCCGTGTCCGTGTCTTTTGGGGGGGGACACACCGTGTCCGTGTCTTTTGTGGGGGGGGGGGGCGCCGTCTCCGTGTCTTTTAGTGGGGGGGCAGACACCGTGTCCGTGTCTTTTGGGGGGGGACACACCGTCTCCGTGTCTTTTTTTTGTTGGGGGGGGGGCACATCCGTGCCCCGTGGCTGCCTCCACCCGCTCCGCGCTGCTGGAATGCTGGAGATTTTTATTAATTTTTTAATTACTATCACTTTTTCGTGCACGTTGAGGGCGGGAGGGGGGGGGGGATGTCCATTCGCTTTTTCCGGGGGGGGGGCTCCATCTGCGCACCCCCATCCTCCTCCCCCCCACGGGCGTGGCGGGGTCCCCCCCCCCCTCCCCACGGTGCTGGGTTTGGGGGGTCGGATTGCCGCGTGTCCCCGTCCCCCCCAACCTCAGGGAGAGATTGGGGGGGTCGAATCCATCCCGGTGCGTGTGTCCACCCCCCCCCCCCCCCCCGCGGTGCGAAGTGGGGAAACTGAGGCAGGGCAGCCGGGCGCCGCGGCCAAGGTCACCCCGGGACCGGGCACCGCCTCGACACCCCCCCCCGAAACCTGGTGGCCCCGTGGCGACCTTCAGCCTTGGCGACCGCCGTGACCCCCGCCGGCAGCGGGTTTGGGGGGGGGGCGCAGGTTAGGGGGGTGCCTCCCCCCGCCTGGCCCCGCCCCGCATTGGGGACCCTCGGGGGGGGGGTGGGGGGGGCGGGGGCCGCCGTGGGGCGCGGGCAGGACCCGGTGGAACCGGTTTGGGGGGGGCTTTCCCCCGCCCGGGGGTCTTGGCGCATCCCCCCCCCCCCCCCCACTTTTCTCCTCCCAGCGATGCTGTGCAGCTGCGTGTGGGCCTCCCCCCCCCGCCCAGCAATGCTCCTTTGGGGAGAGGGGCCTCCCATTCCCCCCCCCACCTCGCTTTCCTAGTGAACGTGGGTCCCATCCTGCCCCCCCCCCCACACACCCCCGGGGTCCCATCCTGGGGTCTTCCATCCCCGATCCCCATCCTGGGGGTCCTATCCTGCCACCCCTGTCCTATCGGGGTCCCATCCTGCGACACCCCCCCTTCCACCCGGGGATCCCCATCCCACAGCCCCTGGGGGTCCCATCCTGCCCTCCCCGTCTCCTGGGGGTTCCCATCCCGGGGGTCCCCGCAGCCACTGGTGGAGCTGGACACCTGAGTCCCCCTTCTAGGTGTGTGTTTGGGGGGGGGGGGGGGGGGGGTGCGGTGAAGGTGAACCCCACGGCGGTGACCCCAGTATTGCGATCCCCCGGTATTGGGGTCCCCCAGCTTGGCAAGGGTCGAGTGGCTTTGGGGACACTGCAGGGTCTGTCCCCTGTGTCCCCTCCCCGGGCAGGGTGGGCACCCCCAGACCATCTCCTGCACCCGCTTGGCAGGGGTTGAGCAGCTGTGGGGACCGAACCCCGTGTCCCCTCCCTGGGCAGCGTGGGTACCCCCAAACATGCTTGGAGCTCCGGGCATGCGTGGGTACCCCCAGACATGCATGGCCACCGGGCACGGGTCAAGTGGCCTTGGGGACATGGTGTCCCTTCCCTGGGCAGTGTGGACACCCCCAAACATGCTTGGAGCTCTTTCCATGGCCACCAGGCAGGAATCAAGTGGCCATGAGGACCTGGTGTCCCCAACCTGGGCAGGGTGGACACCCCCAAACATGCTTGGAGCTGTTCCCATGGCCACCGGGCACGGGTCAAGTGGTCATGGGGACCTGGTGTCCCCAACCTGGGTAGGGTGGACACCCCCAAACATGCTTGGAGCTCTTTCCATGGCCACTAGGCAGGAGTCAAGTGGTCATGAGGACCTGGTGTCCCCAAACTGGGTAGGGTGGACACCCCCAAACATGCTTGGAGCTGTTCCTGTGGCCACTGGGCATGGGTCAAGTGATCATGAGGACCTGATGTCCCCTCTCTGGGCAAGTTGCACCCCCCCAGACAGTCTGGGTGCTGTTCCCACGCCCACTAGGCAGGAGTTAAGTGGCCGTGGGGGACACTGTGGAGGCTGAACCCCGTGTCCCCTCCCTGGACAGCTTGAGCACCCCCAAACCAGCTCAGTGCTGCTCCAATAGCCACCGGGCAGAGGTCAAGTGGCCATGGGGACCTTGTGTCCCCTCCCTGGGTAGGGTGGCACCCCCAAACCAGCTTGATGCTGTTCTCGTGCCCACCAGGCAGGGGTCAAGTGGCCATGAGGACCTGGTGTCCCCAACCTGGGCAGGGTGGACACCCCCAGACATGCTTGGAGCTCTTTCCATGCCCACCAGGCAGGGGTTAAGCAACTCTGGGGACACTACAGGATCTGTCCCTCCATGTCCCTTTCCCCGGTGAGGAGGACACCCCGAAAGAGGTTCAGCGATCCCAGCAATGCCAACCCCGGCCACGTCGCGGTGAGGTGTCAGCTCCGTCCCCCCCCCAACCCTGCGAGCTGGGCCCCTGCGGAGAGAAACCCAGGAGCCCCCCCTCCCCCTACCCCAGCGCACGTGAACCGGAGCCCCCGATTTAGAAACGTCCCCGTCCCCGTGCCAAGCTCCGAGCGCTGAGAATAGCGGCACGGCCTCCTGGGGACGGGGGCACCCCGAGGGGCTGGGGACCCACCCCGGCGAGCTGAGACCGCGGGCACTCGTCGCACGCCAGGTGCCTTTTGGTGGGGGTGTTTTGATGGCCAGGAGAAACGGAGCGTGGGGAGCCGGTTGCATCCCGCTGCGCTGGCACGAGGGCACCATGCTGGGGGAGTGGCACCGCGACTCTTCCTCTGCAGCTCCCTGCCACCGGCCCCATTGAGATGGGGAAACTGAGGCACGGCTGAAAGTGGCTGGATGGAGTTAGGGGGGGAGCAGAGCTGAGGTTGCCACCTTGTCCTGGTCACACCGTGGGCACTGTGGGGAGCTTCGTCCAGGGCACTGTGGGCACCGCGGGAAGCTTTGTCCCAGCTGCACTGTGGGCATCGCGGGAAGCTTTGTCCTGGTCACACCGTGGGCATCGCAGGGAGCTTTGTCCTTGCCACTGTGGGCACCGCGGGAAGGTTTGTCCTGGCCAATGTGGGCACCACGGGAAGCTTTGTCCTGGTCACACCGTGGGCATCGCTGGGAGCTTTGTCTTGGCTGCACCATGGGCGCTGTGGGCACTGCGGGAAGGTTTGTCCCAGCTGCACCATGGGCATCGTGGGGAGCTTTGTCCCGGCCACTGTGGGCACCGTGGGCAGCTTTGTCCTGGCCACTGTGGGCACCGCGGGAAGGTTTGTCCCAGCTACACGTGTGAGCACTGCAAGAAGAATCAGCCATCACGGCCTGGGCTGGATTTAATGGCCCCAGGAGTCCCTTGTGGGTCACGGTGGCTGCGGGGCCAGCTGGGGGTCAGGGTCGTGGCACAGGTTCCCACAGCGGCGATCCAGGGCCCGTCGGTGGCCGGCGGTGCCCGGTCAGCGCCAGGACAGGTCACCGTCCCCGCGGCTGCCTGCGCTCGCTTCCCCGAGCCGCCGGAACACAGGGTGGATAGGGTCACGGTGCCCGCATGCCCTGGCCACACTAGAGCCTGGCTCGTGCAGTGGCACGGCCCGAGCGCCGTGTGCGTGGGGAGGGGGCACCACGCGGCTTCCCGTGGCACAGGGTGGGCTGCCCTGACGTCAGGCCCGTGGCATCCCCTGCGCTCCGGCTGCCCAGCTGCTGCGCATGCTTGGGATTCCTGCAGCCTCCCGGCACGCCGGCCCCACCACACGCTGCCACGCGTGCCCCACGGCACCAGGCACCCCACAGCACCAGCAATAGGGTGACAGGGACCGGTTGAGCTTTGGGGTGAGCGCATGGCACTGGGCAGAGCTCCGCGTCCCCACTGCGTGCGGCCACACGTGCCGTACAGCACCGGGCACCGCATTGGGTGCCAGGGACTGGCAGATTTGGGGGTGAGTGTGTGGCACTGGGTGAGGACACGCGGGTGGCACCAGGCAGAGCCATGCATCCCCGCCATGTATTGCCATGCGTGCCCCACAGCACCGGGCACCCCACGGCACCACCTGTAGGGTGACAGGGACCAGGTGAGAGCATGGCACTGGGCAGAGCTCCGCGTCCATGCTGTGTGCGGCCACGCGTGCCGTACGGCACTGGGCACCTCGTGGCACTGGCCATTGTGTGCCAGGGACTGGCGGATTTGGGGGATGAGTGTGTGGCACTGGGTGAGGACACGCATCCCCGCCATGTGTTGCCACACACGCCCCATGGCACCGGGCACCTCACGGCACCAGCAATAGGATGACAGGGACCAGGTGAGCGCACGGCACTGAGCAGAGCTCCGTACGGCACCGGGCACCGCGTGGTGCTGGCCACTGGTGCCCGAGACTGGCAGATTTGGCTCTGCCTGGTGCCACATGTGTGTCCTCACCTAGTGCCACGCATCCCCGCCGTGCGCTGCCACACACCCCACGGCACCGGGCATGGCACGGCGCTGACCGTAGGGTGCCAAGGACTGGCCTAGCTGTGGGGTGAGTCCATGGCATTGGGAGAGGACCCGCGTGTGGCACCGGGCAGAGCCGCACATGTGGGCACCGGCGTGTGCCGGGTGGTGCCAGCTGTGCCCCAGCGGGTGCCGCTGCGCCTGGCCGCGCTCCCACGGCACAGTTCCAGGGTTCCGCTGCCGGGGCTCAGTGATGCCGCTGCCGGTGCCCAGCCACAGTGGGGCTGGCGAGTTTGGCTGTGGCGCCCTGCCCCCAGCCCGGCACTAATCACACTAATTGGCACCCTGGCTAAAGCGCTTAGGCACTCACCTCCCTGACCCAGATGGCAGCTGGCGGGGGGGAGATGATGCCCGAGACCCCCGGAGCCCATCTGTCCCAGGGAGGGAGGAGGGACACCACGGCATCCCCGGCACCCAGGTCTGGCTGCTCCCTCACCGAAGCAGTGTCCACTGGGGTTGGGTCCCCATCGCGGGGGGTCCCCGTGGGTGGCATCCCTGGGGAGCGGGGTGCCGGGTGCCCCCCATGGGGCTACGTGGCTCCCGCCACCAGCCCAGCCCTGGACTTTATCCCCAGGCTGTTTTCTATCGCCTGCAACCACCCGACTCAGCAGAAACGCTGCCCTGGGCGTGGGGCTGGGCTGGGGGGTGTGGGGTGGGGGGCCCCCCTGGCGGCTGCTCCCCTGCTCCCAGCCCCACACCTGGTCCCGCAGGGTGGAGAGAACGCGCGAGTTGGGCTGCAGCGGGTATGGGAGGGCTGAGACCTGACTGTGCTCGTCACGTGTGTCTTGGGGTTTGGTCTGGCAGGGGGTATGGGAGGCTGAGACTTCACTGTGCTCATCACACGTGTCCTGCGGGTTGGTGACAGCGGGTATGGGGTCTGAGACCTCACTGTGCTCATCACACGTGTCCTGCGGGTTGGTGACAGCGGGTATGGGGTCTGAGACCTCACTGTGCTCATCACACGTGTCCTGCGGGTTGGTGACAGCGGGTACGGGGGGCTGAGACCTCACTGTGCTCATCACACGTGTCCTGTGGGTTGGTGACAGCGGGTACGGGGGGCTGAGACCTGACTGTGCTCATCACACGTGTCACATGGAGTCGGGAACATATGTGGCCTGGGCTGCTGGCAGGTTTGGGGAGGCTGAGACCTGAGTGCACTCGTCACATGTGTCCTGCAGAGCTGGGAGGATGCACGGGTTGGGCTGCCAGCGAGTATGGGGGGCTGAGACCTGACTGTGCTCATCACACGTGTCCTGTGGGTTGTGCTGCTAGTGGGTAGGGGGGGCTGAGACCTGACTGCGCTCATCACATGTGTCCCATGCATTGGTGACAGCGAGTATGGGGGGCTGAGACCTGCCTATGCTCATCACGCATGTCCCATGCATTGGTGACAACGAGTATGGGGGGCTGAGACCTGACTGCGCTCATCACACGTGTCCCATGCATTGGTGACAGCGAGTATGGGGGGCTGAGACCTGACTGCGCTCATCACGCGTGTCCTGCAGGTTGATGACAACGAGTATGGGGGGCTGAGACCTGACTGCGCTCATCACACGTGTCCCATGCATTGGTGACAGCGAGTATGGGGGGCTGAGACCTGACTGCGCTCATCACACGTGTCCTGTGGGTTGTGCTGTCAGTGGGTATGGGGAGCTGAGACCTGACTGCGCTCATCACACGTGTCCCATGCATTGGTGACAGCGAGTATGGGGGACTGAGACCTGCCTATGCTCATCACGCGTGTCCTGCGGGTTGGTGACAGTATGGGGGGCTGAGACCTGACTGCGCTCATCACGCGTGTCCGGCAGGAGCAGGAGAGCAGCCTCCTGCGTCCGTGTGTCTGTCCGTTTGTCCGTCCGTGCCGCCCCAGTGCACCCGGGGATTCCTCGAGTATCGATCCCTGGTGTGATCCCCCCCATGGCGGGCGAGCCCCAATTTCACACCGGCCAGTGGGGAAACTGAGGCAGGGGTGGCCCCTAAAGTGTGGGGAGCGGGTCGGGGCTCTGCTGGTGTGTGGGGTCCCGGGGTCCCCGGGAGGGGGTGGGGGCCGGTGCCCGCGGGGCCCCTGGCACGCCGCCAGTGCCTATACTTGGAAATCTCCGCGCGCTTCCCATATGGAACGAACATTTGCTGCGGGGGCTCCAGGGATGCCACCAGCAAACGGCCCCAGCGCCAGGCCTGGAGCTGCGACAAGGAAACCTGGGACCCCCCCGTCCCCCCCCCCGAGAGGCGGTGAGGGCACCCTGGGGTCAGGAGGTGCCCTATAGTGCCTCAGTTTCCCCACCCAGGGCACCCTAGGGGACATGGGGTGCCCCTGCTGCCTCGGTTTCCCCACGTAGGGGTTGTGGGGTTCCCCCCAGTGCATCGTTTCCTCACATAGGGGTCATGGGGTGCCCCCAGTGCCTCAGTTTCCCCACCCAGGACACCCTGGGGGTCATGGGATGCCCCCAGTGCCTCAGTTTCCCCACCCAGGACACCCTGGGGGTCATGGGATGCCCCCAGTGCCTCAGTTTCCCCACATAGGGGTTGTGGGGTTCCCCATGGTGCCTCAGTTTCCCCACCCAGGACACTCTGGGGGTCGTGGGGTGCCCCTAGTGTCTCAGTTTCCCCACACAGGGGTTGTGGGGTGCCCCCCAGTGCATCAGTTCCTCACATAGGGGTCATGGTGTACCCCCAGTGCCTCAGTTTCCCCACACAGGGGTCATGGGGTGCCCCCCAGTGCATCAGTTCCTCACATAGGGGTCATAGTTTACCCCCAGTGCCTCAGTTTCCCCACATAGGGGTTGTGGGGTGCCCCTAGTGCCTCAGTTTCCCCACTTAGGGATCATGGGGTGCCCCCAGTGCATCAGTTCCTCACATAGGGGTCATGGGGTGACCCTAGTGCCTCAGTTTCCCCACTTAGGGATTCTGGGGTGCCCCAGTGCATCAGTTCCTCACATAGGGGTCATGGGGTGCCCCCCAGTGCCTCAGTTTCCCCACCCAGCACACCCTGGGGGTCGTAGGGTGCCCCCCAGTGCCTCAGTTTCCCCACATCGGGGTTGTGGGGTGCCCTACGGTGCCTCAGTTTCCCCACCCTAGTGATCACCGGCCCCCCTCGTGGGTGTGTGTGTCCCCGTGCTCTCCCCCCCAGGGTGGGGAGGTCCGGGGGGGGGGGGGGGGGGGGGGGGAGTACCGGAGGGGAGAGGGGGCTCAGCCATAGCCCCCCCCTCCAACTTTTTAAATCCGCCAGAGGAATTTCTGCGGCCGCCAAGACAAACGTGACCTACTTTTCTGCCCGTCCCCGCGCGCCGCCGGGCACGGCGCCCGCCACCGCCCCACAGCCCCCCCCTTAACCCCCCCGGCACGGGCTGGGGGCCCCCACGCACCCCTTTTTATTAAGAGGGGGGTCATTAGGGGGTTTAACCCCCCCTTCATCCTACTAGAGTGCCTGGTACCCATGGGGATGTGGATCTTGGGGTGGGGGGGGTTCATCGCCGCCGTGCCTCAGTTTCCCCATTGTGGGTGTTGGCGGGGGGGGGGGGGGGGGGGGGGGGGCAGTGAGGGCTCCCCCCCCGCCCCCCAAATCCTAATTTATTGTATTTTTGCTACAGGAGAGCTCAGAGAGGAGGGAACCATCGACGCCCCCCCCCGCCCCGTGCCCCACACCCTGTAAGTTACCCCCACCCCCTGCCCCATAAGTCCCCCCCGTCCTATAAATCTTCTCCCACCCCACATTGCTGCCCTGGTAGAAACTTCCCCCCCCCACACACCCCAGTGCCCCCGTGCACGCTCGCACACACCCTCGCATGCTCATGCACGCTCACACAGCCCCCGTGCACGCTCCTGTGCACACCACGTGCTCTCACGTAGCCTTGCACACCCGTGCATGCTCTCACCTGGCCTGCATGCTCTCACGCAGCCTTGCACACCCGTGCTGACTCTCACGCAGCCTTGCACACCCGTGCTGACTCTCACGTAGCCTTGCACACCCGTGCACGCTCTCCCCCAGCCCTGCCTGCCCTTGCACATGCCCTGCGAACTCTTACTCCTTCCACGTGCTCTTGCACATTCCTTCTGCTCTCCGCCAGCCCCGCTCGCTCCCGCACGCTCTCCCCCAGCCCTGCACGCCCGTGCACACTCTCACACACCCATGCACGCTCACAAAGCCTTGCACGCTCTCCCCCAGCCCCGCCTGCTGTCGCACACCCCCTCCAAAGCCCTCGCTCCCTGCACGTGCTCTTGCACATCCCTTGTGCTCTCCCCAGCCCTGTTCACTCCTGCATGCTCTCACACCGCCTTGCACACCCGTGCATGCTCTCACACACCCGTGCACGCTCACAAAGCCTTGCACGCTCTCACCCGGCGCTGCAGGCAGTCACACGCACCCCACAAGCCCTCGCTCGCTCCGGGTGCTCCTGCACACCCCTCATGCTCTCCCCAGCCCTGCTCGCTCCTGCACGTTCTTGCACGCTCCTACATGCTCTCATACAGCCCTGCACACCCGTGCACACTCTCACACACCCACGTACGCTCGTATATCCCTCGCACGCTCTCACCCAGCTTTGCAGGCAGTCGCACACCCGCCCCAAGCCCTCGCTCCCTCCATTTGCTCCTGCACATCCCTCATGCTCTCCCCAGCCTCGCACGCTCTCGCACGCTCCTGTGTGCTCTCATACAGCCCTGCACGCCCGTGCACGCTCACAAAGCCTTGCACGCTCTCGCCCAGCTCTGCAGGCAGTCGCACACGTTCCACAAGCCCTCAGCTCCCTCCGCGCGCTCCTGCACCCCCCTCATGCTCTTCCCCAGCCTCGCACGCTCTCGCACGCCCTTGCACGCTCTCGGCGGCCGTGCCCCACGCTGGGAGCTGCCGGTGGGTCCGAGCTGAGCCGCGTTGGTCCCGCAGGGTCCGTCGCGGGATGCTGCGCGGCTCCAAGCACTGAGCTGGGCGCCATGGGGCGCGCGTCCTAACCCCGCGCCGTGGGCCCCGCGCGCCTGGCACCGGTGGCGTTGCCCGCTCGGTCGGTGCCGAGCGCTCCTTGATGGAATTGCGGTGAATGGAACAGAAGCCCAGCACCCTGGACCCGCTGTTGGAGCCAGAGGACACCCGGTGAGCCGCCCGCAGCCGCTTCGTGCCCCACGTGTCCCCGGGTGTCCCTCGGTGTCGCCATGCCTGGTGCATCCCTGCGTGTCCCTGTGCCTCTCGTGTCCCCGTGCACCCCAGCCTTGGTGTCTACCTGTCCGTGTCCCCGTAGCCTGCGTCTCCCCCTACATCCCCGTGCCCCTTTGTGTCTGTCCCTGCGTGGCTGTGTCCGTGTCCCCACACCTGCTGTGACCCTCTGCATCCCTGCGTGGCTGTGTGTCCGTGCTCCGCGTGTCCCTGTGTGTGTCCGTGCTCCCTGCATCCCCATCTCCTGCGTGTCCCACGTGCCCCCTGTGCCCCTTTGTGTCCCCCTGCGTCCCCATCTCCTGTGTCCCCCACGTGTCCCCATGGCCCCTTTCTGTCCCCCTGCATCCCCATCCCCTGCGTGTCCTAAGCTCCCCCATGTCCTCATGGCTGCTGTGTCCCCATGTCCCGTATGTCCCATCCGTGTCTGTGCCCTCTTGGCTGTCCCCGCTGTTGTCCCCAGGTGTCCCCATACCTCAGGTGTCCGACTGCACCCCCCACATCCCTACGCATCCCTGTTCCCCCCATGTCCCCCTGCGTGTCTGTGTCCCCATATCCCTGTGCATGTCCATGTCCCCATGTGTGTCCACGTCCCTATGTCCCCACTCATGCCTGTACCCCCATGTCTCCCTGCGTGTCCATGTCCCCATGCCCCATGTGTGTCCATGTCCCCATGCCCCATGTGTGTCCATGTCCCCATTCCCTATGCATTCCCCCATGTCCCATTCCCCAATGTCCCCATGTCCCCCTGCATGCCCATGCCCCATGTATTCCCCTATGTCCCATGCCCCTATGTCCCCACTCGTGTCCATGTCTCAGTGTCCCCATGCATGTCCATGTCCCCATGTGTGTCCATGTCCCCATTCCCTATGCGTTCCCCCATGTCCCATGCCTCTATGTCCCCATGTCCCTCTGCATGCCCATGTCCCCACTCGTGTCCATGTCCCAGTGACCCCATGCATGTCCATGTCCCCCTGCGTGTCCATGTCCCCATTCCCCATGCATTCCCCCATGCCCCTATGTCCCCCTGCTTGCCCATGTCCCCACTCGTGTCCATGTCCCAATGTCCCCCTGCGTGTCCATGTCCCCATGCCCCATGCATTCCCCCATGTCCCATGCCTGTATGTCCCTATGTCCCTCTGCATGTCCATGTCCCAGTGTCCCCATGCATGTCCATGTCCTCCTGCATGTCCATGTCCCAATGTCCCCCTGCATGCCCATGTCCCTACTCGTGTCCATGTCCCAGTGTCCCTATGTGTGTCCATGTCCCCCTGCATATCTATGTCCCCATGTCCCCCTGCGTGTCCATGTCTCCATGCCCCATGCGTGTCCATGTCCCCATTCCCTATGCATTCCCCCATGTCCCATGCCCCAATGTCCCTATGTCCCTCTGCATGCCCATGTCCCCATGCCCCATGCATTCCCCCATGCCCATATGTCCCCATGTCCCTCTGCATGCCCATGTCCCCACTCGTGTCCATGTCCCAGTGTCCCCCTGTGTGTCCATGTCCCCATGCCTCATGCGTGTCCATGTCCCTATGCCCTATGCGTGTCCATGTCCCCATTCCCTATGCATTCCCCCATGTCCCATGCCCCTATGTCCCCATGTCCCCCTGCATGTCCATGTCCCCATGCCCCATGCATTCCCCCATGCCCCTATGTCCCCATGTCCCTCTGCATGCCCATGTCCCAACTCGTGCCCGTGTCCCCCTGCATGCCCATGTCCCCACTCGTGTCCATGTCCCAGTGTCCCCATGCGTGTCCATGTCCCCATGCCCCATGCATTCCCCCATGCCCTTATGTCCCCATGTCCCCACTCGTGTCCATGTCCCAGTGTCCCCATGTGTGTCCGTGTCCCCCTGCATGTCCGTGTCCCAATGTCCCCATGCGTCCCCCCATGTCCCAGTACACGCCCACGCCCGTGTCCCCTTGCACCCTGTTCCCCTATGGGTCTCTGCGCCCCCATGTACCCCTCGTGCCCGTGTCCCTTTGGCGCTCTGCACCCCTGTGTCCCCACTTGTGCCCCCGTGTCCCCTCCTTGCACCCTTGCTCCCCCCTTGTCCCACGTCCCCCCAATCCCCTGGCTGGTTTTGGGGTTCTCCCTCTCTCAGCTGGGGGAGGGGGGGATCCCCCCAGGGTCACCTTGGGCTGCAGCCGGGGCTCCCCCCGGCCCCGTCCGTCCCGGCCCCCCCAGCCCGGCGGCAGGGGACCCCCCGGCATTGGCCGAGCCCCGCTGATGTCACTTCCCTGCTCAGCCAAAAGGACATTTTGTCTTTGACTGTAAATGAGCCCCTCCCCCACCCTCCCCGCCCCTCCCCCACCCTCCTTCCCCCCCCTTCCCTCCCCCTGCTCCCCCTTTTCCCTTCCACCCCCTCTTTCCTTCCCACCCCCCCTTTTCCCTCTTCTTGCTCCCCATTTTCCCTTCTGCTCCCCCTTTCTCTCCCTCTTTCCTTTCTCCTTTCCCCCACACCTCCCTCCCCCCTTTCCTTTCTCCCCTTCTCTTCCAGCCCCTTTTTCCTTCCAGCCCCCCTTTTCCCTTCTGCTCCCCCTTTTTCCTTCCTCCTCCCCTTTTCCTCCCCCCCTTTTCCTCCCCCCCCTTTCCTCCCCCCCTTTTCCTTCTCCCTCTTTTCCTTCTCCCCCTTTTCCTTCTCCCCCTTTTCCTTCCCCCCTTTTCCTTCCCCCCTTTTCCTTCTCCCCCTTTCCCTTCCCCCCTTTCCCCTCAGCCCCAGCTCAGCCCCCCCAGATGATTCCGTAACCCCCCATTAGGGTCCCCATGATCCCCTCCTCACCCTGCACCCATGGGCTCCATGCCCTGGAACCCCAGTGCCAAGCTGAGACCCTCGGGTGAGGGGTTCCCCCCGCCCCAAGGCTGTGGGGGGGCTGGTGGGGGGCTGGTGGGGGGCTGGTGGGGGGCTGTGGGGCACTGTCCCAGCCTGCCCCCCTCTCGCAGGTGGCTGGATGGCAAGCGCAAAAGAAAGGGAAGCCAATGTTTGGTGAAGAGCAGCATGTCAGGTACGGCTCCCCCCGGCACCCCTCGGCGCTGCCGGGCACCTCGGGGTCCCCTCAGCGCCCCATGTCCCTGCCGGGCACCCCTGGGTCCCCTCAGTGCCCTGTGTCCTTGCTGGACACCCTGAGATCCTCTGGACACTCTCTGTCCCTTGCCAGCCACCCCAGAGTCTCCTGGACACCCCAAATCCCTGCAGGGCATCCTAAGGTCCCCTGGACACTCCATGTCCCTGCTGGGCATACCAGTGTCCCCTGGACACCCCATGTCCCTGCGAGCCTCCCTAGAGTCTCTTGGGACACCCCAAATCCCTGCAGGGCACACTAATGTCCCCTGGACACCCCATGTCCTTTGCCAGGCACCCCAGGGTGTCCTGGACACCCCATATCCTTTGCTGTACACCCCAGGGTGTCCTGGACATCCCACGTCCTTGCTGGACACCCCACTGTCCTTGCCGGGCACCCCTTGTCCCTGCAGGGCACCCTAATGTCCCCTGGACACCCCATGCCCTTTGTCGGATACCCCAGGGTGTCCTGGATGCCCCACATCCCTGCGAGGCACCCAAGTGTCCCCTGGACACCCCACTGTCCCTGCCGGACACCCCGTGTCCCTGCTGGGCATACCAGTGTCCCCTGGACACCCCAAATCCCTGCAGGGCACCCTAGTGTCCCCTGGACGCCCTCTTCTCCAGCCCCCCACATCCCTGCAGGGTCCCCAACACGCCACGTCCCCTCTGGGACACCAGGCACCCACGTCTCCCTCCCTCCCTGGGTCCCCGTCCCCCTCTGTGCCCCACGGCCATGGGTCGGGCTGCTATCAGGACGGCAGCACCCTGGGGTGGGAGATAAGGGGGGCCCGGCGGGCGCTGCCCCCCAGCCCTGCCCCATTCCCCAGTGGGGAGCGGCCGATGCTGACGGGCAAGAGGAGGGACCCATCCCTCCCGCACCCCTTCCTGGACAACCTGGGGGCTCCCCGCGTCCGGCACCCGCAGGGGTTGGGCTCTCAGGGCCCCCACGCTTGGGTTTGTTCCATCCTGGGGTGGGGGCACGAGGATCCTGGGGTGCTGGGGACCCCCCATGCGTGGTGAGTGCGCCCCGTGCCTCAGTTTCCCCGTGAGATCAGTGCTGGGGGGGGTTTGTCACCAGGCTGCGGACCCCAGATAAGAGCGGGGACAGTGGGGCATTGTGTGCCAGAGGGGAGTGGGATGCCCCCCCCTCTGAAGCTGGATAATAGGAGCTTTATTGCTGCAGGGGGGGCTCAGGCAGCCCCCCCAGCCCCAAGCCTTTAACCCATCATGTGCCAGGGCAGGATGACAGCGGCAGGGCTGAGGGAAGATGCTGCCCCGGGGGGAAACTGAGGCTGGGGAGGGGGGGCCCACAGAGGTGATGGGTTCTCTGGTGTGGTGGGGGGCACACCGGAGTCCCTGATTTGTGGCCCCCCCCCGCGCAGGGTACATCCCTAGTTACCTGGACAAAGATGAACAGTGCGTGGTGTGCGGGGACAAAGCCACCGGCTACCACTACCGCTGCATCACCTGCGAGGGCTGCAAGGTGAGAGGGCAGGGAGGGGTTAGGTGGGCAGGGGGGGCTCTCTAGGGGCTCTCCGTGACCACCACCCCCACCCCGTTCCACTCTTCCCAGGGCTTTTTCCGTCGGACCATCCAGAAGAACCTGCACCCCACCTACTCCTGCAAGTACGATGGCTGCTGCGTCATCGACAAGATCACCCGCAACCAGTGCCAGCTCTGCCGCTTCAAGAAGTGCATCTCCGTGGGCATGGCCATGGACCGTGAGTGCGGGGGGCACGGGGGGGGGGCATCTCCTGCCGCCGTGGGGTCCCGGCACGACTGGCGGTGCCGCAGGGTCACTTGGGGTGCTTGTGAGGCTTCGGAACTGGGTCGGGGTGCTGGATGTGGGGTGCAAGGCTTGTCGCCCTACGTCCCTCTTGGGCACCCTGTGTGCCTACTGGGCACCCCTGGGTGCCCCATGTCCCTGCTGGGCACCCATGGTTTCCCTGGGCACCCTATGTCCCTGTTGGGTACCCTAGAGTCCTCTCTAGGTTCCCCTGGGTGCCCTCTTTCCCTGTTGGGCACCCTAGAGACCCCTGGGTGCCCCATGTCCCTGCTGGGCACCCTAGAGTCCCCTGGGCACCCTATGTCCCTGCCAGGCATCCCTGGGTGCCCTATGTCCTTGTTGGGAACCCTCAAGTCCCTTGAGCACCGCATGTCCCTATTGGGCACCCCTGGTTCCCTTGGGTGCCCTCTTTCCCTGTTGGGCACCCTAGAGTCCCCTGGGTGCCCCATGTTCCTGCTGGGCACCCCTGGGTGCCCTACGTCCCTGCTGGGCACCCTAGAGTCCCCTGGGGGTGGCATGGGGTCCTGGCACAGCTGGTGATGCTGTGGGGTCAGTGAGGGTGCCTGATGCGGCATCAGGACTGAACGTGGGGTGCTGGATGTGGGGTGCATGACCTATAGATGCTGGATGTGGGGTGTTGGATGTGGGGTGCTGGCTTTGGGATGCAGCGCCATGGGATGCGATGCCACGGGGTGCTGGATGCGGGGCGCGGTGCCGTGGGGTGCAGTGCCATGGGGTGCTGGATTTGGGGTGCAGGGCCATGCGATGTGATGCCATGGGGTGCTGGACATGGGGTGCAACGCCACGAGGTGCAGTGCCATGGGGTGCGGTGCCGTGGGAGCGGGTAGGGGTGCCTGGCACGACACGGGGCGGGGTGGGGGGGGTGGCGGGGGGGTGCCAGCTGACGAGGGGCTCCCGGCAGTGGTGCTGGATGATTCGAAGCGGGTAGCCAAGCGGAAGCTGATCGAGGAGAACCGGGAACGGCGGCGGAAGGAGGAGATGATCAAATCGCTGCAGCAACGCCCCAACCCCAGCGCCGAGGAGTGGGAGCTGATCCACGTGGTGACGGAGGCCCATCGCAGCACCAACGCCCAGGGCAGCCACTGGAAGCAGAAGCGGAAATTCCTGGTGAGGACACGGGAGAAGGGGATGCCCCTTCACCCCCCAACAACCCCGCGCCGGGACCCCGACTCTGGCCGCTGAGCCCCTGCACGCTCGGTGCACGTGTGGCGAGCAGCGTTCCCAGCGCCCTCGCACCAGGGAGAGCGATGGGAGCCGGGGTTTTGGGATGCCCTCTGGTGTCCTTGAGCCTGTCACCCCCGAAAGGGTTGTGGGGTGAGCCGTGACCGAAGGGGACAGCTGTGGGGGTGGCTGTGTCCCTGTCCCTGGCGGTGGCACACAGCTCCCTCTCCTGGCTGCTGGGCTCTGCCTCGGTTTCCCCGCTGCTGTGTTGGGGGTCCTGGAGAGAGGAGAGGGACAACACGGTGACGCCGTGAACCCCGCCGTCTGTCCCCGCAGCCCGAGGACATCGGCCAGTCGCCCATGGCCTCCATGCCCGACGGGGACAAAGTCGACCTGGAGGCGTTCAGCGAGTTTACAAAAATCATCACCCCGGCCATCACCCGCGTGGTCGACTTTGCCAAAAAACTACCCATGTTTTCGGAGGTAAAAGGGGCTCCAGGGGGGAGCAGCGGGGCTGGGGCTGCAGCAATCCCCCCCACCCCAAACCCCAAAACCTTTCTGATGCCGTCTCCCCCTCCACCCTTACCCCCAGCTGCCTTGCGAAGACCAGATCATCCTGCTGAAGGGCTGCTGCATGGAGATCATGTCGCTGCGGGCGGCCGTGCGCTACGACCCCGAGAGCGAGACGCTGACGCTCAGCGGGGAGATGGCCGTCAAGCGGGAGCAGCTCAAGAACGGCGGCCTCGGCGTCGTTTCCGATGCCATCTTTGACCTGGGCAAATCCCTCTCTGCCTTCAACCTGGACGACACCGAGGTGGCCCTGCTCCAGGCTGTGCTGCTCATGTCCTCAGGTAGCGGCGCTGGCGGCTGCCCTTGGCGCTGGGTGGGGTGGAGCGGGCACCCCGATGCTCAGAGCTCCCAGCATCTTGGGGGTGCATTGACTGGGTACCCTGATGCCCAGAGCCCCCTGGCATCTTGGGTGGGCACCCCGATGTTCGGTGCTCCCAGCGTCTTGAGAGTGCATCGAAGTGGGTACACTGATGCCCGCAACCTCCAGCATCTTTGGGGTGCATCGAGTGGGTACCCTGATGCCAGAGTCTCCAGCATCTTGGGGGTGTGCTGGGTGGGCACCCCGATGCCCAGAACCCCCAATATCTTGGGGGTGTGTTGAGTGGTCACCCTGATGCCCAGAGCCCCTGGCATCTTGGGGGTGCATTGAGTGGGTACCCTGATGCCAGAGTCTCCAGCATCTTGGGGGTGTGCTGGGTGGGCACCCTGATGCCCAGAACCCCCAGAATCTTGGGGGTGCGTTAAGTGGTCACCCTGATGCCTAGAACCCCCAGAATCTTGGGGAGGGGGCATTGGTTGGGCACCCCAATGCTTGGAGCTCCCGGCGTCTTGGGGGTGCATGGAGTAGGCACCCTGTTTCCAGAGGTCCCAGCATTTTGGGGTTGCACTGGGTGGTACCCCAATGCGCAGAGCCACTGGAATCTTGGAGGTGCAAGGGGTGAACACCCTAATTCCCAATGCTGCAGGATTCTGGGGATCTAAGGGCCGGGCACCCTAATCCCTAGTGGCCAGGAGTATGAGATGGGCACCCAAATCCCCAGTGCCCAGGAACACGGGGTGCAAGGGATGAGCCCCTCGATGTCTTGAGGAGCTGTGTCAGGCTCTGTGGGGTCTGTGGGGCACCCCAACACCCCGGGGGTGCAGCTGGTCCATGCAGCATGGCAGGAAGATGAAAACTCCCGGTGCCAGATTATCCCTTGGGGACCTTCAGTACGAGAAGGACCTTGAGGGGCTGGAGTGAGTCCAGATCAGGGAACGGAGCTGGTGAAGGGGCTGGAGAAGAAGAGGAGCAGCTGAGGGAGCTGGGGGGGTTCAGCCTGGAGAAGAGGAGGCTGAGGGGAGACCTCGTTGCTCTCTCCAACTCCCTGAGAGGAAGTTGTGGAGAGGAGGGAGCTGGGCTCTTCTCCCAAGGGACAGGGGACAGGACGAGAGGGAATGGCCTCAAGCTCCACCAGGGGAAGTTCAGGCTGGATATTAGGAAAAATATTCCATGGAAAGGGTCATTTTTCAGTGGCAGAGGCTGCCCAGGGAGGGGGTTGAGTCACCTTCCCTGGAGGGGTTTAAGGGACGGGTGGACGAGGTGCTGAGGGACATGGGTTAGTGATTGATGGGAACGGTTGGACTTAATGATCCGATGGGTCTTTTCCAACCTGGTGATTCTAGGATTTAGTGGGCACGGTGGCGTTGGGTTGATGGTTGGCCTGGATGAGCTACAAGGTCATAGAATCATAGAATCAGAGAATAGTCTGGGTTGGAAGGGATCTTAAAGACCATCTAGTTCCAACCCCCCTGCCATGGGCAGGGACACCTCCCACTGGACCAGGCTGCTGATGTCTTTTCAAGGTGTAATTTTGCTCTGCTGTCTGTAAGACATGATCAGACCTATGAAGAGCACTCAGAGAAGAGCTGATGGAATTTATTAAAAGCGTTGTTAATGGTAGCCAAGGTAACATCCAACCTCAGGGGTCTTGATCAACCTCCAAGGTCTTGTCCAACCTCAAAGGTCTTGTCCAACCTCAAGGGTCTTGATCAGCCTCCAAGGTCTTGTCCAACCTCAAGGGATCTTGTCCAGCCTCCAAGATCTTGTCCAACCTCAAGGGTCTTGTCCGACCTCCAAGGTCTCGTCTGATGTCAAAGGTCTTGTCCAACCTCAAAGGTCTTGTCCAACCTCAAGGGTCTTGTCCAGCCTCCAAGGTCTCGTCCGACGTCAAAGGTCTTGTCCAACTTCAAGGGTCTTGATCAACCTCTAAGGTCTTGTCCAACCTCAAGGGTCTTGATCAATCTCCAAGGTCTTGTCCAACCTCAAGGGTCTTGTCCAGCCTCCAAGATCTTGTCCAACCTCAAGGGTCTTGTCCAACCTCCAAGGTCTTGTCCAACCTCAACGATTTCTCTCTGTGTGCAGACCGGACGGGGCTGATCTGCGTGGAGAAGATCGAGAAGTGCCAGGAGACGTACCTGCTGGCCTTCGAGCACTACATCAACTACCGCAAACACAACATTCCCCACTTCTGGCCCAAGCTGCTGATGAAGGTGACGGATCTGCGGATGATCGGCGCCTGCCACGCCAGCCGCTTCCTGCACATGAAGGTGGAGTGTCCCACCGAGCTCTTCCCCCCACTCTTCCTCGAGGTCTTCGAGGACCAGGAGGTGTAGAGCTGCCCACACACCACCCCTTCCGAGCCCCTCTTTGCCCCCTCCTCCAGTTTTCTTCTCCCTGGGAGGGCGAGGGGGACGTTGCGCCCTGGGGATTTTTGTGGGGAGGCGGCGGGGGGGGGGGGGGTCCCGCTGTGCCCCCGCACCCCCCGCAGCCGCTTTCCCCCCGGACCCCGCGCCCCCCAGGACTTGATGAATTTTGTTTGTTTGCACAGGGAAGGGCCCCGACGGTCGAGAGTTTCCTTTATTGTCCTTCTCTTCTTAGATTCTTATTTTTTAAGCATTTATTTTCCCTCCCTGAGAGGCTAAAATATTAAACTAACTGCACTTTGGAAGGAGAGAGGAGGAGGAGGAAGAGGAGGAGGAAGAGCAGAGGAGAGGAGGGGGCTCGGGGCTGCACAGGGGGGGCCGCGGCCACTCGCACTTTTGGCCGCGGGGGGGGGGA
The DNA here is from genome assembly GCA_033459285.1 of Clamator glandarius. Lineage (NCBI taxonomy): Eukaryota > Metazoa > Chordata > Aves > Cuculiformes > Cuculidae > Clamator > Clamator glandarius. The sequence continues at coordinate 2,251,737 of JAUNZM010000074.1, read as the reverse complement.
GCGGGGGGCTGGGGACACCCCCCCCCCCCTCAAAACAGGGCGAGGTGGGGGGCACGGCGGCAGCGAGGGGTCCCCCAGCCCTCAGATTTGGGGGGGGGGGGGTGTGCAGAGCCGGAGCCCCCATCCTCGAGTCCATCGGTCTCTGGGGGTGCGTCGTGCGTGTCCCCCCCAACCTCCCACCCCGCAATATCATCCCCCCCCCCCCCCCCAATTTTCCTTTTTCCCCCAAATTCGGGGCCAGATTCGGGGCTTTGGTTTTCTCTTTGATTTTTTGGGCTGAGAGGAGACGATTTTGTGCCAAGCGCCGGCGGGCGGAGGGCGCTGCGGGGAAAGGGGGGGGGGGGGGGGGATGAGGACCCGCTGCGGCTGCCCCCCCCCCCGCTTTCTAAACACCCCCCCCTATTTTTTTCCGTTGTCCTTTTTTTTGTTGTTGTTCCCCCCCCCCTCAACCCCCGTCCTCGTGGGTTTGTGTCGTGTCCGTCAGGAGTTGCAATGGCCTCGGAGGCACCAATAAGGGGGGGGGGGGGGGGGCAATGGGTGGCCCCCCCCCCCCTCCTTTTCCCCCTAGAACCCCGCACGCCCCCCACTGCACTACTGCCCCGGCCCCCCCCTCCCCGGCAGCAGCACTTTGGGGGGGGGGGGGCTGCACCCCTCTAACCACCCCCTGCTCCCAGTTTTTTTGGGGGGGGGGGCTGGATGCAGGAGGAGGAGTTTGGGGTGGGGGGGTGTTAGAGGCTTGAAAGGAAGGGGGGGGGTTCCCAGTTTGAGGAGGGGTTGTTGGGGGGGGGGGGGGGGGGCAAGGCTGTGGCAGGGGGACCCGGGAATGGTTTTATCACCTTCCCCCTCCCCCCCGCCCCCCCTCCTCCCCCCCCCCCCCCGCCGAAAAACAACAAAAAAAAAAAAAGATTTCGGTTTGTGAATTTTTTTCTTACCTCAGGCGGAGGCTGAGGGGGGGGCGCGGGCCGGGGGGGGGCGGCCGGCGAGGCAGACAGCCCGCCGGGCCCACCTAAGCTAATATATATATATATATAAATATATATAAAATATATAATTTTTGTAATTAAAACAAAAAAAAAATCTTTTTACGGGTCGTTTAAAAGCAGAAATCCCAACACGAGACACTTCCCCCCCCCCCCCCCAACCCCCCAACTCCCCCCCCTCCTCCTCAAACCCCCCCAACCAGGCATGGGGAAGGGGGGGGGGGGCAAGCTGGCCCGCAACACCCTGACCACCACCCCCCCCCTTCACTCTCGGGTGGTGTTTTGGGGGTCCCAGGGACCCCCCTGCGGCTGGGTTGGGGGGCGCAGTGGGGCTGTGGTGGCTGGGGGGGGGGGTCACAGTGCCCCTGCCCCCCCCCACACTGCCCCCAGCCCAGCAGGGCCAGGTTTGTATATGGTGCAAAATGTCTTAAAAGTCTCCCCCTGGGGGGGTCCCGGTGCCCCCAAACACTAATGCCCGTGCTGGGGGGGGGGCACAGGGTTTGAGGGTTCAAACCCCCCCCCCCCCCAACTCCTAGCAGCACCAGCCCCGCTGCCCACGGTCACGCTCAGCACCCAGCGCCGGCCTTAACATGTGCCTTGGGGCTGCCACCGCGCCACGGCTGTGCCACCAACCCTGGAGCAGTGGCCACCAACCCGGGAGCACTGGCCGCACATCCCAGTGCGGTAGCCACCAACCCTGCTGCAGTGGCTGTGCATCCCGGCGCAGTAATTGTGCATCCCGATTCAGTGGCCACGCACCCTGGTCCAGTAGCCGTGCATCCTGGAGCACTGGCCACGAACCCTGGTGCAGTCGCCGCAGTGGCTACGCACCCTGGTGTAGTAACCACCAATGCTGGTGCAGTAGCTGTGCATCCCGGTGCAGTGGCCACGAACCCTGGCGCAGCGGCCGTGCCTCCCAGTGCAGTGGCCACGCACCCTAGTGCGCTAGCTGTGCATCCTGATGCAGTGGCCACGCAGCCTTGCGCAGTAGCCCTGCACCCTGGTGCAGTGGCCATCCATCCCGGTGCAGTGGCCACACACCCTGGTGCAGTAGCCGTGCATCCTGGTGCAGTAATTGTGCATCCCAATTCAGTGGCCATGCACCCTGGTGCAGCGGCCATCCATCCCGGTGCAGTGGCCACACACCCTGGTGCAGTAGCCGTGCATCCTGGTGCAGTAATTGTGCATCCCAATTCAGTGGCCACGCACCCTGGTGCAGTAGCCGTGCATCCTGGTGCAGTAATTGTGCATCCCAATTCAGTGGCCACACACCCTGGTGCAGTAATTGTGCATCCCAATGCAGTGGCCACGCACCCTGGTGCAGTAATTGTGCATCCCAATGCAGTGGCCACGCACCCTGGTGCAGTAATTGTGCATCCCAATTCAGTGGCCACGCACCCTGGCGCAGTGGCCATCCATCCCAGTGCAGTGGCCGTGCATCCCGGTGCAGTGGCCACACACCCTGGCGCAGTAGCCGTGCATCCCAGTGCAGTGGCCATCCATCCTGGTGCTGTGGCCACGCACCCTGGCACAGTGGCCATCCATCCCGGTGCAGTGGCCACACACCCTGGTGCAGTAGTTGTGCATCCCAGTGCAGTGGCTGTGCATCCCAATTCAGTGGCCATGTACCCTGGCGCATTGGCCATCCGTCCCGGTGCAGTAGCCGTGCATCCTGGTGCAGTGGCCACGCACCCTGGCGCAGTGGCCATCCATCCTGGTGCAGTAGCCGTGCATCCCGGTGCAGTGGCCACGCACCCTGGCGCAGTGGCCATCCATCCCAGTGCAGTGGCCACACACCCTGGCGCAGTAGCCGTGCATCCTGGTGCAGTAATTGTGCATCCCAATTCAGTGGCCATGTACCCTGGCGCATTGGCCGTGCATCCCAGTGCAGTGGCCACGCACCCTGGTCCAGTAGCCGTGCATCCCGGTGCAGTAGCCCTGCATCCCGGTGCAGTGGCCACGCACCCTGGTCCAGTAGCCGTGCATCCCGGTGCAGTGGCCATCCATCCTGGTGCAGTGGCCATCCATCCCGGTGCAGTGGCCACGCACCCTGGTGCACTAGCCATGCATCCCGGTGCAGTAATTTTGCATCCCAATTCAGTGGCCACACACCCTGGCACAGTGGCCATCCATCCCGGTGCAGTAGCCACGCGTGCTGGTGCAGCGCCCGTGCCGTTCCCAAGCCACGGTGCCGCGGTGCCCGCTCCATGCCAACACCCCCCCAGCACCGGCCGTGCCACGATGCCGTGACACCCCCCCCCCCGCCCCTCACTCCCCCCCAGCTCCCCCCACACCCCCCTCCGGGCCAACCACCCCCCCCCCCCCCCCCCGTTTTCGTCTCACGTCGCCGTCGCACGTCCAGCACCGGCATCACCCTGCGGAGGGGGCAGGATGGGTGCCCCCCACCCCACTTTCCTCCTCACCTCCTTTCTTGGCACCCCCCGCGTCCCCCACCTGTGTCCCCCCCACCCCACCCCAAGCACATACCTCATGGCTCCTGGAGCCGCGGGCGAGCGTGGCTCGGCACGGCTCGGCACGCCCTGGCACGGCTCGGCACGCCCGCCGTGGGGTGCCCCGACTATGCATGGTGCCGCGGGGGCCGCGGCCGGCGGGGCTGAATGTAGGGGCGCGCGGGACTAGGGTTTTTTTGGGGGGGGGGGGGGGGTGTCGCCGAGCTCCGTGACAATCACAGTCTGTGACGTGCGATTCGAAACCCTTTTGTGTTTTGGTCAGGATTTTAAAGAAAGATATTTTTATGGTAATTGTTGCTGGTCTATTTTACTATATATTTATGTAATAAATATATGATGAAAACAAAAGGAAAAACAAAAACAAACAAAACAAAAAAAAACCCAAAAAAAAAAGAATCCAACCAACCACCGAACCCACCCGCACGGTGCGGCCGGAGACGGAAAGGGGGGCACCCCCTGGCGCTGCCAGCGGAGCTGTGGGGCGGGCACCTGGCTGGGGGTGTCCTCGCATCCCAGTGCCCAACTGGGAGCTTCCTGGCACCCAACTGGGCATGTCCTGGCATCCCTGTGCCCAACTGGGGGTGTCCTGGCATCCCAGTGCCCAACTAGGAGCATTTTGGTACCCAACTAGGCATGTCCTGGCATCCCAGTGCCCAACTAGGAGCATCTTGGTACCCAACTGGGCATGTCCTGGCATCCCAGTGCCCAACTGGGAGCGTCCTGGCATCCCAGCGCCCAACTGGGAGCATCCTAGCACCCAACTGGGCATGTCCTGGCATCCCAGTGCCCAACTGGGAGTGTCCTGGCACCCAACTGGGCATGTCCTGGCATCCCAGCGCCCAACTGGGAGCATCCTAGCACCCAACTGGGCATGTCCTGGCATCCCAGCGCCCAACTGGGAGCATCCTAGCACCCAACTGGGCATGTCCTGGCATCCCAGCGCCCAACTGGGAGCATCCTAGCACCCAACTGGGCATGTCCTGGCATCCCAGTGCCCAACTGGGGGCGTCCTGGCATCCCAGTGCCCAACTGGGGGTGTCCTGGTACCCTGTCATCCAGCTGGGGGATGTGCTGGTATTATCCTAGTGCCCAATCAGAGGTTTCCTTGGAATCCCAGCACCCAACTGGGGGGGTCTTCTGGTATCCCAGCACCCAACTCAGGGTACCTGGTATCTCAGTGCTGAACTGGGGGGTGTCCTGGCCTCCTGGCACCAAACTGGGGGGTTTCCTGGTATCCCAGCACTCAACCTGGGGGTGTTCTGGGATCCTGACGCCCAACTTGGAGGGGTTCCTGGTATCCCAGTGCCCAACCAGAGGGTGTCTTGGCATCCCAGTGCCAAACTGGGGGGGCTGTCCTGGTATCCCGGTGCTAAACTGGGGGTGTCCTGGCATCCTGGCACCCAACTCAGGGAGGTGTCCTGGCATCCCAGTGCCCAACCGGGGAGGTGTCCTGGCATCCCAATGCCCAACCAGAGGGTGTCCTGGCATCCCAGTGCCAAACTGGGGGGGCTGTCCTGGTATCCCGGTGCTAAACTGGGGGTGTCCTGGCATCCTGGCACCCAACTCGGGGAGGTGTCCTGGCATCCCAATGCCCACCTTGGGGGTGTCCTAGCACACACCTAGTGGGGTGCAGCAGCCCCCCCACCTCAGGAGTCCGGTGGGTGCCGCGGGGTTGGTGCTGCCCCATGGTGGGGGGGGGGGCTGGTGCGTGTGCCCCCCATCCCGCAGTGCTATGTACATGGGGGGGGCGGGGATGGGGTTCCCTGGGGTCCGTCAGGGCCCCTACTGGGTATCGATGCGGAAGGAGAGCAGCTTCTCGGAGTGGAGGTTGTTGAGGGTGCGCAGGTCCGGCAGCTTGAGGAGCAGCTTGGTGAACCGCGACGTCTCCGCCGGGTGCGTCTTCAGCACGAGGGCGCGCAGGGCACGGATCAGCGTCTCCTGCAGCTGCTCCACCGACGCCGTGTCCTCCATCCCCGAGCGGTCTGCGAGGATGGGGCGTCAGCCACCCAGGTGTTTTGGGGGAACACCCCCATCCTCCTCCAAGATCCCCCCCAGCATCACCCCGGTTCCCACCTGCCGAGACCAGGACGACGGCGGTGAAGAGCCCCAGCTCCTCATCGGTGAGGTCGAGGGCGCTGAGCTTCTCGCTGAACTCGAACATGGAGCTGAGCAGGTCGCCCATGCCCATTCCCCACAGCTCCTCCAGGCTGTACTTGGTGCGGCTCATGAACGTCACCGTCTGCTCCTTCACGTCGAACAGCGAGGCGAAGCGAACCATCAGCACCTGCGGCACAGGCGGCATCAGCACCGGGGAGGGCACCGGCGCCAGGAGAATCCTGCAATGCCAGGGGCTACCGTGCAACGCCAGGGGCTACCGTGCAATGCCATGGGCTACCGTGCAACGCCAGGGGCTACCGTGCAATGCCATGGGCTACCGTGCAATGCCAGGGGCTACCGTGTAATGCCATGGTCTACCGTGCAATGCCATGGTCTACCGTGCAATGCCATGGGCTACCGTGCAACGCCATGGGCTACCGTGCAATGCCATGGGCTACCGTGCAACGCCATGGGCTACCGTGTAATGCCATGGGCTACCGTGCAACGCCATGGTCTACCGTGTAATGCCATGGGCTACCGTGCAACGCCATGGGCTACCGTGCAATGCCATGGGCTACCGTGCAACGCCATGGGCTACCGTGTAATGCCATGGGCTACCGTGCAATGCCATGGTCTACCGTGTAATGCCATGGGCTACCGTGCAACGCCATGGTCTACCGTGCAATGCCATGGGCTACCGTGCAACGCCATGGGCTACCGTGCAATGCCATGGTCTACCGTGCAATGCCATGGGCTACCGTGCAATGCCATGGGCTACTGTGCAATGCCATGGTCTACCGTGCAATGCTAGGGGCTACCGTGCAACGCCATGGTCTACTGTGCAATGCCAGGGGCTACCGTGCAACGCCATGGGGCACTGTGCCATGACAGAGCATCCTGCAGTGCCATGGGGCATTGGGCTACCATGCCATGCCGTGGGGCACCATGCCATGCTATGAAACACCGTGCCAGGCGGCTACTGTGCAACGCCATGAGGCACCGTGCCATGCCATGAAGCAATGTGCCAGGGGGCACCCTGCAAATGCCCTGAGCTACCATGCAGTGCCACGCTGTGCCGTGCCGTGCCATGCCAGCAGGCACACTTCAGGAGCGTGGGCTACCATGCAATGCCACGCTCCATGCGCCACGGGGCTCCATGCCAATCCATGCCTCCTTGGACCCAGTCGCTGCCCCGGGTACGTACCTCGAAGGTGCCGGCTTTGAGCAGGGTGACTTGGTCGTGCTGGGAGAGGGCTTGGAAGCCGGGAATGTGCTTGGCGAACTCGACCACCTCCCGGACGGCGGGGGTGAAGCTGAGGGAGAAATCCTCCCAGATCTCCTGCACGGAGCGCCCGCTGCGGCCGGGCGGGTGGCTGTTCATGGGGCAAGCCTGCGGGCGAGGGCACGGCTCAGCCTGGCGCCGCGGGGCTCCCCTCGCCTCGCCGCCGCGGCACCGACAAGGCGATTAGTGCGATTAGCGGATAAAAATATCCAGGGGTGGGGGAGCGGGAGCCCCCCGGCGCTCACCGGCAGGACGTCCTTGGTGCCACAGGGCCAGGGGCAGCCGCGCGTCGGGGGCTCGGGGTAGGCAGGGGGGCAGAGCCGGGGTTCGGGGGGACCGGGGGCCCATGTGGGGTGCGCATCCCAGCGCAAGAGGCCGTTGTCGCAGGCGGGGGGGGGTCCCAGCTTGTCGTGAGCGTAGACGAAGATCTCCTTGTGCGCCTTGGCCACTTGGGCGATGACATCCTCGGTGGCCCCGCCGGGGCTGGGCGAGCGCGGAGGGGTGAGCTGCTGGGGGAACTGGGAGAAGCAGGCGGGGGGAGCGAGCGGCAGAGGCCCCAGGGGTGGCGCGCGGCCCCCGCCTGGCGCTGGAGCCTCGCCGGGGCCCGGCATCCCCGGCAGGGCGCTGCCCATGGCGCTCGTGGCGCTGCCCATGCCGCTCATGGCGCTCTGCATCTCCGCCAGCATCCGCTGCTTCTCCCGCTTGGGGATGCGCCCGAAGCGCACCGCTGCGGGGAACACCGGCGTTAGTGGGTGGCCGTGGCACCCCGATTGCCCCCACAGCCCTGCCAAGGGGGGGGAAGGGGGCTGCTGGGAATGGGGCTGCCTCCCTGCACCCTGGGGTGGGGGGACGTAAGAGCCTTGGGCATGGAGATCCACCCCTGGGCATGGGGATCCATCCCTGGAGAGGACGTAGACCCCTGGGCATGGGGGATCCACCATCCCTGGGCATGGGGGATTCATCCCTGGAGAAGATGTAGAGCCCTGGGCATTGGGATCTATCCCTGGGCATGGGGACCCGTCCCTGGAGAAGTCCAGCCCTGGAGAGGACATAGACCCCTGGGCATGGGGATCCATCCCTGGGCATGAGGGATTCATCCCTGTGCATGGAGGATTCATCCCTGGAGAGGACATAAAGCCCTGGGCATGGGGGATTCATCCCTGGAGAGGGCATAGAGCCCTGGGCATGGAGGATCCATCCCTGGAGAGGGCATAGAGCCCTGGGCATGCGGGATTCATCCCTGGGGAGGACATAAAGCCCTGGGCATGGAGGATCCATCCCTGGGTATGGGGGATCCATCCCTGGAGAAGGCATAGAGCCCTGGGCATTGGGATCCATCCCTGGGTATGGGGGATCCATCCCTGGAGAGGATGTAGAGCCCTGGGCGCGGGGAGGACCCATCCCTGGAGGGGCCCTGCAGCTCTGACCACTGGGGATCCCCCTGCCGAGGGATGTACAGCCCTGAACATGGGGTCCCCGGGTCCTGGGGGGCCTCGGAGGTTGGGGGGGCGGGCAAGCTCACCATCACGGGACATGCCGACCAGCAGGCACTTCTTGAAGCGGCACTGCTGGCAGCGGTTGCGGTTGATGCGGACGATGGAGCAGTTCTCGTTCTTGAGGCACTTCTTGTACTGGATGTTCTGCTGGATGCTGCGGCGGAAGAAACCCTGTGGGGCAGACGGGGAAGGGTTGTGGGTGGGGGGAATGTCACTCAGGGGTCCCCCCATCATCCCCTCCATGCCCCCCAGACCCCACCCCTGGTACCTTGCAGCCCTCGCAGGCGTGGACGCCGTAGTGGAAGCCGGAGGCGACGTCCCCGCAGACCTTGCAGAGCAGCACCATCCCGTTCAGCTCTGCGGAGGGACGGGGCGTGAGTGGGGTCCTGGGGGTGCCCTCAAGGGTCGGGGGGACACCACCCGCTGCCCCCCGACTCACTGGTGACGGTGCTGCCGGCTTTGCTGGGCGAGCTGCGGCGTCGCTCGTCCGCAGGGACCTGCTGCACCCCGGAGAAGTTCACGGAGGAGGCGTAGGATGAGGAGGAGGAGGAGGAGGAGGAGGAGGAGGATGAAGGGGAGCCATCCTCACGAGGAGGCAGCAAGCCCCCTCCGTAGGCGCGGGAGTCCTGGAGGGAGCCGGTGGGCGACGGGGGAAAGTAGGTGGGAAAGGACTGGGAGCCAGACTGGGAGCTGCTGTTGGAGCTGTCGCTGCAGAGCGAGACCGGGCTGGTGCGGTTGGGTGAAGCTCCGCTGGAGCCCACGTAGCTGATCACGCCGCCTGCGTGAAGAAGAGAAGCGGGGGTCACACGTGCACCGAGCTGCGCCGGCCTCAGCTCCCCCAGCTCAGAGCTGGGGGATCCCAGCAGCGGGCAGAGGATCCCTTAGGAAGCCCCCCATGGATGCATCTCGGCCCCCACGGGTGCATCTCGGCCCCCACAGGCGTCCCCAGCCGCACGTGTGCCGCCTGCCCTGAGTCACGCACCGCGCCCGCCGGCTGCCACGGGTGCCAACCCCCACGTGGGACGGGGACAGCTGGCTGCGTGCCGGATGGGGACACGGACACGGCACCCCGGGAGCGCCCGCCGGAGGAATGCAGGTTGGGAACCCGCTGGAGGTGGCAGCGGGAGGTCACGGGCGCTCGCGCTCGGGGTGACGATGCAGCTGCACCCCGGGATGCAGCGTCTTCGGGTGTGTGTGTGTGGGGGGGGGGGGCTCAGTACGAGGGAACCCCCCCAAAAAAGGTGGGGACCAGCCACATTCTCAGCCCCCAAAAGGTGGAGAGCAGTGTTGGGGGGCACGTTGCCAGCCCCTCAAAGGTGGGGACCAGTGTTGGGGGGCACATACACTCCCCCCCCATCACTGTGCCCGTGGCAGAGGCCACAGCCCCCCCTCTCCCCACACGCTCAGCAGCACCAGGACAAGACCCTGAGAGCCGGGGGTCTTTGGGGTGAGGGACCCCCCCAATATTTTGTTGTCCCTGGGGTCTCCAGGGGCTGCTGTTTGGGGGGTGGTATGGGGCTGGGGGGCACACAGCCCCAAAAGGAGGGAACCAGTGTTAGGGGGGCACATTCCAAGCCCTAAAAAGGTGCGGACTAGCGGGGGGGCGGGGCACATATCTAACCCCAAAAAGGTGGGGACCCCATTGCTGTGCCCACAACAGAGGTCGGTGTGCCCCCCTACCCCAGCCCAGGGCAGGCACAGGGGCTGGCACACGTGGGAGGTGACATTGGGGACACACCGGGGATCACTGGGGCCATGTGTCACCGAATTGGGGACAGCGAGTCCACACACTCCCCCCCCCCCCCAAAAAAAAAAATACAAAACAGTTCCTGGGGGCCCCAGGAACAACAAAATATGAGGGGGACCCCCCTAAGGGGTTGAGCGGGGGGGGGTCTGGGTTGCATCAGGATGCTGGGGGGGGGGTGTGTGTTATTCCCCAACCCCGCATCCCCCCCCCCCCCCCAAACAGCCTCACGCCGCCTCCCCACGTGCTCGAGCCGCACGTGTCCCCCCCGAAGCGCCGCCCCCCCCGGCCCCTATTGGCTCCGGGAGAAGCTCCGCACCCTCCTTTTGGACACCCCCCCCTCCTCAATCCCTCTGTGTGTGTGTGTGTGTGTCCCCAATTCCCATTATAAAGGGGTGTCCCTGCTTTTTCGCCTCGTGACGTCACGAGGGGAGAGGGGGGAGCGGCGATGACGTCACGAGGCAACCAATGGGCGGGGGGGGCGGGGCTGCGGGGAAAACAAACTCCGCACGTGGCAGCGACGGGGAGGGGGACACGTGCCGGGAGGAGAAGGGGTGGAGGGGGGGGACACCCGGTACCGCCCCCGGTTTAAACACACACACACATACAACCCACCCCCCCACCCCCCCGGCCCTTTCCCGGGGAGCATCCCCGCCCCCCGCCTCCCGCGGAGCCCCCGGTGCCTCTGCCCGGGATGCCCCTGTGCCCCCCCCCCCGCCCCAGCTCGTTCCCTTCTCACCGCTTCCAGGATCCCCACATCCCGGTTTCCATCCCTCCTGCTCCCGGTGACGGGGGTTCGGGACATCCCGGTGTCCAAGATGCCCCCCGGTGCCACCGAGCATCTCTCAGCCCCGTCCCTCCCTCCCTCCCGCCCCGGGACGCCCCCATCCTCACTCCGCTGGGAGGAAAGAGCCCCCGCTCCGGTTCCCCTCGCACCACCCCGTTTCCCCCTAGGGATTCCTGGTTTCCATCCCTCCTGCCTCCCGGTACCGGTGTCCAAGATCCTCCCTCCAGTACCGGTGTCCAAGACACCCCCCCCTCCCCTGTACCGCTGAGCCAAAAACCCCCCACGCCCCGGTACCGGGGTCCAAGACACCATCTCTCCCGGTACCGGGGTCCAAGATCCTCCTCTCAGTACCAGTGTCCAGGACACCTCCCCTCCCCGGTACCGGTGTCCAAGACAACATCTCTCCCGGTACCGGTGTCCAAGACCCCATATCTCCCGGTACCGGTGTCCAAGACCCCATATCTCCCGGTACCGGTGCCCAAGACCCCATCTCTCCCTGTATCGGTGCCCAAGACCCCATATCTCCCGGCACCGGTGTCCAAGACCCCATATCTCCCGGTACCGGTGCCCAAGACCCCTCCGGTGCCACCGCGCATCCCTCCCTCCCCGGTCCCGGGAGAAGGAGCCCCGGTGCTGGATGCGGTCCCGGTGCGCATCCTGCCCCGGTTGGGGGGCTGTGTATGTATGTGGGGGTGTGCAGACCCCCTTCCCCCCCCCCCCCCCCCCTTGTCCCTCTGACCTCTCCGAGCATCCCGGTGAGCACGGAGTTTTGGGGTTGGAGAGATGGGGACGGGGGTCGGGTTGGGGGGCACTGACCTGTGCTGCCGGTCTCGGGGGGGGCAGCCATCCTCGGCCGTGGGGGTCGGGGGGGGAGGTGAGGAGCAGGGGGGTGGGGGGGCTGAGCGGAGCCGAGCCGATCGCCGCCCGGTCCGCGCCGTTGTGCGCCCGGCGCCCGCCCCGCCGCCCGCCCGGCACCGGCCGCGGCTGCGCACTGGGGCGCACGCGGCGCCGCCGCCTCCCCCATGTGATTCCCGGGGAGAGCCTCGTGCCCCAGTGACACACTTTCCGCCGCCGGCCCCGGACCCGCCGGCAACGGGGAGGGGGGGGGGAGCCCACACGGAACGGGGACCCCGGCGCTGGGGCCAATTGGGCAGCCCGCGGGGACCGACCCCGGCATCCCGGCCGGTCCCCTGCATCCCGCACCGGGACCGGGACCAATCCCTGCATCCCGGCCGGTCCCCTGCATCCCGCACCGGGACCGGGACCAATCCCTGCATCCCGGCCGGTCCCCTGCATCCCGCACCGGGACCGGGACCAATCCCTGCATCCCGGCCGGTCCCCTGCATCCCAAACCGGGACCGGGACCAATCCCTGCATCCCGGCCGGTCCCCTGCAACCCACACTGGTCCCCTGCATCCCACACTGGTCCCCTGCATCCCAAACCGGTCCCCTGCATCCCACACTGGTCCCCTGCATCCCAAACCGGTCCCCTGCATCCCACACTTGTCCCCTGTATCCCAAACCGGTCCCCTGCATCCCACACTGGTCCCCTGCAACCCACACTGGTCCCCTGCATCCCAAACCGGTCCCCTGCATCCCAAACCGGTCCCCTGCAACCAACACTGGTCCCTTGCATCCCACACCGGTCCCCTGCACCCCAAACCGGTCCCCTGCAACCCACACTGGTCCCCTGCATCCCAAACCGGTCCCCTGCAACCCACACTGGTCCCCTGCATCCCACACCGGTTCCCTGCATCACGACCGGTCCCCTGCACCGGAACCGGCACCGGCACCGGGGCTGGTCCCCTGCATCCTGACTTGTCCCCTGCATCCCGACCAGCCCCCCGGACCGGCACTAGGACCGGTCCCCTGCATCGGGACCCGCACCGGGGCTGATCCCCTGCATCCCGACCGGTCCCCTGCATCCCGACTGGTCCCCTGCATCCCACACCGGCACCGGGACCAGTCCCCTGCATCCCGACGGGCCCCCTGCATCCCGACTGGTCCCCTGCATCCCGACTGGTCCCCTGCATCCCACACCGGCACCGGGACCAGTCCCCTGCATCCCGACGGGCCCCCTGCACCGGGGACACCTCCCAGTCCCCGGCCCGGTGTCCCGGGGGCACAGGCATCCCTGTCACCCCCACAGCCCCAGCCCCTGCAGCGGGGACACCCGGGGGTCGCTGTCACCCCGCACTCGGTGGCCTCTGAGCTTTGGGGTGGGGGGGGCACACCGAGGTGTGGGGCCAATTCCCAGCCCCGCAGCACCGGGATGGCCTGGGGGACTCCCAAACAGCCGCTGTCCCCAGGAACGGGGGTGGCACCTCTGTCACTTTGCATGGTACCGTCCCCTGCATGGGGGACACCCAGATAGAGTACCGGGCACCTCTGTCACCTTGCCTGGCACTGTCCCCTGCATGGGGGACACCTTGGCACAGCACCAGGCACCCTCATCCCCCAGTATGCTGTGGCCCCTGCACTGGGGACACCCGAGCATGGCACTGTCCCTGCGCTGGGGACACTGGCACCGCAGGACCCTCTGTACCCGGGATGCCTGTTCGCGGCACAGCCTCACTGCAGCCCTTGGCACAGCCCAACCCTTGCACCCAGACCCCCTCTGCCACCCTTCCTTGTCCCCAGTGCCACCAGGGCCCCGTGCTACCCGCAGCGGGTGCCCAGCGTGGCACGTGCCTGGCAGCCGTGGCCCAGCTTGGCCACGCTCCCGGCTGCCGCAGGGCTGCAGCGACGTGCCGTGCCAGGGCAGAGCAGCCGAGCAGATCTGGGTCGCGGTGCCAGGGCCGCCCCATCCCGGTGGCAGACGCCGGGGTCTCCGTGGGTGCTCGCGGCCCTGGGGGAAGAGGCTTTCTGGGGGTGCCAGCACCCTCCCGGGTGCCATGTGCCAGGCGCTGCCCTGGAGCCCTGCCAGGAGGAGATGGCGCAGAGCACAGACGTGCCAGCGCTGGGAAATCCTCAGAGCTAATCCCATGGGAGGTCTCAGGCACCCTGGGTGCCTGTGGGGAGCCCGGGGTGGGCAACACCAGAGCTCTGCACCCCAAGGACCCCGCAGTGCCAACCCAGGGGGTACCCAGGGTCAGTCCTGGCTGGGGGTCCCTGGGGACCCTCAGTGGGTGCTGGAGCAGCTTGTGGGGTGCCCCACAGCACTGGGGTGGCAGGGACACCCCCTCACCCTGCGGGAAGTACCCACGTCCAGAGTTGCCATGACCACGCTGCAGCTGGCACCTTGGCAGGGTCCGAAGGATGTGTGGGGCCAGGCTGGCACCAGGGGACATGGGTGGGGGTCACCAACCTCATTCCCCGCTCGCAGGGCACAGCCGTGCCCGGGCCGCTCTGCGGGTGCAGGTGCCACTGGCCCCACGCGGCACTCATTGCGCTCCGGCACATTCCGGGCCGTGGCAAGTGGCCGTGACTCAGCTGCTCGGCTGGGTTCGGCAAACAATCCTGCGTGCGGTGCTGTGCACACGGTGCGGAGCCGGCCTCACACGAGGATGCTCGGCTGCACCCGGCAGGATGGGATCACATCAACCCCATGGGGTTCTGCCATGGGGCTGGGGCTGCTTCCACACCGTGCCTCAGTTTCCCCACTGCGATGCTGCAGGAGAAGGAGGGGGGAGCAACAAGCAATACCGCACCTCCCCGATTTTGGGGGGGTCTCTCAGCCCTAAGCTCCCCCTTTCATGGGTGCAGCTGGGGTGGGGTAAGGGGACCCCAAAGCCACCGGGATGGGGGATGCAGCAGCCGGGCACGTGCCCCACGCTGGCCCCACGGGACCTGAGCTGTCCCGGGACCCTCGCAGGGTGCCCCCCAATATTGCAGCGCCCGTGCCAGCATCCCCCAGAGCAGGCAGGGCACCTCGAACCCCCCCAGATCATCACGTGCCACCGCACTCAGGTGCCAAGTGACCTCTCCGGTGAGGGCACATGTGCCCATGCCCCATCTGTGGCTGCCCACCCCCTGCACCCCCCCTGCACCCCAGGGCCCAGGGGGCTCGTCTCAAGGCTGGGCTTGCAGGGCCGAGGCGTGGGCACTGGGGTTGGCGGCCGCGTGCCCTGGTGCCCGGGTTGCCGGTGGTGCCGTGCGGCCACGCCACGTGACTGCGCGCTCCGCTTGCCAGCGAACGCCTGCGTGCACAGGGATTTATTTTTACTCCGGCTGCCCGGGTTGTTTACCTTGTTGTACCTTTTCCAGGAAAAACGGGGGGAGGCTGGGGAGGGGGGGGGTGGTGGGAGGGGTGGGGTTGCCTCTGCCAGGGATCAGGCCTTGCTCCTGATTTT
Source organism: Clamator glandarius (assembly GCA_033459285.1). Lineage (NCBI taxonomy): Eukaryota > Metazoa > Chordata > Aves > Cuculiformes > Cuculidae > Clamator > Clamator glandarius. The sequence goes on along the minus strand of JAUNZM010000074.1, from coordinate 2,236,588 downwards.
TGGCCCCTCCAGGCTGGGCACTGGGGGTCCCAGCACCCCCCTTCCCCAACCCGCTGTGGGGCTGAGGCTGCTGGGTCTTGCTCGGTGTCTGTTCCACCACTCCGTGCCTCAGTTTCCCCAGTGTGAAGCTGCAACTCGGGGAGGGCGGGGGGCAACCAGAGACTCTGGGGCTCACCCCACTTGGGGGTCCTGCATCCCTGAACCCCCTCTTTCATTGCCACGGTGTCCCACTGGATGCAGGGCTGGGGGCTCGGGGTTTGGGGGTGCTCGGGGTTTGGGGTGCTCGGGGGTTCTGGGGGTGCTGGGGGTTTTGGGGTGTTTCACTGCTGTGCAGCAGCAGAGCCAGGGCTGAGAAGCACCGAGCGCTCCTGGCTCATTCCCACGGCTCTTGGCAGGGGCTGGTGGCTCCGCTGCCAGGATTCGCCTTTCCCCTCCCTGCGGAAAGGGAAAAAAAGGTAAACAAGCCAGTGCTGGCCCCACTGGGGGGGGGAGTGGGGCGCCCCACGGCCAGAGGGGGAACCCCACAGCACCCCACACTGCTGAGTGGGGCAGACCTGGGCTGGGGGGGCAGAGAGCCCAGGGGACGCAGGGACTAGGGGGGCAGAGAGGGGCAGGAGGTGGGGGTGCAGAGGTGCACACAAAGGACCCACAAAAGGATTTGGGGGTGCAGGAGTGCACACAGAAGACCCCAGGGCAGGATCTGGGGGTGCACTCATAGAGCCCAGGGCAGGATCTGGGGGTGTTGGGGCTCACAAGCAGGATTTGGGGGTGCAGGAGTGCACACAGAAGACCCCAGGGCAGGATCGGGGGGTGCACTCATAGAGCCCAGGGCAGGATCTGGTGTTTCTGAGGCTCTCAAGCAGGATTTGGGGGTGCAGGAGTGCACACAGAAGACCCCAGGGCAGGATCGGGGGGTGCACTCATAGAGCCCAGGGCAGGATCTGGTGTTTCTGAGGCTCCCAAGCAGGATTTGGGGGTGCACTCAGAGGACCCCAGAGCAGGATCTGGGTGTGCAGGGGTGCATTCAGATGACCCCCAGGGCAGGATCTAGGGCTGCACACAGAGGACCCCAGAGCAGGATCTAGGGGTGCACCCAGAGGATCTCAGGGCAGGATTTGGGGGTGCAGGGGTGCACACAGAGAACCCAGAGCAGGATTTGGGGGTGCAGGGGTGCATTCAGATGACCCCCAGGGCAGGATCTGAGGGTGTTGGGACCCCTGGGCAGGGTTTTGGGGGTGCACATAGAGGACCCAGAGCAGGATTTGGGGGTGCAGGGGTGCACAGATGCATGGAGGTGCAGGAATTCGGGGTGAAGGGGAACCCCAATGTGTTTCCCACGCAGGGTGGTTCAAGAAGCTCCTGCAAGAGGAACACCCCACACCTCTACTGCCCCACACGCCTGGAGCATCTGGGCTGGGATGTGGGGCAGCCCCAGATCCCTCAGGAGAAATGTGGGAGCCCCTTTAGCCCCACAGACCCCCCCACTTCATGCATGTAGAATAGGGATCCCAGTGCCCTGCCCCACACCTCCACAGCCCCACACGTGTGGAGCATCTTGGCTGGGATGTGGGGCAGCCCCAGATCCCTCAGGAGAAATGTGGGAGCCCCTTTGGCCCTATAGACCCCACATACAGAGGGAAGGGATCCCAGTGCCCTGCCCCACACCTCCACGGCCCCACACACCTGGAGCATCTTGGCTGGGATGTGGGGCAGCCCCAGATCCCTCAGGAGCAATCTGGGAGCCCCTTTAGCCCCACAGACCCCCCCACTTCATGCATGTAGAATAGGGATCCCAGTGCCCTGCCCCACACCTCCATGGCCCCACACACCTGGAGCATCTTGGCTGGGATGTGGGGCAGCCCTAGATCCCACAGGAGAAATGTGGGAGCCCCTTTGGCACACAGGGAAGGGATCCCAGTGCCCTGCCCCACACCTCCATGGCCCCACACGCCTGGAGCATCTTGGCTGGGATGTGGGGCAGCCCCAGATCCCTGCGGCTCCGCGGCGGCCGCGGGTTTGGGGGCACCAGGCCGGTTGGCATCTGTGCCAGCCCATGTGAGCGGGTGCTCCCCTCCTCCTCCTCCTCCTCCTTGGGTGCAGGGAGCCCTCTCCATCCCCGCGCGCTGGCGTCACGTGGCGCTGGCATGTGAGCCCTGCTCCATTTTTAGCCCCAGCAGCCTCCCTGCGCGGCGGCCGTGCTGCAGAGCCATGTGCGGGCGAGCGCCCGGGCGGCACGTGGGCCTTGCCGCAGCGGCAACCGGCAACCCGCAGCCCCGGGCCGGCGGCCACGCGTGGGGACAGCGCTGCTGGGGACGAGCGGGAGGGCTGCCACGCAGCTAGGGACACGCAGGAATGTGGCCACGCGTGGGGACAAGCGTGGCTAGGGACATGCAAGCGGGTGGCCACATGGCTACGAACATGCGGGAGGGTGGCCACACGGCTAGGGACACGCAAGGTAGTGGCCACCTGGTTAGGGATACGCAGGAGGGTGGCCGCACAGCTAGGGACATGCAGGAATGTGGCCACGTGTGGGGACAACCGTGGCTACAAACATATGGTAGGGTGGCCACTCAGCTAGGGACACGCAAGCAGGTGGCCACATGGCTAGGAACATGTGGGAGGGTGGCCACACGGCTAGGGACACACAGGATGGTGGCCACATGGTTAGGAGCAACCAGGAATGTGGCTACATGGCTACAAACATGCAGGATTGGGGGGCTACACAGCTAGGGACATGCAGGAATGTGGCCACACGTGGGGACAACCGTGGCTAGGGACATGCAAGCAGGTGGCCACATGGCTAGGAACATGTGGGAGGGTGGCCACACGGCTAGGGACACACAGGATGGTGGCCACATGGTTAGGAGCACCCAGGAATGTGGCTACATGACTACAAACACGCAGCGGGGGGGAGCTACACAGCTAGGGACATGCAGGAATGTGGCCACGTGTGGGGACAACCGTGGCTACAAACATATGGGAGGGTGGCCACTCAGCTAGGGACATGCAAGTGGGGGGCCACATGGCTAGGGACATGCAGGAATGTGTCCACTACAAACATGCAGGAGGGTGGCCACATGGCTACAGACGTGCAGGAGGGCGGCCACACGGCTAGGGACACACAGGATAGTGGCCACCTGGTCAGGGATACGCAGGAGGGTGGCCACACAGCTAGGGACACACAGGAATGTGGCCACGCATGGGGACAACCGTGGCTACAAACACATGGGAGGGTGGCCACTCAGCTAGGGACATGCAGGAATGTGGCCACGCGTGGGGACAACAGTGGCTAGGGACACACAAATGGGTGGCCACATGGCTAGGAACATGTGGGAGGGTGGCCACACGGCTAGGGACACACAGGATAGTGGCCACCTGGTCAGGGGTAAGCAGAAGAGTGGCCACACTGCTAGGGACACGCAGGATAGTGGCCACACATGGGGACAACCATGGCTACAAACATGCAGGAGAGTGGCCACATGGCTAGTGACACGCTGGAGGGTGGCCACCTGGCTGGGAACACTCAAGATCATGGTCGAACCCACAGATGAACATGGCTAGGAACACCCAAGATCGTGGTCACACGTGTGGAGGAACATGGCTAGGAGCACGCAGGAGCGTGGCCACCTGGCTGGGAACACTCAAGGTCATGGTCATGCGTGTGGACGTGCACGGGTGGGACGTGGCCACGCGTGTGCGTGCTAGCAGGGCTCTGAGCACTCAGCGTGACACACGGCACGGAGAGCGGGGACGTGGCCTTGCAGGGGGACCCCACCGCTCATGGGGGGGCTGGGTGCAGGGAGACCACCCCCCCCCCCCAACACCGTGAATACAGCTCTGCGGAGAGGCACGTCGCCCACGTGTCCCCTGCGTGTCCCCGAGGCCGTGACCCCATCTGGTTGCGGGGTGCACGCAGAGGGTGCAGGGGTGCACACAGAGGACCACAGTGCACAATCTGGGGGTGCACTGAGGACCCTGGGGCAAGAATTGGGGGTGCAGGGGTGCACACAGAGGACCCAGAGAAGGATTTGGGGGTGCACTGAGGACCCTGGGGCAAGAATTGGGGGTGCAGGGGTGCACACAGAGGACCCAGAGAAGGATTTGGGGGTGCACTGAGGACCCTGGGGCAAGAATTGGGGGTGCAGGGGTGCACACAGAGGACCCAGAGAAGGATTTGGGGGTGCACTGAGGACCCTGGGGCAAGAATTGGGGGTGCAGGGGTGCACACAGAGGACCCAGAGAAGGATTTGGGGGTGCACTGAGGACCCTAGGGCAAGAATTGGGGGTGCAGGGGTGCACACAGAGGACCCAGAGAAGGATTTGGGGGTGCACTGAGGACCCTGGGGTAAGAATTGGGGGTGCAGGGGTGCACACAGAGAACCCAGAGAAGGATTTGGGGGTGCACTGAGGACCCTGGGGTAAGAATTGGGGGTGCAGGGGTGCACACAGAGAACCCAGAGAAGGATTTGGGGGTGCACTGAGGACCCTGGGGTAAGAATTGGGGGTGCAGGGGTGCACACAGAGAACCCAGTGCACAATCTGGGGGTGCACTGAGGACCCTGGGGTAAGAATTGGGGGTGCAGGGGTGCACACAGAAGACCCCAGGGCAGGATCTGGGGGTGTTAGGGCCTCCAAGCAGGATTTTGGGGGCTCACTCAGAGGACCCCAGACCAGGATCCAGGGGTGCATGGCTGCACATAGAGGACCTCAGGGCAGGATCTGGGGGTGCACTCGGAGACCCCTAGTGAGCTGCAGCGCCCTGCATGCTGCAGCGGATGCACAGCTAGTGGGCAGCAGGACGGGGGCATGCACACGTGCATCCAATGCGTGTGGATGCGTGTGCATGCGTGTGCATAGCTGTGCATAGCTGTGCATGCTGGGGCTGCAGTATAGGGGTGTGTGCATATGCGGTGGAGCTGCAGCACATCCATATTCTGCAGGGGGGGGGCTGCACTCCCCGTCTGCAGGGGTGGGGGGGTGCTAGTGTGTCTCATGCATATGTGTGCATGCGTGTGCATGCGTGTGCATAGCTATGTATGCTGGGGTTGCAGTATGGGGGGGTGCATATGCAGTGGAGCTGCAGCACATCCATATTCTGCAGGGGGGGGGCTGCACTCCCCGTCTGCAGGGGTGGGGGGTGCTAGTGTGTCTCATGCATATGTGTGCATGCGTGTGCATGCGTGTGCATAGCTATGTATGCTGGGGCTGCAGTATGGGGGGGTGCATATGCGGTGGAGCTGCAGCACATGCATGTTCTGCAGTCCCTGTCTGGGAATGAGGATGTGGCAGTGCATGTGTGCGTGTGCATGCGTGTGCATGCGTGTGCATAGCTGTGCATGCTGGGGCTGCAGTATAGGGGGGGGGTGCATATGCGGTGGAGCTGCAGAGCATTCACGTTCTGCAGGGGGGGGGCTGCAGTCCCTGTCTGGGGGGGGGGGGACTGCACGTGTGTGCGTGTGCACGCGCATGCGTGTGTGTGTGTAGGTGTGCACGTGTGCGTGCTGGGGCTACAGTATTGGGGGGGGGGGTTCTGCGTGTGCAGTGGGGGCTGCAGTACCTCGAGGGGGTGGCGTGCCTATGAGTGTGCATGCATGTATGGGGGGGTGTCCTTGCACAAGGAGGGGGTGTCTTTGCACAAGGAGGGGGTGTCTTTGCACAAGGGGGGCTGCAGAGCCGGGGGGGGGGGGGGGGCAGTGTCTTTGCACACGGAGGGGGGGGCCGCAGCGTGCATGGGGTTTGATGTGTGAGCACAAAGGGGGGTGCAATGGGAGACACGAGGGGGCGCTGGGGGGGGGGGTCTGTGCAGGCGTGGGGGGCTGCGGACACGCGGTGGGGGGGTGTGGGTGCACATATTGGGGGGGCTGCAGCTCCCGTGGGGTGCTATGCATGCATGCAGCTGGGGGGTTGCAGAGACGAGGGTGCATGGGGGGGGCTGCAGAGCCCGTGGAGGGGGGGGTGTGCACATGGAGGTGGGGATGCACATGGAAAGGGGGGGGCTGCAGAGCCTGGGGGGTATGGGGGTGCACTTGGGGGGGGGGGGGGGGGCTGCAGACACGAGGGGGTGCGGGTCGTCGTTCCCCCCCCCCCATTTAAAATGCGGAGCCGACAAGCTCGGGAGCCACCGGGCGGCCGCACCCCGGTACTGCCGGACCGGGACCCCCCAAATCGTATCGGGAATGGGGGGGTCCTGCCCCTCACACCCCCGGTTTAAAGGGGAACGGGGTGGGGGGGGAACCGGACACGGGTGGGGAGAGAAGGGAGGAGGAGGAGGGAAAAAAGAGGAGGGGAAGGAGGGAAGGAAGACGGAGAAGGAAAAGAGGAGAAGGAGGAGGAAGAAAGGGAGGTGGAAGAAGAGGAGGGGGAGGAAGAGGAGGAGGAAGAAGTGAAGGAGGAGGAAGAAAGGGTGGAAGGAGAGGAGGAGGAGGAGGAAGAAGAGGGAGAGGGCGGGGAGAAGGAGGAGGGAAAGGAGAAAGAGGAAGAAAAAAAAGGAGGAGGAAGAAAGAGAGGGAAGAGTGAGGAGGAGGAAGAGGAGGGAGGAGGAAGAAGAGGAGGGAGGAGGAGGAAGAGGAGGAGGAGGAAGAGGAGGAGGAGGAAGAGGAGGGAGGAGGAAGAAGAGGAGGGAGGAGGAAGAAGAGGAGGGAGGAGGAAGAAGAGGAGGGAGGAGGAGGAAGAGGAGGAAGGAGGAGGAAGAGGAGGAAGGAGGAGGAAGAGGAGGAAGGAGGAGGAAGAGGAGGAGGAAGAAGAGGGAAAGAAGGAGGAAGATAAAGAAGAGGGGGAAGAAAGAGAGGGAAGAGTAGGGGGGAGGAGGAGGAAGAGAAGTGAAGAGGAGGAAGAAGGAAGGAAAGGAGGGGGAGAAGGAGAAGGGAAAGGAGAAGGAGGAAGAAAAAGACGAGGAAGAAGAAGAAAGAGAAGGAAGAGGAGGAAGAGGAGGGAGGAGGAGGAAGAAGGAGGAGGGAAAGGAGAAGGAGGAAGAAAAAGAAGAGGGGGGAGAAAGAGAGGAAGAAGAAAAGGAGGAGAGGGAGAGGAGGGGAAGGAGAAAGAGGAGGAGGAGGAGGAGGAGGGGGCGCGGGGCTGGTCGGATGGCGGCGGGGCCCCCGGCGGGTGCGGCCGCGATCCCGGAGCGCCCCGGGGCCAACGGGGCAGCGCGGGGCCGGGAGCCATGAGGTCCACGGCCTTCCGGGCCCGGGGGGGGCGGCGGGAGGCGGAGGAGGAAGAGGAGGAGGAGGAAGAGGAGGAGGAAGAGGAAGAGGAGGAGGAGGAGGAGGAGGAGGAGGAGGGCGGCCGCCCCGCGCCCCGGCGGCCCCGGGAGCCGCCGCTGGGGGCGGTGGCGGAGCGGGAGCCGCACCGGGAGCTGCAACGGGAGCAGCCGCAGCCGCACCGGGAGCCGCAGTCTCAGCCCCGGGAGCTGCAGCGGGAGCAGCCGCAGCCCCGCTGGGCCGGGCCGGTGCCGCTGGCCGGCTCGGGGGATGCGGGCAGCCGGCCCCGCTACCAATCGGTTCATTTACCGGAACCGGAGCCCCCGGAGCCTTCGTGCCCCGGTGAAGGGAAGTGGAAAGGGAGCGGCTCTCGGCGCGGAGGGAGGATGGGGGCCGGCGGGGGCTCCCCGGGGCAGGCCGCCTGCCTGCGGCAGATCCTGCTGCTGCAGCTGGACCTCATCGAGCAGCAGCAGCAGCAGCTGCAGGCCAAGGAGAGGCAGATCGAGGAGCTCAAGGCCGAGAGGGACACGGTAAGGAGGGTGGGAGGCGGCACGGAAGGGGTTAACCCAACCTCCACCCCCCCTCCCCCCCCCCACCCCGCGAAGTTACCCCCATCCGAGGGTTAATGACCGCCCCCCAAAGGGTTAATAACCACCCCGAAGGGTTAATAACCGCCCCGAAGGGTTAATAACCGCCCTCCCTCAAAGGGTTAATGTCCCCCCGAAATTTAACGGCCACCCCTCAAAGGGTTAAGGAGCCCCTCGAGGGCTGACGACACCCCACAAAGGGTTAATCCCCTCTCAAAATGCTAAGCCCTCACCCCCAAGTTTAACGCTCTCCCACAAAGGGTTAATGCCCCCCCCCAAGTTTAACGCCCTCTCCACAAAGGGTTAAGGCCCCCCCCAAGTTTAACATCCTCCCCCCAAAGGGTTAACGCCCCCTCCCCAAAGGATTAAGCCCCCCCCAAAGGGTTAAGGCTCCCCAAAAGGGTTAAGCCCCCGCAAATTTAACGCCCTCCCTCAAAGGGTTAATGCCCCCTAAAGGGTTAGGACCCCCCCAAGTTTAACTCCCTCCCCCCAAAGGATTAAGCCCCCCCAAAGGGTTAAGCGCCCCCCCCCGCAGTTTAACGCCCCCCCAAAAGGTTAGGCCCCCCCCCCCATTTAACGGCTGCTCCCCAAGGGTTAGTGCCCCCCTCCCCCAGCACCCTGGGGTCCCCTAGGACTTGCCCCCCCCCCAGGTAAGTGACACCCATTCCAAAGGGTTTATGGCCCCCCTCGATAGCTAATAGCCCCCCCCAAGGGGTTAATGCCCCCCCAAAAGCCTAATGCCCCCCCCCGAGGGGGGTTAATGGGCCCCCCACCCGTTAAGGGATTCTTGGCGCCCCCTCGGAGTTGATGCCCCCCCCCCCCAAGTAATTATTGGGCTCCCCAAGGGGCTAAAGCCCCCTCCCCGGGTTGATTGCGACCCCCCAAGGGCTTATTGGGGCCCCCCCCAGACAAAGGCGGGTGGGGGCACAAAGGCCGGGCCTGCAGGGGTTAACGAGCCGCCGTCCGTCGCCATGGCAACGGGGGGGGGGCTGGCCTAGCGCGCGGGGTGAATTTAAAGGGGCCGCAACCCCGGGATTGGCGGGCGGGGTAGGGGGTGCGGGCTGCCCCCCCCCCAGCATCGCTCCCACCCCCCCCCCCCCCCCACACACACACACACGCTGCCCCTGTAGGTGCCATACGATGTCCCATGGCTGTTACGCACCCCCTATGGATGCCATACGTTGCCCTGGGGGTGCCATAGGCTGCCCCACCGACCCTGTGTTGCCCTGGGGGTCCTATGCGTTGCCCTCTGGGTGCCACACATGGCCCTGTGGGTGCTGTGAGTGCCTTGTGTTGCCCTATAGGTGCCAGGTATTGCCCTATGGGTGCCGTATGCGGCCCTAGGAATGCTCTGAGTGCCATTTGTTTCCCTATAGGTGCCATATATGGCCCTATGGGTACTATACGTGCTCCTAGGGAAGCCCGATGTGGCCCTATGAGTGCCATGTGTTGCGCTACAGGTGCCATGTATTGTCCTATGGGTGCTGTACGGCCTATGAATGCTGTAGGTGCCATATATTGCCTTATGGGTGCTGTATATGTCCCTAGGGATGCTATAGGTGCCATATATTGCCTTATGGGCGCCATATGTGGCCCTAGGGATGCTGTAGGTGCCATATATTGCCTTATGGGTGCTGTATATGTCCCTAGGGATGCTATGGGTGCCATATATTGCCTTATGGGTGCCATATATTGCCTTATGGGTGCTGTATATGTCCCTAGGGATGCTATGGGTGCCATATATTGCCTTATGGGTGCCATATCTTGCCTTATGGGTGCTGTACATGTCCCTAGGGATGCTCTAGGTGCCATATATTGCCTTATGGGTGCTGTCCGTGTCCCTAGGGATGCCGTAGGTGCTATATATTGCCTTATGGGTGCTGTATATGTCCCTAGGGATGCTCTAGGTGCCATATATTGCCTTATAAGTCCTGTACATGTCCCTAGGGATGCTCTAGGTGCCATATATTGTCTTATAGGTGCTGTACATGTCCCTAGGGATGCTCTAGGTTCCGTATATTGCCTTATGGGTGCTGTATGTGGCCCTAGGGATGCTCTAGGTGCCATATATTGCCTTATGGGTGCTGTCCGTGTCCCTAGGGATGCCGTAGGTGCTATATATTGCCTTATGGGTGCTGTATATGTCCCTAGGGATGCTCTAGGTGCCATATATGGCCTTATAAGTGCTGTACATGTCCCTAGGGATGCTCTAGGTGCCATATATTGCCTTATAGGTGCTGTACATGTCCCTAGGGTTGCTCTAGGTGCCGTATATTGCCTTATGGGTGCTGTCCATGTCCCTATGGATGCCGTAGGTGCCATATATTGCCTTATGGGTGCTGTATGTGGCCCTAGGGATGCTCTAGGTGCCGTATATTGCCTTATGGGTGCTGTCCGTGTCCCTAGGGATGCCATAGGTGCCATATATCGCCCTACAGGTGCTGTGGGTGCCGTGTGCGCCACGCGCTGCCCGTGGCTCCGCGGCTCGGTGGCGCATGTGCCGTGTGCCCGCGCTCGGCGTGACCGCGCTGCGGCTGCGGTGGCGGTTGCGGCGAGCAGGGGCACCTCACGTGGTGCGGCCGGCGATGCTGCTGCTGCGGCCCTGCGACCGAATCCTCCAACATGGAGGAGCGCGGCCTCCCGGCTTCACCGCAGCCTCCCAGCAGCACCAGGCTGGCAGGGGTTGGGGGCCAAGGCTGGGTGTCCCCACCCAGCCCCATCTTTGGGGGTGCCCTAAGCCCCTAAACCACTGCAGCTGATGGTGACGGTGATGGTTGGGGACACTGAGCAGCGCTGTCATCAAGGCTTTCTTCCTAACGAAGGCCCCCCCGCCCCGCTAATTATAAACCGCCTTCTCTCTCTGAGGCGCCCCGGGAGGATGCGGCAGAGATGGAGACCCCCAAATCGCTCCTCAAAACGTGGGGTTTGCAGCCGGCCCTGGTCCTCGCGCAGCGGGGATGGCGAGAAGGAGCTAAAAAGCAAGAGGCCATTTTGTGGTGTTGGGGCTTCCCGGCTGCCGTGGGTCAGGGCTCGGCTGTCCTGGGGACGATGCCCACAGTGCCCGGTGCTGGGGACGATGCCCGCAGTGCCCCCCTGTGAGCAGGGAAACCCGCAGTGCTGGCTGAGCCCAAGCAGGGATGGCTCTGTGGGAGCGGGCACTGCCCAGAAGCTGTCAGGCGAATGCTGGGATGGGCACGGTTTGGTGCCAGCGTGGCACACGGTTTGGTACCCACAGGGCATGCAGGTGCCAGGAGGGCACGCACGGTTTGGTGCCAGGAGAGTAGATAGTTTGGTATCCACAAGGCACACGGTTTGGTAGCCACAGGGCATGCAGGTGCCAGGAGGGCACGCACGGTTTGGTGCCAGGAGAGTAGATGGTTTGGTATCCACAAGGCACACGGTTTGGGGCCGACAGGGCACACATGGTTTGGTACCACCAAGGCACACAGTTTGGTGCCAGCAGGGCACAAATGGTTAGATGCCAGGAGGGTAGATGGTTTGGAACCCACATGGCACACAGTTTGGTGCCAGCAGGGCACACACAGGTGCCAGGAGGATACATAGTTTGGTGCCGGCAGGGCACACACGGTTAGATGCCAGGAGGGTAGATGGTTTGGAGCTGGCAGGACTCAAAATTTCATACTGGCAGGGCACGCATGGTTAGGTGCCAGGAGGGTAGATGCTTTGGTACCACCAAGACACACAGTTTGGTGTTGTCAGGGCACACACGGTTAGATGCCAGGAGGGTAGATGGTTTGGTACCCACAGGGCACACGGTTTGGTGCTGGCAGGGCACACACGGTTAGATGCCAGGAGGGTAGATGGTTTGGTACCACCAAGACACACAATTTGGTGTCGGCAGGGTACAGCAGCGAGGTGGCACTGGCCCCTCACCGCGCACACCGCCGTGCCGCAGCATCTCCGCAGGCAGGTGATGGCAAAGCCGTGGGCGCTGCCGGCCGGCTCATCCCCGTGCATCCCTGCTGCCGGCGGGCTGCGCGGGCAGGACACGGGGCTGGGGAGCAGGGGCACATGCGGGGTCCCCCCAGAACGCACCCGCCAAGCGAGTCCTCGCCTTACGTTGCAGCTCCTGGCGCGGATCGAGCGCATGGAAAGGCGAGTGCAACTGGTGAAGAAGGACAGCGAGCGGGAGAAGCACCGCATCTTCCAGGGCTTCGAGGTGGACGAGAAGGCGGAGGCGGAGGTGTGCGAGAAGCTGCCCTTGGAGTGTCCCCAGGACCTGCTGGAGCACCCCTCGACCCTGCAGCCCAAGCACTTCCCCTACGGCAGGAACGGGAAGGGGCATAAAAGGTAAAGAGTGCCCGGCCATGCTGGGGGGTTTTGGGGTGTGTGGATCCTCCTTCTCTGTGGTTTCGCTCTCCATCCATGGGGGTGGTGCCATCCTGCCAGCTTAGGGATCGTAGAGGTGCTTGGAGAGGCTGCCTGGCAGGGGGAGCGCATTCCATCAAGCCAAGGGAAACCTCATGAAAACCTGAGTGGGGAGTAGAGGGTCCCAAAATGCTGGGGAAACCCTGGAATCCTCCCTGCAGCCGGCCCTGGGGCAGCAACCCAGGTTTGCATCGACAGAAGCGCGGCCAGCAGGTTGAGGGAGGGGATTCTGCCCCTCTATTCCTCGTTTGTGAGACCTCACCTGGAGTATCGTGTCCAGTTCTGGAATCCTCAACATAAGATAGAGATGGAGCTAATGGAACAGGTCCAGAGGAGGCTACACAGATGATCCCAGGGCTGGAGCATCTCCCATAGGAGGACAGGCTGAGAGAGTTGGGGTTGTTCAGCCTGGAGAAGAGAAGGCTCCAAGGAGACCTTGTAACGACCTTCTGGTACCTGAAGGGGCTACAAGAAAGCTGGGGAGGGACTGTTCACAAAGGCTTGTGGTGATAGGATGAGGGGCAATGGGGATAAACTGGAGAGAGGCAGATCTAGACTAGACAGAAGGTGGAATTTCTTCACTGTAAGAGTAAGGAGGCATTAGAACAGGTTGCCCAGGGAAGCTGTGGCTGCCCCATCCCTGGAGGGGTTCAAGGCCAGGTTGGATGGGACTTGAGCAGCCTGATCCAGTGGGAGGTGTCCCTGCCCTTGGCAGGGGAGTTGGAACTGGATGATCTTTAAGGTCCCTTCCAACCCAAACTTTTCAATGATTCTATGAGCATCCACACGCCCAGCTCAGCTCCTCTTCCTCCCACAGGAAGCCGACGTTTGGGAGCACAGAGAGGAAGACGCCCGTTAAAAAACTGGTGGCTGAGTTCTCCAAAGTAAAGAGTAAAACTCCAAAGCACTCCTCGGGGAAGGAGGAATCGGGCGGCTCCTTGTCCGAAACTGTTTGCAAACGAGAACTGCGGAGCCAAGAGACTCCAGAAAAAACCCGAGCGCTCCTGGAGACCCCGCTCCGAGCCTCATCCCAATCGAAGGGTCCCAGCGCTCACCCCAAGGAGAAGAGTTTCTTCGGCAGCGAGGCAGACGACCTGCCCTATCTCTCAACCACAGAGATGTACTTGTGCCGCTGGCACCAGCCGCCGCCGTCGCCGTTGCGGGAGCCCTCTCCGAAGAAGGAGGAGACTGTAGCAAGTAAGCGATGGAGGGTGCTGCAGCGTGCCAGGTGTTGGGGCAGAGCTGGTGGAATCAGAAGGGTTTGCTGTCCTTGGAGCTGGCGTGGTGGCTGGGCAATGGAACCCATTGTGCCATCCCACTGGCTCCTCCCGCGGTGGCCAGTAGCAGCCCTGCTGCTGGTGATGGGTTCTCTGAACCACCATCTCCAGCTCGCCCTGGAGGGCAGCGCTGCCAGCCCTGCACCGCCTCCGCTTCTGGGTTTGCGGAGCAGCCTGCGTGCTCGTTTGAGCAAAGGGGTGAAGCAACTTCCCTTAAGCGGTTGGGAAACGTGTGTCTGGCTTGTGCCACCACAGCACAACACAGGTTCCTCGGCGGGGCTGCCTGCTGCCCCCAAGCCCTGCCCTGCTCTGCCGGCTGCTCCTCCCTGGCTGATCTGTGGGTCCTGCCGAGCAGCGAGTGCTGGTGATGGGGAGCACTGAGCTGATGCTGCTGGTGCTGGACGGCGAGAGCCCTGGCTCAGGTTTACTTGTGCGTTCAGCAGGAGGGGACAGGAATGAATCCCCTGCGGTACCTCTGCTTCCCACTGGCAGTGGCATCGCCCAGCCTGGCTCAGGACAGGGGTTTGGGGACACCGAGCTGCGCTCCCAGGCTGGAAAGGAGCAGCGGGGCTGGGGGTTCCCAGCACAGAGCTAATATCCTGGCTTCTCGCCCTGCAGTTCCGTCTTGGAGGGACCATGTCGTGGAGCCCCTGAGAGACCCCAACCCTTCAGACATCCTGGAGGTACGTCTGCCACCCCAGTGGGTGCTGCCGCCACCGTCGGAGCCGGCATTGCTGCAGGCACCTTCCTGGTTGTTCCACTGCTCCAGGAGAGCAGCTCGTGGTGTTTGCTGCTGCTGCTGCTGCAAGGCTGGTGGCATCTCATGCCCTTCTCCGGCATAACCAGTGCAGCAAACTCCGGCTGCAGTTGTAGGGTGAAGGATGAGCCTCTCTGAGCTTCAGCAGCTCGGGATGCTGGCTCTGGCCGTGATGGGACTGGGAGGACGCGCTTATCTCCATTTATCATTGCAGAACCTGGATGACAGCGTCTTTTCCAAACGGCATGCGAAGCTGGAGCTGGATGAGAAACGAAGGAAAAGGTGAGAGCAAAGAGGGCGATGGGGACTTGGGGGGTCCCTGATGGAGAGGGTGGGAAGTGCCCTGGAGTGTCACCGAGGGGGACACAGGGGATCCAGGTGCCCACAGCTGGGATGGGGACCCAAAATGCTGCTGGAAGAGGGATGCTCCTGAATCGCTGCCAGCGCAACAGCCCTGGCACATGCCCGAGAGCACCCCAGGAGGGTCAGGGCACCTGCCTGCTCGCTCCCTGTGGTTTCTCCCTGCTCAGGACATCATGTTGTTCTAGGTGGGACATTCAGCGGATCAGGGAACAGCGAATTCTACAGCGGCTGCAGCTCCGAATGTACAGAAGGAAAGGGATTCAGGAGTCGGAGCCTGAAGTTACCTCATTTTTCCCTGAGCCAGATGACGGTGAGGGTTTGGGGCACTGAGGGGCACGCAGGGGTGCTAGGGGGCAGGCAGAGGGGCTACCTGCAGCAAGGGAGGCTGGCAGGAGGGCTGAGGGGCAGGGCAGGCAGAGGTGTTGAGGGGCTGGCAGGAGGGCTGGGGGGCAGGCAGGGGCACTGCCTGCAGCTGGCAGGGCTGGCAGGGGTGCGTGATGCCCCGGTTTCTCCCCACAGTGGAAAGTTTGCTCATCACCCCGTACCTGCCTGTCGTCGCCTTCGGCCGGCCCTTACCAAAACTGACCCCACAGTGAGTAGCGGCGTCACCGGGGCTGGGGCTGGGCTGTGCCGGGCATCGGGGCTGGCGCCGGCATCCTTGGCATCACTGTTGGGATGGTGCCTCGCTGACACCAGCTCTGCCGGCAGGAACTTTGAGCTGCCCTGGCTGGACGAGCGCAGCCGCTGCCGGCTGGAGATGCAGAAGAAGCAGACGCCGCATCGGACCTGCCGGAAATAGCGGAATTGCCAGGAGCTTTGTACATCACCGGGACGTGCTGACGGCCGCTGCCCTCCCCTGCCTCTCTGTGACCCCAGTTTCGTTCTCTTGGGTTCTGCAACACGTTCCCCAGACTCATCCCGCTGTGCTGGCAGCCACGTCCCCACCGGCACCAGTTGTGGCTACCCACCGGCTGCTTTGGGCCCGCAGGGAGGCGGGTGGACCTCAGACCCATCCTCTCGGCTCCGTTCGGTGCCCTTGTCCTCCCGCAGCCGGTGTTGGGCTCACGTGGGACAGAGAAAACCGGTGTTGGAGATGCCGGGAAGGCTGCGTCCTGCCAGGACTCTGCCCGCTGCTGCCTCTTGATCCCATTCCATCAGAGAACCAGATAACCACCAGCTCCTATCCGAGTGTACCGGCGGTTCCAGGTGCCGTGGCAAGGAGCGTGGTGCCAGCAAACACCAGGAAGCCTCGCTGGGGGTTTTCCCCCCCTGTCCTGTAACGGGGTCAGAAGGGGGAAGTTTAAAAATTAAAACTTTTTTTTTTTTTGTGAAATAGAAATCCTATACGCACAATTTGTTTTTTTTTTTTTAATTTTGGTTGTGTTGGGGTTTTTTTGTATAATTTAACTGTTTTGCAGTTGGCGGGGTTTGCCAGGAAGAATGGGGACCTGGTGCTGCTTCCCCTCTGCCACAGCACCCAGGGGCTGGGTGGGTGGGAGGGGGCTCTGTGGGGTTGGGGGGGTTCTGTTTTCCCCCCACTCTGGACTGGGCTTTCCCCGTCAGCAGAGATTAAAGAGGCCGAACGCCAGCAGAGACACTGCTTGTGTTGTGTTTTCTTTTATTTTGTGTTTTCTTTCCTTTTTCTCTCTCTTTTCCTCCCTCCATTTTTTTCTCTTCCTCCTTTTTCTCCCTTATCTCCCCTTTTTCTTTCTCCCTCCTGTTTTCTCACTTTTTATCTCTTCCCCCCTTTTCCCTTTTGTCTTCTCCCTTTTTTCTTTTTCCCTCCCCGTTTTCTCTCCCTCTTCCCCCCCTTTCTCTCCCTCTTCCCCCCCTTTCTCTCCCTCTTCCCCCCCTTTCTCTCCCTCTTCCCCCCCTTTCTCTCCCTCTTCCCCCCCTTTCTCTCCCTCTTCCCCCCCTTTCTCTCCCTCTTCCCCCCCTTTCTCTCCCTCTTCCCCCCCTTTCTCTCCCTCTTCCCCCCCTTTCTCTCCCTCTTCCCCCCCTTTCTCTCCCTCTTCCCCCCCTTTCTCTCCCTCTTCCCGGAGCCGGTGTCCCTCCACCCACCCTCCCTTCCTCCATCCCTCCATCAAGGTAAGTAAACTTGTTTTTCCAAACCAAAATTCCCTATTAACCCCCCAAGGCTGGGGGGGGGGGAGACACGGGACACACGTGGCCGCCCCACCCACTTGTTTTTGTGAACCGAACAGCGGAAGCGGAAGTTGCGCGTTTGGGGGCCGCCTCTAGTGACGTCACTTCCGCCGCGGGCACCGCCCGGCGCACGCCTGCCCCCTGCCGGGGAAAGAGAGAGAGAAAGAAGCGGAGGTGGGTGGAGAGAGAGGAAGTGGCCGCAAAGGCTGCCGGGAGGGCGGTGCTGAGGTGGCGCGCTGCGCCGCAAGAGGTGCTGGGAGTTGTAGTCCGGCGCGCGGTTGCCCAAGATGGCGGACCGGCGGCGGCAACGCGCCTCGCAGGACAGCGAGGACGATTCGGATTCCGCCGCCTCCGACAGCGCCGATTCGGCCGCCAGCGCCGCCCGGTCCCGTTCGGCATCCAGATCCGGATCGCGATCCGGTTCGCCTCACCGACCGCCTCGGCGGGGCTCGGCCGGGGCCCTCGGAACGGGGCCGCGGGCCCGCGGGGCCGAGAGCGCCGCCGGGGGGGCGGCCAAGAGCCAGGCCGAGTCCGAGTGTGTGAGTGAGGGGCGAAGGGGTGTGGGGGGCGAATGAGGGGGTAAGGTGGGGCTAGGGGACCGAGGGGGCCCTGAGGGGGTAAAGGAGGGGCTGGGGTGAATTAAGGGGGGGCTGGGGGGCGAATGAGGGGGTAAAAGGGGGACTGGGAGGCAAGAGGGGGGCCTGTGGAGATGAGGAGAGGGTGTAAAGCCCGGGAGGGTGATGGGAGGTGAGGGATAAAGGAGGGCCCGAGTTGGGGTGGGGGGGTGGTAGGGGCTGGAGGTGAGGAGGGTTTGGAGCTGAGTGCTGAGACAGAGGGTGAGGGAGGGGTCGCTAATAGGGTTAAAGGGGGCTTGGGGGGCAAGAAAGATCCTGAGGGGGTGAGGAGGAGGCTGAGAGTGAGAAGGGGGTTGGGGGCTGAAGGGGAAGGGCCTGATGGGGTTAAGGGAGGTGAGAGGGGGCCTGAGGAGGGGTTTGAGGGCCTGGGAGGGTGAGGGGGGCTCTAAGGGACGAAGGGGGTCTGGGGGGGATGAGGGGTTTTAGTGCCAGTGATTTAATGGTCCTCCTGAAGCACGATGTGTTTCTTCTGAGTTGTTTTGGTGTTAGGGCTTATCTCGTGGATGCGTTGGCTGGGTTTATTTTTGATCTGGAGTTGTTTTTGCGGCTCAGCTCTATCAGGCTCTTCTTTCACTCCAAACTTTCCCTGAGCTCCTTTTTGCTGAGCTCTTCCAGCTCATCCAGTGTCTCCTCTCAGGCTCAGGGTTGTGTTTTTGCTACCAGTGTCTCTTGCAGATGTCTGCCTTCTCTTGGTCCTGCTGACATCTATTTGTTATTCTTGGGTTCCTGCTTTAAGTAATCTTCTTGTCCTTCCCAAGTGAGCTGTCTGGCACTCCGTGATGGTGGAGGGGAGCCTGGTTTGCCTGTCCATGTCCCTTTTTTCCCCTCCCAAAGACCCCCAGCGGTTACACAGTCTGTGCTTTCTCTTCTGGAGCAGAGTTCCATAGCGCAGCTTGCTCTAGAAGGATCTTAGAGAAAGGTCGTGGGAGCCCTGAGGTTCCTTCCTCTTTCTCGGTCACTGAAGCGGTTCCAAGGCTGGATGTGATAGGACTGGGGCCAGACCTTTTTAGGGTTTTGTTTGGGGTTGTAGGGTGCCACAGGGACCCAGCTGCTGCCCTTCCCCTCTGCTAACAGCCATTTTTCTCCTTCTCTACAGGAGAGCGAGGATGGCATTGAAGGAGATGGTGAGTAATGACTGTCCAGTACTGCAAGTGTTTATGTGTGGAGAGCAAAACCTAGACAGAATGCTTTTTCCAATAATCCTGTAGTTGTTGTTATCCCAAATATTGACTTGTGATACTATGCAAACGTGGGGTGTAGGGGCAGAGCACCCCAGACTTGCCTTTGCATCCTCCTGTGAGCGCTGGCAGTGGTATCTGTCCGGAATCTGGACCCAGCTTCCCCTCGGAGGGGCTGCTCCCTGACCGCAGCTGCCCTGCGACACTCAGAAAGGAGCTGCTTTTCCTCTCCTGCCCTGACTCCAAACTCCTTTCTCTCCCCACAGCTGTGCTCTCGGATTATGAAAGCGCTGAAGACTCAGAGGTAAGAGTCTCTATCATGCTGTTTAAAGGGTTCTGCTGAGGGACTGTACCTTGCATCATTTTAGCACGAAATCCAGTGTGCGTCCTTATTTCTCTTCCACTGCCCCACTGCACGAATCCGAGATTTCGTGCTAAAATGATGCGAGGTACAGTCCCTGCTGTGGGGCAGTCGTAGGACCAATATCTCTGGAGGGAAATGTGCCTGGCTGTTCAGACGTTGGATACAGGGAGCAGGCTTTACCATGGCCAAGGAGGGCGTGGAAGGAAGTGTGGGATGCTTGTTGTGTTGTAATTAGTTTAAATTAAAAAGCTAAGTGCTGGGTTGGAAGCATCCCCAGCAGCATCCCTGTCTGCTGCCTGCAGCAGGGGGAAGGCAGCCTGTGGGTACTAGGTGTGTGCTAGGGAAATCCCATCTCTATCGCCTGCACCAGGGAGGGGCAGGTTTCCCTGGGTTTGTAGTTCGGAGCTGTAAATTTAATATTTCAGAGAAGTTTAGAGAAGGAGTGCTACTGAGGTGATCCAAAGGCCGGAGCACATCCCATATGAGGGCAGGCTGAGACACTTGGGGTTGTTCAGCCTGGAGAAGAGAAGGCTCCGAGGAGACCTTACAGCTTCCAGCACTGAAAGGGGCTCCAGAAAATCTGAGGCAGAGCTCTTGATCAAGGAGAGAAGGGGTAAAATGAGAGGAGTAGTTTTGAGAAAGGAGATTGAGATGAGATCTTGGGAAGAAATGTTTTCTTGTGAGGGTGGGGAGGCCCCGGCCCAGGTTGCCCAGAGCAGGGGTGGCTGCCCCATCCCTGGAGGGGTTCAAGGCCAGGTTGGATGGGGCTTAGAGCAACCGGATCCAGTGGGAGGTGTCCCTGCCCATAGCCAGGGTGGGACTTGGATGGGCTTTGAGGTCCCTTCCATTGCAAACCATCCCACGATTCTATGATGATAAGTTGTAATTTCCAATGATTACAGCGAAGGGTGTTCTAGTGAAAACCATTCTCTCAAGACAGCAGTATTGGGGATCTTGAGGAGGGTGGCAGTTAGAGAAAACACAAAACAGCAAGGCAGATGTAGTCAAAGCTTGTAGAGTCTGTTCATTTATGAGGCTCTGTCGTGAGTGAGGAGGGAGCTTGGAGGTTAGGGCCAGCTCCCTGTGTTCACTGTGCAGAAGCTCTTTCACCTGGAAGTCTGTGTGGACGCTCCCTGGAGGCTCAGAGCGCCTGGAAGCAGTTGGAGCAGCAGGGCTATTGCATCACTGACTTGCCAGGATGACTCTGTTCCTGTGCCTAAAAATAATGTCATGTCTGGGTTTCCCCAGCGTAAACAAAAGGAGCAGTTGATGTGCAAATACTCTGTGTTGAAAGAGAAAAATAGAGCAGTCTTTTTGTTAATCACACAGAGCTATTTTTAGTGTCGGTTCCAGCCTAAGCAGGGCTTGCAGGCTCCTGGGGGGTGAAACGAGGTCACACTCCTGCGAGCAAAGTGCTCCGAGTGAGTCAGCTGAGTAACTCCAGGGAATTTGGAAACAGCGCTGGCTGGATCCTGGCCCTCAGTGTGGGAAGGAAGGGATGCTCTGAGGGCTCTTGTTCACCAGTCTCCTGCCAATGGCATCTTGGCGTGTATCAGAAACAGTGTGGCCAGCAGGACCAGGAAAGGGATTGTGCCCCTGTGCTTAGTGCTGTTGAGGCCACGTTTCAAATCCTGGATTTAGTTTTGGGCCTCTCAGTACAAGAAAGACATTGAGGAACTGGAGCGTATCCAGAGAAGGGGAACAGAGCTGGGGAACATGTCTTACTAGGAGCGATTGAGGGAACTGGGATTGTTGAGCCTGGAGAAAAGGAGGCCGAGGGGAAACATCGTTGTTCCCTACAGGTCCCTAAAAGGAGTTTGTAGCAAGGTGGATGCTGGTCTCTTCTCCCAAGTGTCAGGCGATGGGATGAGAGGAAATGGCCTCAGTTTGCACCAGGGCAGGTTCAGACTGGACATCAGGAAAAACTTCTTCGCTGAAAAGGTTCTCAGGCCCTGGCAGAGGCTGCCCAGGGAAGTGGTGGAGTCCCCATCCCTAGAGGAAATTAAAAGCTGGGCAGATGAGGTGCTCAAGGGTATAGTTTAGTAGTTGACAGGTATGGCTGGACTTGATGATCTCAAAGGTCTTTTCCAACAAAGTGGTTCTGTGATTCGTTTTGGTGTGGTGAGAGGCTGTGGCTTTGTGCCAGCGCTGATCTTGGCTGTTCCAGAAAACAGGACTGTTGGGTTTGATGCTGCTGGTGGGAGTTAGTGTGGAGAGGTGTTGGGTTTAATCACTGCTCTTTCCCTAAAAATACAGGGATAGGGAGGACCTTGAGAGCTTAGCATCAGTTTTGAAAGAGTCAGGTCCCTAACAAGCGGAACAGGGGACACATGTGGGGAAGTTCGTGAGGAACCCACTGCTGAAGGTCGTGTTTGAGTAACTTGGGCTCTTTCAGGCCGAGGAAGAGGATTACAGCGAGGAAGAAAGCGCCAAAGTGGAACTAAAGCAGGATAGTAATGGTTCCTGTGAATCAGCGGCAAAAGCAGAGAAAGGGGATGAGAAACCTGACTCCAAAGGTGCGGTGACCGGTGAGAGGCAAAGCGGCGACGGGCAGGTAGGTGTTCACCATGCGTTCTCTGCGCCGCAGGGAGCTGCTCGCAGAGGGACTGCTGCAGTGGTGAGAGCTGTCTGATTTCGACAGGAGAGCACTGAGCCTGTTGAGAATAAAGTGGGGAAAAAGGTTCCCAAGCACCTGGATGACGATGAGGATCGGAAGAACCCAGCTTACATCCCGCGCAAAGGGCTTTTCTTTGAGCATGACCTGCGAGGGCAGACGCAGGAGGAGGAGGTCAGGTATGACAGCATCCCCCATTCTCCTTGCCTTGGTGTGAAGCTCTGAACTCGCTCCAACAGATCCATGTTCTTTTCGAAGTAGCAGCGGGTAGAGCAGCGGCTTCTGGGCAGAAAGAGCGGGACGAAAAAGACCCTGTCTCCTGTGCCCACCCTGCACAGTCTCTGCATGTGGGACTGGTTGAAGCTTCCCTGTCTCCTTAGCTTTGCAACAACCTCTTAGTCCTCCCTCTGTAACTGTTCCAGGCCGAAAGGTCGTCAGCGGAAGCTGTGGAAGGACGAGGGCCGCTGGGAGCATGACAAATTCCGGGAGGATGAGCAGGCTCCCAAGACCAGACAGGAGCTGATTGCACTTTATGGCTATGACATCAGGTCAGCTCATAACCCTGACGACATCAAGCCGAGGAGGATGCGCAAACCAAGGTGAGCAGCAAGACCAAACTAGAGCTTGTCTGGTCCCAGCAGGAGGCAGCTCTGAAGCTCCAAGGAAGGAAACCCTCTTGTTTGCTTTGGCCTCATGGTGGGACCTTGGTCCTGGGATTTCCAGGGGTTCCCTGGCACAGTGTTGCCCCTCACCCAGGGATTTCTTTCCAGTTTGTGCTGTTTTTCTCCCTCAGGTTTGGGAGTCCTCAGCGAGACCCAGACTGGTCCAACGAGAGACCAAATAAGCCCCCAAGGCACCAGGGTGCAGACAGCACTTCTGCTCCTTCACGAACCTTCACCAACAGGAGCTCTGCAGGGACGGGGAGGATGCCCCCACCTAGGAACTACCCGAGGATGGGTGGCTACAAAGAGAGCCGTCCGGGCTACCGAGCTTCAGAAGGAAGCGTCCAGCATCTGTCTCGAAATGGTGAGCAAGCGAAATATGAGAGCGGCTATCGAGTGAAGCGTGCGGAGCAAACCCCACCGAGAGATCAGTCACCCGAGACGGAAGCGGCGCATGTTCACAGCAGCCCTGTGAAGGAGGAGGTTGCTTTGGAAAACCAAGCTGCCGCTGCTGATGCTGCACAGCCACTGCCAGACAGACCAATCGAAAAGAAGTCTTATTCCCGGGCAAGAAGGACCAGAATCAAAGCTGGGGATGCAGGGAAGCTGCCAGATGAAGTACCCGCTTCGGAAGGGCTGACTCCTGTGCCTCCAAAACCCACGCAAGCGGAGACGTCCCCACCACCAGCCAAGAGCAGTAACTGGGAGTCGCCGGTAGAATCCAGCTTGGATGGACTCGAGCAAGACATGACCCAAATGAATCTTGCCGAGCAGAACTGGACCCCGGGACAGTCTCAGTTCATTCAGCCCCGGGAGCTGAGGGGTAAGTGAGTGCAGCCTGTTGTTTTTCCACTGCAGCCCCAGCCAAGTGCAGTTCCGTGTTTGTGTAGTCAGTCGGAGCTGAATTCATACAATCACGGAATGGTTTGAGTTGGAAGGGACCTCAAAGCTCATCCAGATCCAACCCCTGCCATGGGCAGGGACACCTCCCACTGGATCCAGTTGCTCCAAGTCCCATATAACTTGGCCTTGAACCCCTCCAGGGATGGAGCAGCCACCACTGCTCTGGGCAGCCTGGGCCAGGGCCTCCCCACCTTCATTGTGAAGAATTTCTTCCTAGCGTCTAATCTAAATCTTCCCCCTTCCAATTCAAAGTAATCCCCCCTCGTCCTGTCACTCCATGCCCTTGTAAGATGTCCCTCTCCAGCTTTCCTGGAGTCCCTTCCAGTACTGGAAGCTGCTCTAAGATCTCCCCCAGAACCTTCTCTTCTCCAGGCTGAGCAATGCCAAGGCTCTCAGCAGAGCTGCTCCAGAATTGTCTCTGTCTCAGCGTGAAAACCTGTGGTATTGAGCAAGTGCAGTGGAGGTGGTTAGAGGGGACAAACCGGAACAGAAAAAGAGGAAATTGCTTTCCAGTGCAGGTTAATTGAATTAGGGCTGGGAGTGACCTAAAAATAGATCATTTCCCTCTTTTTTGCTGAGAATGGGGAAGGTTCAGTGGAGCTGTAGGCCTGTGTGGAGCAGTCAGCAGGGACTTTGTACAGGTGTACCAGGAGTCAGAGTTTGGGAGATATGGAGTATTGTGCTCAACTGGCAGGTGAAAAAGAGTAATGAATAATCGGGCTCCTGTAATATCCTGCTTGGGGCAAGAGGGAACTTTCCTCCCTTTAACAGCTCAGTTTTTAGCATTGGGATTTGCCTGACTGGGTCTGGCAAATCCATGTGCACCTGGCAGGAGGAAGCTGCTCCGCTGGCCGCAGCGAGCAGGTGGCTGAGGCCTCCCTCAGGCAGAGTTTGAGGCAGAGTTAGCCCTGTGTGAGCTAAGGACTGAGTGCTAGTTGAGCATCCATCAAGATGTCGTTCAGGTATAATTATCTCTTTGCAGAATTGGAGTCGTCTTTGGGGACTGTTAGAGTTCTTCCCAAGGGGAATAGAACTGGAGCAAGGAGAAGAAAGGGACATGCTCCTTTCATAAGTATCTCTTGAGGTTTAGGTCATGAAACTAAGTCATCTCGTACCAATATGACTAGCAAAACATTTATGTGAACAGAACCTCGTTGGCTGCAAGGGTGAGGAAATGGTCTTTAAACATGCCAGCGGAATGAAAGTTCAGAAGCGCTGGGATTTGCAGCTGAGGCTGTGTACTCTTCCTTTTTGATGCTTAAAAATAAAGCATCTTAACAAATTCACCATGAGACAGCTCTAGACTGCAGGCAGGAGAGCACCGTGTGTCAGAAGGACGTGGTGCTCCACTGCCCCTTTGTTTTTTCCTAGCAGATAAGGTTGGAGTCATCTCTGGGTAGAGGCACCAGCAGTCAGGTCATTCCCTGCATATGCCTGTGTGGATATTTGCAATATCAGTGATCCCTGGGCCCTTGTGGTGTTTGTTTCATCTGCTTTCACTTCCTTGGAATCACCTGTGATCAGTTTGGCCCTGGGGTTTTAACAGTGCGCCGTAACTTTGTTGTTGGAGTTAACAGGAGTCTCTGATAGAAGTGGTTGCACCCCACAGAGAGTTTAAACTACGATCCCACGCACATCCTTGTTTTTACTCTTCAGAAATCTTTGTCCTTGCAGGAACAGAGCTTGGATCAGGACCTGGATTTCAAGCTGGGGATTTTTTCCTTTAGTGAGGGTGTTGAGCAGCATAAATGATCGCACAGCAGCATAACAGCTTCTAATTTGCTCTGAAATATTTGGAATTATAACCCAAGAGATGAAGCTGTTAGGAGGTTTCTCATCACGGAAGCGAGCGCTGTGCCTGTTTGTAGTACAATAACATCCTCCGGGTGCCTCCTGGCAGCGCCCTCAGTGGGTGAGGTGGCTCTTTACTGGGAACAAATGCAAGTCATAATAACCAGTTTGTTTCTTCCTCAGGTATCCCTAACCATATGCATGTGGGAACTGGGCCACCACCTCAGTTTAACAGGATGGAGGAAATGGTAAAGCATGTTGCGTCGAGTGTGACTCTTGCTTTTAGAAGGGTGGAAGCCGAGTGTTTATTTTTTTCTGGGTTGTAATTAGAGGCTCCCTATGACACTTCAACCTTTCCCTTTTTGTGGGTGTTGATGGTTTTTACTGGGTGACCCAGATAGAGGTCTGCAGGGGCTGGTGGGGAGTGGGCTAGCGCCTGCTCCGCACGCTGACCCTTCCCGGCTTTGAATTCTTTCAGGCGGTGCAAGGGGGACGCGTGAAACGCTACTCATCGCAGCGGCAGAGACCGCCAGTGCCGGAACCTGCTCCCCCCATGCACATCAGCATCATGGAAGGGCACTACTACGACCCACGTGAGTGTTTCCCTCCTGCTCCTGAGGTTCTGTCTCTGCTCAGGCCGGAGCAGCCAGAGCTGGAGTCCCTCCCAACTCCTGTTATGGCCAGGCAGGTGGTGGTGGGGCTTCGTCTTCCCTTTTCTTCGTTAGTAGCATTGCTGTGTCGGCTCATGCGGTAACTAAAAAGCTGCTCTGAGCCTCTGTGGTCAGTGTTTAACTACCCTAAAATACAAAATCATTGTTACTGCCTCCCCTCCCCATGCCAGGGCTCTCTAGGACACTGCTGGTTTTCACTAGAATTGGGATTTAAAATTAACTTGAAACCAGAGCAATGTCTTTGACATTTAAGAGCGGGGAGAATTATAGAACGTGACGGAGGATGGGAATTTCCTCCAGCATTTCATAGAACCATGAAATGGTTTGGGTTGGTAGGGACCTCAAAGCCCATCCAGTTCGAACTCTCTGCCATGAGCAGGGACATCTCCCACTGGATCAGGTTGCTCCAAGCTCCATCCAACCTGGCCTTGAACCCCTCCAGGGATGGGGCAGCCACCAGTTCTCTGGGCAGCCTGTTCCAATGCCACCTCACCCTCACAGGAAAATATTTCTTCCCAAGATCTCATCTCAATCTCCCTTCTTTCAGCTCAAAACCGTTCCCCCTCATGCCCCTCCCCAGCTTTCCTGGAGCACCTTTCAGTGCTGGAAGCTGCTCTAAGGTCTCCCTGGAGCCTTCCCTTCTCCAGGCTGAACAACCCCAACTGTCCCAGCTTGTCCTCGTAGGGGAGAAAAAGCGTCAGAGAAGAAATTCCCTGAGTATTCTGCTTTGTAATGGGTGTAGGAGGATCTTCTGATGTGAGCGTGTAGCATCTGTGAGCCTGGTAGACTGCGGGTGCTGATAGAAGCTTGCAGCTCTGCTTTCTACTCCTGTAGCTGCCCATGTGACTTGCTGCAGTAGGATAAAACTCGGTGGAGCTTTTCCTTACCAACCGTTGTTTTGTTGCAGTACAATTCCAGGGACCAATCTACACCCACAGTGAGAACCCAGCCCCGCTGCCGCCCCAAGGGATGATTGTACAGCCAGAAATGCACCTCCCTCATCCAGGTGAGGAGCCAGCTGCCCAGCAGGGCAGTGGGGAACGGATACTGATGTTTCGGTTGTGCCCTGGGGAGCAGATCACAGTCTCTGTCACCAAGGGAATCCATTTTCTCTATTTCTACAACATGGAAGAGACCTGCTTCCCTCCTGCAGTCAGGCTGGATCAATATGAATTTTAAGGAAGGAAAAACAGGCATTTCTGGCCCTTGCAGGCAGCACAGGACCGAGTCGATCTTCCTGCTTTGGCAGCCTCCAGCTGGATGTTTGCGTGTTCTCTGCAGACCATCCTGGCTGAGCCACTTGCCCTTCAGCGGGGCGCTTGGCTCTGCCAGCTGCTGTGCCAGGCTGGTCCTTCCATCCCCTGCGGCTTATGGATCAGCAAAGAAAAGCAGAACTGAGAGCTATTGAATTGGCATGTTCTTGATCTTGCCCACAAAAACTGCTTCTTGCAGTGGATGTGCTGACCAGGCCCGTGTCTGATTCCGGTGAATTGGGACCCTGGCAATGGGGAGGGGGCTGTGCTCTGCCGTGCTGAGAACTGCTTCCCTTTTTCCTTTCCAGCACAGGAGCTGAGATCTCGTGGCTGCCCGAAAGGCCTTTGGGCAAAGCGTTGCTTCTTCCTGCTGCTGTTCCAGCAGCTCCCACTTGCCATGGGACACTCTGGCTTTATACACAACGTCACCTTCAGCTTATTTCTCTCACTTCCCAGGTTTACATCCCCACCAGACGCCAGCCCCCATGGCAAACCCTGGCTTGTACCCTCCACCAGTCTCCATGCCCCCAGGCCAGCCCCCACCACAGCAGCTGCTTGCACCTACTTACTTTTCCCCTCCTGGAGTCATGAATTTTGGGAATCCTGGCTACCCCTACCCCCCAGGAGCACTACCCCCTCCGCCCCCTCCTCATCTCTATTCCAACACGCAGGTAAGCCAGCGCGTTCCGCGTCTCCTTCCATCAAGAGCAGACGGGATCCTGTGGTGTGTGGGGCCGTTCTCAGGCTTCCTGGGAAAGGATGTGGAGCAGCGAGCTGCTCCGTGCTGGGGGGTTGTTTACTGTCACCCCTCTCTCTCCCTGGGGCGGGTGACAGAAGGGGTCTACTCCCATGTCTGTGCAGCTGCCCGGGTTGTAGGGTCTGGTGGATGAAACGCCTGTGCTGGTGGATCTCAGAATCGAGTTCTTACCCTGCAGGGCAGCAAAGCAGCCCACAGGGAGCCTGTAAGCCGTTACATCCCCTCCAGATCCCTGCTAAGCCAAGGGCACCTTGAAAATCACTTTGGAAGTCCTTTCTGTTTGCGGTGGAAGCAGGAGGCTGGGAACTGGCTGATGCCGTTCTTTGGCACTGGCCAGGAAAGCCCGGGGTGTGACGGCTGTTCTTGATGTCCAGCCTCGATGCCCGCAGAAGCCACAAGGCAGAGAGGAGACAGATCCCTGTGGGCATCGTGATGCTGAACCCGTAGCCGCCTTGCGAGCGGTACACGGCTGACACGCAGTGGCAAGCGAGAGATGTGCATCCTCCCTCAGCCCTGCAACCTCTCTGACCTTCCCTGGGCTGATCCCAGCTGCCTCAGCAAGGAATCACCCTGCTTTTGGGACAGATCCTGAGCCCCTGGGCAGCTGGAGGGGATCTTGGTGAAAAAGGGAGCTGTTACTCACCTTGTTTGTGCAGAAGAACGGTAGCTGCTGCTCTTGCAAAGCACAGACATTATATGGCAGTTGGGAAACTCCGCAGGGTAGGGGAAACCCATCTGCCACAGCCTTCAGTCCAGCGGCTGTGGATCGCTGCAGCCTGTACCTGCCAAGCAGGGAGCCCCGGTGAGGGTCTGGTAGGCTCAGGGAGTTTGAAGCGCTCCTGTTCTTTGTATTCTTGTGGATCACAGCCCAAATCAACCCCCATCCAGTCTTGCCTGGGAGGTGGCATCGCCTCACAGCCCAGCTGAGTGCCGTAAAGGCTGTTTGAGTCGCGTGCTGCTCTCGCTGGGCACGTGGCTTTCTGTACCCCCCACCACCAGCAAAGAACGCTGACCCTTCTGCTCCCTGGGGAATGCAGGCCCAGTCCCAGGTGTATGGAGGGGTCACCTACTACAACACTGTCCAGCAGCAAGTGCAGCCCAAGCCTTCTCCGCCTCGAAGGACGTCCCAGCCTGTGACCATCAAGCCACCACCTCCCGAGGTACCGTCCCCTCGGCGTGAGTCTGTGCGTGTGTGATGCTGTGGGGTGTGTGTGATGCTGCAGTCTCTCTCTCTCCTATCCAAAAATTACATTGTTCGAAGGAAACCTTAAACTGCCCGATCTTTGACGTATCCCAAACCTCAGGTTCTCGTTGCAGGTGGCAAGCAGGGCTCCAGTTAATTTGAGTTTCTTAATACTTTAAAATTAAACCCACGTTCAAAGTAAGTCTGAAGTTGGCTCTTGCTTTGTTTTTTTATTTACTCAGGGTAGAAACCAGAACTCTTTAGAAAGAGAAAAATCTAGTACTAAGCTAGGAGGCAATGACTTCCCTGGAAGGATACGTGTTGAGGCTTTCGCAGTAGATAACTCAGGCAAGAGACTTAAGGGCTTTCTGGAGACGAGAGCCATTTCTCTGCTCTGGGAACAGCTTCCTCGCTCCAGCGCTGTGAGCTCTGTGTGTGTGCCAGAGTGCCACGTGTGTGTTTGGTTTCCTTTTTAATATCTCGCTTAGCAGATGGGAGCTGAGCGAGGCTGAATCGCAGCAAGCCCGGACCCGGGCAGGCATGTGCCGGTTGTTTCCCGGTACGTGGGGAGGCGGCATGTGGCACGAGGGGGGTGCTGGGAAACAGGCAGTGTTTGTAAACCCACCGCCAGATCATCTGATCGAGGCGCTCTTTGAAAGGCCTCTCCATGGAAAAATGTTAAACCACAAGGAGAGCTGGTTGTGCCGAGTGGGCACAGAAGAAGCCGGCGGCGTGGGTGAGCGGGTGGTGGTACCTGGGTGTGGAGGGCATTCGCTTTGCCGAACCCTGGCGGTAGCTCTGCAGAGCCCTACGCGGTGTTTGTGGTGGGGCAACCTAAGCCTCTGCTGCTCTTTCCTCTTCCCCCCACCAGGACAGCAAAGGTGAAAAATCAAAGGAGAGAAGCAACACGTAGGGAGCTGTGGGAATCCCAACACCAGACCCAGCACCTCAGCAAGGAGGAAGCTCCTCGGGAAAGGCTCCTTCCCTGTGCGTAGGTGAGGCAGCAGGATGAAATCAGCTGCACCATCTGATGCAGGGCCAGGCACCTTCCCTCTCTGGTTCTACTGGTGCCCTCCCGAAAAACATCTCGCTGCTGCCGATCTGCCCTCCTTCCCCCTCCCACCCTGGGGCACAGAAGTCACCAAGAATTGCCCCCGGAGTTGGGCCTTGGCCACAAGTTCTTGCAGCTTCTCTCTTTTGCCTGCCCTTTTCCCTTTCTAGGATGTTCAACTCAACTGGCTTGATTGTGGTCTCTGTTTTTATTTAAGAAATGAACCAGCGCCTTCAGTAAAGCTGATTTGTTTCTTTTGGGTAGTTTGAATTTGTTTGTCTGCTTAACTTGAACATTAGCATCACCTGCCCCCCTTGGAGACAGCTGATAAGTTAATTCTTTGTTTCAATTCTGGTTAAATTAGCACGTTTATTTCTGCCATTGTTTAAACCTGGAAAAGGCAGCTGAGTGATGGGAACCTGTCAGGAACACTCTTGGCTGCGCAGTCATCACTTAATTTAGAAGCTCCTCCTGTTTCTTTTCCTGAACAAGCCTTGCTAGTGACTTGTCTTGTCGGTAGTTTCTCTCTTTGTGTGTGTGCACAGCGACTCACAGAATCACTAGGTTGGAGAAGATCTCCAGGATCATCGAGTCCAACCATTCTTATCAACCACTAAACCATGTCCCTGGGCAAAGAAAGCATTAAGGACCTCAGCCTTGTCCCCATCCTGTGTCACGGTTGGGATCTTGAGGGTCCAAGAGGGGTCCTTGAAGGCCTTAAAGGGGTGATCTAGAAGGGTCCAGATGGTCTAGAAAGGTCTAGGTGCCTTCAAAAGGGTCCTGGGAGTATCTACAGGGGTCCTGGCAGTCCAAGAGGGGTCCTTGAAGGCCTTAAAGGGGTTCCAGGGCACTCTAGAGGGGTGCAGAGGGGTCCTAGAAGGGTCCTAGGGGGCTCTAGAGGGGTGCTGGTGGTCCCTGCAGGGGTCCTGAGGGCCCTAGATGGGTACCCGGCTCTAGATCTATCTGGGTGCCTTTAGAAGGGTCATGGGGGGGCTCTAGAGGGATCCTCATATCGGGTGAGAGTCCGCGTGGATGACGCCCTTCCCTGCTGCCACAAGCTGGGTTTGGGGAGCTGATTTCCACCCGCCTCCTGCGCCTCTGCAACATCAGAGGCACAGAGGGAGGTTTGTGGGCGTCGAGGCACCTCAGTGCTGCCAGCAAACCAACCAGCCTGACAGGGCAAGCAGGGAAGTGATTTTCTCCCGCTTGGGTGTTGCTGCTGTGGAAGTGGAAGAGAGGGGGTTGTAACCAGCCCGCGGCACATCCAGCCTGGGCTCCCGCTCCCAGGAGGAAGCGCCTCAGCCCTGCCATCCGCGTTCCCCCAGGGATGCGACAGCCTCTTTTCTCTCATTTCTTCAGAGGCCGGTGCGACCGGCACCGCAGCACCCAGCGTGCCAAGCCGGGCTGGGCTGCTTCACCGCCACTGCAGCCCTGCAGATCCCAATCCTGCTCCGGTTTGGCTGCGTCCTCGCAGCCGTTTGGCAAATCGCGTTAGGAAACTTGGCACGGCGCTGCCGATCCCTGCCGCTCGGCCCGAGCACGTGCTGCGTGGCGTGGGGCAGTGCCAGCTGCTGGCATCGGCGAGAGGGGAGCGGAGATGCTCCAAGCAAGCGGCATCTTAGCCTCCGCGTCCCCATCTGCGGTGAGGGAGGGGAGCCCAGCCGCCCACCTGCCCGTTCCCTGGTGCCGATCTCCTCACACACACCTGGCTCTCCAGCAGAAATACCTCCTTTCTTTGTTGTTTGTAACTCGATGACTATCGGTACCTCATTTCAGATGTCGGTGACGTTTTAAAAGCAGAAATCCATATTTTGTAAAATGTAATTTCTCTGCCTTAAGGATGAAATATAACTTCAACGTATCGGTCATAGAATCATGAGGTTGGAAGGGACCCACTGGATCATCGAGTCCAACCATTCCCATCAAACACTAAACTATGTCCCTCAGCATCTCATCCACCCATCTTTTAAACACCTCTAGGGATCATGACTCAACCCCCTCCCTGGGCAGCCTCTGCCACTGCCCAATGACCCTTTCCATGAAATATTTTTTCCTAATGTCCAGCCTGAACCTCCCCAGTGGAGCTTGAGGCCATTCCCTCTTGCCCTGTCCCCTGGGAGAAGAGCCCAGCTCCCTCCTCTCCACAACCTCCTCTCAGGGAGTTGGAGAGAGCAATGAGGTCTCCCCTCAGCCTCCTCTTCTCTAGGATAAACACCCCCAGCTCTCTCAGCTGCTCCTCTTGTTCTCCAGCCCCTTCACCAGCTTCGTTGCTCTTCTCTGGACTCGCTCTAGAGCCTCAACATCCTTCTTGTGGTGAGGGGCCCAGAACTGAACCCAGGATTCGAGGAGCGGTCTCCCCAGTGCCGAGTCCAGAGGGAGAAGAACCTCCCTGGCCCTGCTGGTCACGCCGTTTCTGAACCAAACCAAGATGCCATTGGCCTTCTTGGCCACCTGGGCCACTGCTGGCTCATGTTCAACCGACACCCCAAGGTCTTTCTCCTCCAGGCAGCTTTCCAGCCAGACTTCTCCTAGTCTGGAGCTGCTCAGGGTTGTTGTGCCCCAAGTGCAGGACCCAGCATTTGGCCTTGTTAAACCTCATCCCATTGGTCTCAGATCCCTTTGGAGCCTCCCGACCTTGCAGCAGATCGAGCTTCCACCTAGCTTAGTGTCGTCCACAAACTGCTAAGGGTGCACTCGATCCCCTCATCCTGGTCATCGATAAAGACACTGAACAGGGCTGGACCCAGCACTGAGCCCTGGGGACACCGCTTGGAACTGGCCTCCAGCTGGAGTTAACCTCAGTCGCGTGACTGAAGTCCTGGACCTTGCAACACTGTGATGGGTTTTTGGTTCTGTTTATTTGGATTCTGTCCCTTCCGAGCGCACGTTCTACCGGCTCTGTCTCTCTTTCCTTGAGCTGCTGGGGAGCTCAGCCCCGTGCTGGGTGCTGCTTTTCCTTTTCCGAGAGCTTCTGGTGCGACTGGAAGAGCAGCTCCTGCCCCGGCGCCAGCCACCCTCGCCCCCGCGTCCCCAGCTCTGCCCCACAGCAGGGCTTGGGTGCAGGAGGCAGCCCCCTCCTCTCCCTGCAGCCTCATACACGCCCGGGGAAGGAACAACTGGTGTGTAGGTGGTGTGGGAGCTGCCGCCCGCGCGCTCCGGTGCCGCGACGCCTTCCTGCCTCGCCTTCCCTCTGGCTCAGGGCCTGGTTCCCCACCACAAATTGAGGGGGAAAGATGCTGGTAATGTGCAAGGGGGGTGCTTGGGGAGCTCTCAGCTGCCCCCCTTGACATCCCGCTGCTTTCCTTCCTTCCCTGCAGCTCTTTGCAGCCCCCGCCCTCGCTGCCAGCGGTGGCGTTGGGGTCTCTTAGCTTCCCACCCCTCCTCAGGACAGCCGTGCGTCTTCGCTCTCCAACAGCCGTGCCTCAGTTTCCCTTCCCGGTAGGATCCTCCGGGCTGACCCTGACCCCAGAGCCAGTTTGAACCATCACATGGACCTCAACAAGAAGCTGCTGGGCGAGAAGCCCCTCAACTGGGAGCTTTCCCCTTCCCCAAATAACGAGACCCCCCCCACCCCATCCTAGCGCCGCAGCCGGGAAGTGGGTTAAGGCCCCAGCTCGGGGAGGGATTTTTTCCCTGGGTGTAATTTTTCCCTCCTACACGAGGTCTGTTTTCAGCAGTGCCTGCAGGCTTCGCACCCCCGGCTCGGCTGCCGGGGTGGGAGAACGCGAGGCGGCTGCGAGCGGAGGCGCGGGCTCTGGGAGGGAAGTGCTCGCTCCAGATCCCAGCTCGTCAGGAGAAATAACAGCAAATTAATTAAGCTAATAACTTGCTCTGCGCCAGCGGTGCCCCCCATCCATGCTGAGCCGACAGGCCTGGATCTGGGGCGCATTTCCCAAGGGGTGAGCGTGGCCCTCGGCACGGCGCGATGCTCCAGATCTCTCCTGCATGGCCTCTCCGTGCCTCAGTTTCCCCTCCTGCCTCCTCCAGCCTCTCCTGTTAGAAGAAGCCCCTCTCCTTGTGGCCAACGCACAATGTTTGCATCCAGGGTCCGGCACCCTCGACGCCCACCCTGGAGCTCAGCTGGGAGTGGTTGGGGATCTTGGGTGGGATGGGGGGCTCAGTGCTGGTTCGGAGGGTGCAGGGGGAGGGAGGTCCTAGGGGTGGAGGGTAGCCGTGCCATCCCATTCCATGCGCCCGGGACACCACGTAGCCCGGGACTGGGATGCGGGGGACACGTTTTGCCGCTTCCCTGCAACCGCGTGGATGGAGTTGCCAAGCAACAGCCGGGTGGAGGCGAAGCGGGAACAAAGCAGGAGCTGGGGGGACCCTCCATCACTCCCCAAAGCGCCCCCCCCCGGCCCAGGCAGCGGGGGAGAGGGGGCTACGATGTCACTTGCCACATCCCTTTGGTCGTGGCCACCATCCCATCCCAGCTCTGTGGGCCTGCAGGGAATGGACTGCGGGAGACTGGGGGGGGACGCGGGGGCTGCACCCCCATGGCCACAGAGGGATGTGGAGTGGGATACAGCCCTGGTGCCTCCCCAGCCGCGTGTGGTGGGGCTGGGGACAGCGGGAGAGGGGCGAGAGGGTGCTGAGCACCCAGGGGACACAGCGGCTCTGCCACAGCTGGTGGCACTGTCCCACCCTGGAGCTGCAGATCTGCAAGGGATGAACCCTGGATGATGGAAACTAGGGGGGGCAGAACATAGGGTTTGTGCCACTATTGCCACCAGAGGGGACATGGGGGGACATCCAGGGGGGCAAGGAGATGGGGAAACGGACCCCACACCTGGGACATGAGGGACATCCAGGGGGGAAAGGAGATGGGGAAACGGTCCCCACACCTGGGACATGAGGGACATCCAGGGGGTCAAGGAGATGGGGAAACGAACCCCACACCTGCGACATGAGGGACATCCAGGGGGTCAAGGAGATGGGGAAACGGACCCCACACCTGGGACATGAGGGACATCCAGGGGGTCAAGGAGATGGGGAAACGGACCCCACATCTGCGACATGAGGGACATCCAGGGGGTCAAGGAGATGGGGAAACGGACCTCACACCTGGGACATGAGGGACATCCAGGGGGGCAAGGAGATGGGGAAACGGTCCCCACACCTGGGACATGAGGGACATCCAGGGGGGCAAGGAGATGGGGAAACGAACCCCACACCTGGGACGTGAGGGACATCCAGGGGGGCAAGGAGATGGGGTTCGGAGTGGGAAGCAGCCCTGGCACCTCCCCAGCCGCTCGCGGTGGGCCTGGGGGCAGCAGGTAAGTGGGTGCTGAGCCCCCCTGGGGCTGGGGGCGCGACGGCGGAGCCGCAGGCGGGTGCCATGTCCCACCCTGCCCTGCCCCGGCTCCTGCCCCGGCTTGCCGGCCTGGCAGGGCGCGGGGGGGCCTGGCAGGTGCCCCAACCTGCCCAACCCTGCCCGCAGGGCCGCCCCCGCCTCAGGGGTCCCCGTGCCAGCCTGGGGGGGGCCGGCGCACACCCCCGGGCCTTTCCCACGCTGTGTGGGGGGCAGAGAAATGGGGGGCGAGGAACCCCTGGGGGGGACACCCAGGGGGTCTGGGAGGTGGGGGATGAGGACCCCACATTTCAGAACATTAGGAGACAGCCAGAGGGGCAGAGAAATGGGGA
This sequence comes from Clamator glandarius, assembly GCA_033459285.1. NCBI lineage: Eukaryota > Metazoa > Chordata > Aves > Cuculiformes > Cuculidae > Clamator > Clamator glandarius. Next base: position 2,201,169 of record JAUNZM010000074.1, on the reverse strand, counting down.
AAGGGACCCCAACCCTGGGGACATGAGGGGACATCCAGGAGCATAGGGAGATGGGGAAAGGGACCCCAACCCTGGGGACATGAGGGGACATCCAGGAGTATAGGGAGATGGGGAAAGGGACCCCAACCCTGGGGACATGAGGGGACATCCAGGAGCATAGGGAGATGGGGAAAGGGACCCCAACCCTGGGGACATGAGGGGACACCCAGGGGGGGCAGGGAGATAGGGGGCAAGGACCCCTTGTAGGGGACATCCAGAGTGGCAGGGAGATGGGGAAAGGGACCCCAACCCTGGGGACATGAGGGGACATCCAGGAGCATAGGGAGATGGGGAAAGGGACGCCAACCATGGGGACATGAGGGGACATGCAGGGGGGCAGAGAAATGGGGAGAGTGACCCCACATCTGGGACACGAGGGGACGACATCCAGGGAGGGAGGGAGATGGGGAAAGGGACCCTAAACCTGGGAAATGAGGCGACATCCAGGGGGGAGCCAGAGTGGGGGCTCTGGATGGGGCTGCGGGGAGGGAGGGGAACCCACATCCCAATGCTGCGGGGGGGTCGGGGGGTGCCTGTGCATCCCCTGGATGGGGCTGCAAGGGGGAGCCCCGCATCCTCAGTGCTGCGGGGAGGTCCCAGGGTGGGCAGAGCATCACCTGTCCGGGGCTGCGGGGGGGGAACCGCATCCCCGGTGCTGCGGGGGGGGGTCGGGGTGGGCAGCGCATCCCTGTGCGGGGCTGATACCCGCAGCCCCCGCCCGGTTCCTCTGCCGGTGCCGGGGGGGGGGCAGTACCGGGGGCGGTGCCGGTGCCAGGGAGGGGCTGGGGGGGGCAGTACGGGGGGGAGGTGCGGTGCCGGTGCCGGGGGGGCTGGAGGGGGGGGGCGATGCCGGTGTCGGTGCCGGGGGGGGGCTGGGGGGGGGGAGGCGGCGCCGGTGCCGGTGCCGGGGGGGTTTGGGGGGGTGGGGAGGCGGTGCAGGTGCCGGGGGGGGGCTGGGGGGGGGGAGGCGGTGCCGGTGCCGGGGGGGCTGGGGGGGGGAGACGGTGCCGGTGCCGGTGCCGGGGGGCGCTGGGGGTGGGGAGGCGGTGCCGGTGCCGGGGGGGGGCTGGGGGGGGGGAGGCGGTGCCGGTGCCGGTGCCGGGGGGGGGCGGTGTCTCGGGGCGGGGCGGTCGCTGGCGGCGGCTCCGCAGGCGCGGGGCGGGCGGGGACGCGGCTACCGGGGCCCCGAGCGGAGCCGCCACCGCCGCCAACCCCCCCTCCCCTTTCCCCGTCCCCGACCCCAAAACCCCCCCACCCTCCATGGCCCCCTGAGCGAGCACCCCCACCCCCCCCCCCACCCCCTCCCACCCCCGGCCATGAAGCCGCTGGAGAAGTTGCTGAAGAAGCCGGTGTCGCACCTGCCGGGGCCGCGGCGACAGAGCCTCCCCCGGTCCCCCGAGGAGCCGCCGGGACCCGCCGCGCCGCCCCCGGGGGGGGGCGAGGGGCGCTGGTTGGAGCTGCGACCCCCGGAGGCTCCGCTGCGCTCCCCGGAGGAGCCGTCGCCGGGGGGAGGAGGAGGAGGAGGAGGAGGAGGAGGAGGAGGAGGAGAGCGGGAGCCGCCGAGCCCCGAGCCGCCGCCCGGTCCCCGGTGCTGCTGCGGCTGCGGCCCCGCCGCCCCCGACACCCCCGAGCGGCTCCTGGGGACCCTGATCGAGCGGCTGCCCCAGGGGGGGGCGCACGGAGCGGGGTGCCGAGCAGGTACCGGGGAGGGGGGGACCCCGGGAGAGGCGGGAGGGGGGAACGGGGCGGGGGGGGAATTGAACGGCTGGGGATGCTGAGCAGGTACCGGGGAGGGGGGGACCCCGGGAGAGGCGGGGAGGGGGGAACGGAGACCCCCGGGGTCAGGGAAGGGGTGATGGGGAGGGAGGATTGCATGGAGGGGGATGCTGAGCGGGTATTGGGGCGGGGGGGACCCCGGGAGAAGCAGGGAGGGGGGGATGCTGAGCGGGTATTGGGGTGCGGGGGGAGCCTGGGGGTGGAGAGGGGAAGGAGGGGGAGATGCTGGGTGGCCCTTTGGGACCCCCGGGGGCGGCTGAGAGTGGGAATGTGGGGGTGACACTGGGGGTGGGGGGCGAGGGATGCGGGATGGGAGATGTCGGGGTGGGAGACGCGGGGTTAAGGATGATGCCAAGGGGACAGATGCTGGGGAGGGGGACACCGGGATGCAGGTGACAGGGTGGGAGATGCAGGGCTGGGGATACCAGGGTGGGAAATGCCTGGCTAGGAGATACCGAGGTGGGTGATGCCAGGGTGGGAGATGTCGGAGGGGAAAACACGGGATTGGGGACACCAAGGTGGGAGATGCTGGCAGGGGGGACACGCACCGGGATGGAGATGCCAGGGTGAGAAATGCAGGGTTGGGGATGCCTAGGTGGGAGATGCCAGGCTGGGAGATGCTGGGATGGAGATGCCAGGGTGGGAGACACAGGTTTGGGGATGCTAGGGTGGGAGATGCTGGGATGCAGACACCAGGCTGGGAAACACAAGGTTGTGGACGCTGGGGTGGAAGATGCTGGAGCGGGAGATGCCAGGGTGGGAGATACCAAGGTGGGAGATGCTGGGATGCAGATGCTGGGATGGGAAACGTGAGATTGTGGACACCGGGGTGGGAGATGCCAGGCTGGGAGACACCAGGTGCTTGGCGATGTGAGCGGCACCGCTCTGAGGGGTGTCAAGGTGAGGCTGGGTTCCCCCCAGCCTGGTGGCAGCGCCGGGCAGGGATGCTGCGGGCTGGCACGGGTCCTGCCGCGCTGTCCGGCGCTGCAGCCGAGGGGCTGAGGGGACTCGGTGTGGCAGCGAGCGCGGCCGCAGCGCCAGGCCTGGCACGGGGCACTGGCTGCAGCCGCACCGCGAGGAGCCTGCAGCCTCGCGGTTAATATTTAACGTTTTCTTGGTGCTAAAATTAGCCTTAGGGGTGTGGGGGGGTGCGGAGCAGATGCCCCTTTCCTCCCGGTGCCCGCGATGCCGTCCCCGTGCCGAGTTGCCGGGGCGGTTTTGGGTGCGTGGGGCTGGGTAGGTGCCAGGTTGGGTGCAGGTGGGCTGGAAGCTGCTGTGCCGCGGCGATTCCTCTTCCAGGGGACCCCGCTCTGTTGTTAGGGGGCACCTGGGGAGGGGCACGGGGGACCCCATCGCGGCGCCAGCCCCGGGGATGCTGGCGGCAGGGTGGGGCTCACCGACTCTCGGGAGCCTTTCGGGTAGGAACGAGACTGGCAGCGCCAGGCCCTGCCTGCACCGACACGCTGCCAGGCCCTGCCCTGCGGTGCCCGGGCTGGCGGGGAGCCGGGGGGTGGTGGAAGGAGCCAGCGCGGGCATCCGGGGGCTCCCGGTGTGGGGAAGCCAGCCCTGTGCCCGCTGGTGGTCCCGGCAGCTTTGGGGGACAGCGTGGGGGCTGCAGAGGGATGGGGAAACTGAGGCACGGCTGGAGGAGACTGGACGGGGTGTGTGTTTGGCTCTTTCTGCCCCCCCCCCAGCAGATCCTGGAGGGGGCAGGGGGCTGCGTCCCTGCCCTGGGGTCCCCCCTCTGTGCTGCCGGTGGCTCTGATCACCCCGATGTGCACGCAGGATGCTGGATGTGGGGCACCAGCCCTGGGGAACCAGATTTGGGGGGGCCCAGGCTGCGCCCCTGGCCGCCGCGTCCCGCTTTCAGCAGCAGCTCGTCCCCCACGGGCGCTGTGCCCGGCACAGTGGTGCCAGGGGAGCCTCGGCGCTGGCTCGGCACAGATCGGTGACCGGGTTAACGTGCTGGATGGGGCCTGGGGGATGCTCAGCACAGCCCCTCCGGTGGCGTTGGCTCCTCTTGGGGGGCACCGGGGTCCCCAGTACAGCCCTGGCACCCCTGGCACGCGTGGGCACAGCACCCTGGCTCCCCCCCAGCCATCGACTCACTCCGAGCCCGGGGTCAAGGGTTGCTTGCCTGGGGCTGGGTGAGGGCGCGGTGCCTCGTGCAAAGGTCGTGGTGGGGGGTGCTGGGTGCTGGCATTGCCGGGCATCGGCCTCGCAGCTCACCTGGCTGTGCCAAAACACCCTTACCCTGTGCCTCAGTTTCCCCCTCGTGCCTCAGTTTCCCCCTCGTGCCTCAGTTTCCCCCTCGTGCCTCAGTTTCCCCGGTGCCATGTGCCAGTTCGGCTGCAGCCGGGCGTGCCAGGGCGTCGCGGCTCAGTCCTGCTCCGCGAGGTGCCAGCCGCCCCGCGGGGCTGGGAGTGGGGCCGTGAGTCAACCCTGGGCTCGGCGTGGGGTTCGGCGTCTCCCGGTGTCACCCCGGGAGTTGGCGTCGCACCCCAAGCCTCTGGTGGGGGGGGGGGGGTTGGTGAGGGGCAAGGTGCCCGCTGCCTGCCCCCCGCCCCCCCACACCCTCCTCTCTCCCCCAGAGTCGCTGCTGGACGACATCGTGCTCACCCACTCGCTTTTCCTGCCCACCGAGCGCTTCTTGCAGCAGCTGCACCAGCAATATCCTTGGGGGGCTCCAGATTGGGGATTGGGGCACCTGGGGGGGGCAGGAGGGGGCAGAGGAGGGGGGGGCCTGAGGCTGGAAATGAGGGGGGCACCCGGGTGGCACAAGGTTGATTGAGATGGGGAGGGGTCCGAGGTTGGACGCGGCGAGGGCAGCGGGTGCAGTGGGGGTGACGGGACCCTCCCCGCAAGAAGGATGTTGAGGCTCTGGAGCGAGTCCAGAGAAGAGTCGCGGGTGCCAGGAAAGCGGTAGGAGGGTGGCACGAGGTGGCGATGGGGAGGGCTCCGCAGTTGGTGCATCCAGGAGGGCATCAGGGTGGGCACGGGAGTGCCTGGCGGGTGGCAGTTCGGGGGGGGGGAGCCATGGAACTGCAAGGAGGAGGGTGGCAGGGGGGGCACGGGGAGCATCAAGGTGGGAATTGGGGTGCCACCGGGGTGGGCACCACAGGGAGCTTGGGGCTGGGGCGCGAAGTGTGATGCCACCAGGGAGGGGCGATGGGGGCGCAGCGGGGGCCGTGCCAGCCGTGGTCCCTCCTTGACGGTGCCACCTTCGTGCTGGCGGCGGGCACCCCCCCGGCACGCTGGGAGGAGGGCGTGGGGCTGCGGCGCAAGCGGGCAGTGCTGGCCGTGCTGCTGCATTTCCTCGACACCTACAAGGGGCTCCTGCAGGAGGAGGAGAGCGCGGGGAAGGTCATCAAGGTGGGTGTCCCCCCCCAACCCCAACTCTAGGACCCGTTATCCCCTCAAAACCCCCTACCCTGAGCCCCTCTCGCCCCCACCAGGAGCTCTACCTGCTCATCATGAAGGACACGTCCCTCTACCATGACCTGGAGGATGAGATCCTCAAGCTCCACCAGCTCGTGGAGACAGTGGAGCTCAAGTAAGTGGGGTTCGGGGGTTCCTTGTTCCCAGGGAGGGGTTTGGAGCCCTTGGGGATGCTCAGGAGCTGGGGGCTGGGGGGAGTCATTAGCAGCTCTTCGTTAATGAGCAAAACCCCAGGCTGGGGTTGCAGCTGAGCATCCTGGGAGGGCTTGGGATGCAGCACCCTTGGGTGCTGAGGTGCCTCCCTGACCCTGTGCTGGTGCCGCAGGGTGGCCGACGAGACGCCCCCCCCGAACAAGCAGGTGAAGCCGCTGTTCCGACATTTCCGCCGCATCGACTCATGCCTGCAGACGCGAGTGGCTTTTCGGGGCTCCGACGAGAGTGAGTGACCGGAGACGGGGTGCCGTGATGGGTGCTGGGGTCCCAGGGTCCTCTCCTTGGCCCAGTGGTGGCTCCGTGCCTCAGTTTCCCCCATTCAGAGATCCCTGGAGGAGACACGTGGGGTCTGGGATGACCCTGACACCCTATTTTCTCCTCAGTTTTCTGCCGCTGCCTCAGTTTCCCCCATTCAGAGATCCCTGGAGGAGACACGTGGGGTCTGGGATGACCCTGACACCCTATTTTCTCCTCAGTTTTCTGCCGCTGCCTCAGTTTCCCCCATTCAGAGATCCCTGGAGGAGACACGTGGGGTCTGGGATGACCCTGACACCCTATTTTCTCCTCAGTTTTCTGCCGCTGCCTCAGTTTCCCCCATTCAGAGATCCCTGGAGGAGACACGTGGGGTCTGGGATGACCCTGACACCCTATTTTCTCCTCAGTTTTCTGCCGCTGCCTCAGTTTCCCCCATTCAGAGATCCCTGGAGGAGACACGTGGGGTCTGGGATGACCCTGACACCCTATTTTCTCCTCAGTTTTCTGCCGCTGCCTCAGTTTCCCCCATTCAGAGATCCCTGGAGGAGGCACGTGGGGTCTGGGATGACCCTGACACCCTATTTTTTCCCCAGTTTTCTGCCGCTGCCTCAGTTTCCCCAAGTCAGAGAGCCGTGGAGGAGACACGTGGGGTCTGGGATGACCCTGACACCCTATTTTTTCCCCAGTTTTCTGCCGCGTCTACATGCCCGACCACTCGTACGTCACCATCCGCAGCCGCCTCTCGGCCTCGGTGCAGGACATCTTGGCCTCGGTGACCGAGAAGCTCCAGTACTCGGAGGAGCAAAGCGCCCGGGAGGACGCCCTCATCCTGGTCACCATGGCCTCGTCTGGAGGTGGTTGTGGGGCTGTGGGGTGGGGGGATTGTGGTGGTTTTTGGGGGGGTCTGGTTGGTGCTGAGCCCCTCGCCGTGTGCCCCCGGCAGAGAAAGCCGTGCTGCAGCCCAGCGAGGAGTGCGTCTTCACCACCCTGGGTATCAACAGCCACCTCTTCGCCTGCACCAAGGACACTTTCGACTCCCTGGTGAGCATGACGGGACCCTCAAACCATCCTGGGGGCTGTGGGGACCCCTAGGAAGAGAGGGGGGACCCTCCTGTGGGACCACCAGCCCTGGGGCTGCAGTGACCCCTTGGCAGAAGAGGGGGGACCCTCTTACAGGACCCTCCAAACCATCCTTAGGGCTGTAGTGAACCCCGGACAGAAGAGGGGGGACCCTCCTGTTGGACCCCCAGCCCTGGGGCTGTGGTGTTCCTCCTGCAGGACCCCCAAGCTTGGGGCTGTAAGGACCTCTGGGACCCCAAACCCATCCTTGTGGGACCCCTGGGCAAGAGAGGGGGGGACCCTCTTACAGGGTCCAGCTCCCCCTCAGCATCCCCGTCCCTGTGTCCCCTTGCAGGTGCCGCTGCCGGAGGAGATCCAGGTGGTGCCGGGGGACACGGAGATCCATCGCGTGGAGCCGGAGGACGTCGCCAACCACCTCACCGCCTTCCACTGGGAGCTATTCCGCTGCATCCACGAGGTGGGGGGGGTCTGACACTGTCTGTGTGTCCATGAGACCCTGAGCCTGTCCGTGTGTCCACGAGAACCTGACAATGTCCATGAGACCCTGACACTGTCCGTGTGTCCATGGGACCCTGACAATAACCTTGTGACCCTGACACTGTCCGTGTGTCCATGAGACCCTGACAATGTCCATGAGACCCTGACACTGTCCGTGTGTCCATGAGACCCTGACAATGTCCATGAGACCCTGACACTGTCCGTGTGTCCATGAGACCCTGACAATAACCTTGTGACCCTGACACTGTCCGTGTGTCCATGAGACCCTGACAATGTCCATGAGACCCTGACACTGTCCGTGTGTCCATGAGACCCTGACAATGTCCATGAGACCCTGACACTGTCCGTGTGTCCATGAGACCCTGACAATGTCCATGAGACCCTGACAATGTCCATGAGACCCTGACACTGTCCGTGTGTCCATGAGACCCTGATGCTGTCCATGTGTCCACGAGAACCTGACAATGACCAGGTGACCCTGACACTGTCTGTGTGTCCATGGGACCCTGACAGTGACGGGGTGACCCTGACAATAACCTTGTGACCCTGATACTGTCCGTGTGTCCATGAGACCCTGACACTGTCCGTGTGTCCACGAGAACCTGACAATGACTGGGTGACCCTGACACTGTCCGTGTGTCCAGGAGACCCTGACAAGGACTGGGTGACACTGTCCATGTGTCTGTGGGACCCTGACACTGTCCGTGTGTCCATGAGACCGTGACAATGTCCATGAGACCCTGACACTGTCTGTGTGTCCATGGGACCCTGACAGTGACGGGGTGACCCTGACAATAACCTTGTGACCCTGATACTGTCCGTGTGTCCATGAGACCCTGACACTGTCCGTGTGTCCACGAGAACCTGACAATGACTGGGTGACCCTGACACTGTCCGTGTGTCCAGGAGACCCTGACAAGGACTGGGTGACACTGTCCATGTGTCTGTGGGACCCTGACACTGTCCGTGTGTCCATGAGACCGTGACAATGTCCATGAGACCCTGACACTGTCTGTGTGTCCATGGGACCCTGACAGTGACGGGGTGACCCTGACAATAACCTTGTGACCCTGATACTGTCCGTGTGTCCATGAGACCCTGACACTGTCCGTGTGTCCACGAGAACCTGACAATGACTGGGTGACCCTGACACTGTCCGTGTGTCCATGAGACCCTGACAAGGACTGGGTGACACTGTCCATGTGTCTGTGGGACCCTGACATTGCCCATAAGTCCATGAGACCCTGACAATGTCCATGAGACTCTGACAATGTCTGTGTGTCCATGAGACCCTGACAATGACCGGGTGACCCTGACGCTGTCCCTATGTCCGTGGGACCCTGACAAGGACCAGGTGACCCTGACACTGTCCGTGTGTCCGTCTCTGGCAGCTGGAATTCGTGGACTACGTGTTCCACGGGGAGCGCGGCCGGCGGGAGACGGCTAACCTGGAGCTGCTGCTGCAGCGCTGCAGCGAGGTGCAGCACTGGGTGGGCACCGAGCTGCTGCTCTGCGAGTCGCTGGGCAAGCGCGCCCACCTCCTCAAGAAGCTCATCAAGGTCGCTGCCATGTGAGTTAGGGGGCTGGGGGCGCTGGGAGAGGGGTCTCTGCCCACCCTCCTCATCCTCGTTGCTCCCCACCCCAGCTGCAAGCAGAACCAGGACATGCTCTCCTTCTACGCCATCGTCATCGGGCTCAACAACGCTGCCATCAGCCGCCTGCGCCTCACCTGGGAGGTAAGGGGGTGGGGGGTGTCCTGGACGCCCCCGCTAGGTGCTCCCTGACACCCCCCTAGATGCTCCCTGAACCCCCTCCAGGTGATTCCAACCTCCCCCCCAGGTCCCTCCTGGGTGCTCATGGTCCCCCTTGTCTTGCAGAAGCTCCCAGGGAAATTCAAGAACCTGTTTCGGAAGTTCGAGAACCTGACGGTGAGAGATGCCTGGGAGTGGGGGTTACTTGAGAGGGGAGGGGTATTTAGGAATGAGGGAGGTGGGTAGGGGACGTTTCCATGTCACCCCAGGGTGTCCTTGTCGTGTCCCCCACCTCTCTCTGGCCACCAGCAGCCAGCGTGATGGGTATGATGGGGATACAGGGATGATGGAGATTATGAGGATATAGGGGATGATGGGGATACGGGGATGATGGAGATGATGAGGATATAGGGGGTGATGGGGATACAGGGATGATGGAGATGATGAGGATATAGGGGGTGATGGGGATACGGGGATGATGGGGATACAGGGATGATGGAGATGATGAGGATATAGGGGGCGATGGGGATATGGGGATGATGAGGATACAGGGATGATGGACATGATGAGGATATAGGGGGTGATGGGGATACGGGGATGATGGGGATACAGGGATGATGGAGATGATGAGGATATAGGGGGTGATGGGGATACAGGGATGATGGGGATACAGGGATGATGGAGATGATGAGGATATAGGGGGTGATGGGGATACAGGGATGATGGAGATGATGAGGATATAGGGGGTGATGGGGATACAGGGATGCTGGGGATGCTGGAACCCATGGGGAGCTGCCCACCCCCACCCCAAACCTGACACCCCCCCTACCCCTTCCCACCCAGGACCCTTGCAGGAACCACAAGACCTACCGGGAGGTGCTGGCCAAGATGAAGCCCCCCCTCATCCCCTTTGTGCCACTCATCCTCAAAGGTGAGGAGGTCCTGGGGGCTGCCTGCACCCCGCCATGGGCTGGGGTCTCTCTACTCTCCCCCTCACCTCCTTTTTTTCCCCCCACCTCAGATCTGACCTTCCTGCACGAGGGCAGCAAGACCCTCCTGGATGGGCTGGTCAACGTGGAGAAGCTGGTGGGTGCCCCCCAGGGTGAGGTCAGGGAAGGGGGGAGCCCCCCAAGGGTCTGGGGTGGGGGGAGCAGGGTCCTTGTGGGGCTGCCTGAGGTCTCGAGGGAGCTGACGGCGATCTCTGCCCCAGCACGGCATCGCCGAGAAAGTGAGGACCATTCGGAAGTACCGGAGCCGCCCGCTCTGTGAGTACGGTTGTATGATTGATGGGGTGGGGGGACAGGCATGGCCCCACCACCCCCGGTGCTGGCACCATGGGGTGGGAATGTGTCGCCATTCCCCACATCTATTCATCCCCATCCCTTCATCCCCGCATTTTCCCATCCCTGTCTCCTCATCTCCATCCCTAAATCCTCGCATTGCCCCACTCCAGCGTTGCCATCCCTGCTTCCTTTCATCCTGCATCCCTGCCTCGCCATCCCTGCATCTGTATTTCTGCATCACAGAATACTGTGCATACCTGCATCCCCATCATCCCTGTCCCCCTCCTCCTGCATCCCCATCCTTATCCCATTCCCCATCGTCTCTGCTTCCCCGTTTTCCCCACATCCCCATCCCCATCACCCTCACATCTCCATCACTGTCCCTGCATCCCCATGGTCCCCATCCTCCTGCAGTCCCATGTCCCCTTCCTCCTGCATCTCCATCCCTTCCCTGCATCTCCATCCCTTCCCTGCATCCCCCCGCGTCCTCATCCCTGCATCCCCCCGCGTCCTCATCCCTGCATCCCCCCGCGTCCCCATCCCTGCATCCCTGCATCCCCATCCCTGCATCCCTGCGTCCCCATCCCGTCCCTGCGTCCCCATCCCGTCCCTGCGTCCCCATCCCGTCCCTGCGTCCCCATCCCATCCCTGCATCCCCATCCCATCCCCATCTCTGCATCCCATCCCCTCCCATCCCCTCCCATCCCCTCCCATCCCATCCCATCCCTGTGTCCCCTTCCCTTCCTCGTGCACCCTCATCCCCATCCCTTCCCTGCATCCTCCTTCATCCCCATGTCCCCATCCCCATCCCATCCCATCCCCATCCCTGCATCCCTGCATCCCCATCCCTGCATCCCTGCGTCCCCATCCCTGCATCCCTGCGTCCCCATCCCGTCCCTGCGTCCCCATCCCGTCCCTGCGTCCCCATCCCGTCCCTGCGTCCCCATCCCATCCCTGCATCCCCATCCCATCCCCATCTCTGCATCCCATCCCCTCCCATCCCATCCCATCCCTGCGTCCCCTTCCCTTCCTCATGCACTCTCATCCCCATCACTTCCCTGCATCCTCCTTCATCCCCATCATCTCAGCCCCATGTCCCCATGTCCCCATGTCCCCATGTCCCCATGTCCCCATGTCCCCATGTCCCCATGTCCCCATCCCATCCCATCCCATCCCATCCCATCCCATCCCATCCCATCCCATCCCATCCCTGTGTCCCCTTCCCTTCCTCGTGCACCCCCATCCCGTCCCCGTGTCCCCCTCGGGGCTGCGGTGCCGCTGTCCCCCCCGTCACGGCCGTGTCCCCCCCCAGGCCTGGAGCTGGAGGCGTCCCCCTCGCAGCTGCAGACCAAGGCCTACGTGCGGCAGCTCCGCGTCATCGACAACCAGAACCTGCTCTTCGAACTCTCCTACAAGCTGGAGCCCGGCAACCAGTGAGGGACCCCCCCCCCCCAACAAAAACCCTGGGGGGACCCCCCCCCTCACCCCGGGGACCCCCACCCTGGGCAGGGGGCCACCCCCACCCCACAAGGGGGCCCGGACCCCCCAGCACTGACGCACTTTGGCCTGGGGGAGGGGGACTGGGGGTGGATTTGGGGACCCTGGGTGCATCCCCCCCCCCACCTTGGGACTCCCCTGTCCCCTCCCCTGGCTGGGGGGGGGGGGGAGGTGACCTGCTGGGCCCCCCTCTATTTTTGTACATCCCCCCCCCACCCCCAGACGTGTATATTTTGTACCGAGCCGCTGTCGGGAATTGTACATTTATTTTTTAAGAAAAAAGGAGGGAAAAAAAAAAAAAAAGGTGAAAAAAAATAGTGGTAAAAAGGTTTAAAAAACTGTAAAAAAAAAAAAAAAAAAACTAAAGCAGCCTTTGGGGGCACAGGGAGCTCCAAGAAGAGGGAGCAACCAATAAAACGCTGTCCTGGCACCCGACTCGTGATGTCATGCTGGGGAGTGACGTCACAGCCGCGCCCGGGTTGCTGGGAGTGACGTCACAGTCGCGCTCTGGGTGACGTCACACGGAAGGGCTCGGTCCCTGGCGGGGCGGTGTGTGAACGGACCTTTGACCTTCACAACATGGCGGCGCAGGGAGACGCACCCCCCCTCCGTGCGTGACCTTAGTAAGATGGCGGCAGCCAGAGTTTCGCCCGACCTTTCCAAGGTGGCGGGGGAGCGGGGAGCTGGCGGAGTCGAGCGGATTCAGCTGCTACTCCTCTGGCCTGCGGCAGCGGCTCGGCGTGGAGCAGGGAATCCTTTCCTGGCGGCGCCTCACCCTTTTTCCCTCCGCGGGACGCTCGCAGAACCAGTTTTTGGCTTGACCTTCCCAAGATGGCGACGACAGCGCCTTGCCCGTGGCGCCCTTCTCGCCCTGGCCGCTTCGACCTCTCCAAGATGGCGTCTCGGCCCCTCCGTCACCCCACTCACGGCCTACATCCGGTCCGGGCTGCGCCTGCGCAGGAAGGGCGGACGCCGCCATTTTGTTTGGCGGCGCGGGGCCGCGGTTCCGGGTGAGGCGGCGGCGGAGGAGGAGGCCGAGGAGGAGGCCAAAGCCCGAGCGACGGGTGAGCATAAGCCGGAGGGTCATGGGGCGGGGGGGCCCCCGCGAGGAGCATGGGCCTAGGGAGCGGTGGGGCCGGAGAGGCTGTTTCGGGGTGCAGGAGGAGGGATTGGGGGTGACTGGAGGGCAGGAGGGGGTATTTGGGCTGGTTGGGGGGCTTGGGGCTGTTTTGGGGGGTGTAGGGATTCGGTGGGGCCTATGCGGATCTCTTTAGGGCTAGAGGGGCTATTTTAGGGGGCAGGAGAGGGATGGGGGGGTGTTAAGGCTTGTGTGGTGCAGGAGGGGGTTTCTAGAATATTTTGGGGTTCGGTTAGGTGTTCTGGGGATTCGCTGTGTCCTTTGAGAGGTCTCTTTGGGGCAGAAGGAGAATGGAGGGGGACGTTAAGGCCTGTGTAGGGCAGGACGGGGTGTTTTGGGGTGTCTGGGGATTCGGTGGGGCTTGTGTGAGGTCTTTTAGGGACAAGAAGTGGGCTGGGGGTGTGTTAAGGCTTTTGTGGGGCAGGAGGGGGTGACTGGGCTGTTTTGTAGTGTCTAGGGGTTCAGTGAGGCCAGTGCAGACCCTCTTGGGGACAGGAGAGATTCTCTGGGCTGTTTGGGGCTGCAGGAGGGGGGTGTCTGGGCTGGTTTGGGATTCAGGGGGGGTATTAGGGATATATTAACACTTGTGTGGGGCAGGAGGGGTTGTCTGGGCTGTTTTGGCTTGCCGGTAGGTTTCTGGGGATTCACTGAGACCTGCATGACGCCTCTTTGGGGGATGAGGGAGTGTCTAGGCTGTTTTGGGATGCAGGAGGGGTCTGGGGCCTGTGTGGGGCAGGAGGTGCCTTCTGGGTTGGTTTAGGGTGCAAGAAGGGGGTTGATTGTGTGGGAGGAGGCTGCATCTGGGCTGTTTCAGGGTGCAGGAGGGGCTGTGCCAGGATGCAGGGAGGCTCTATAACACCTGGACTGGAGGGGCATGGGTAGGGGGTCTCCACAGAGGTCCCCAGCTGAGTTACTTCTCCTCTGTTAAATCTGCTGCTCCATCTCCTTAATCTGCCGCTCCTCCTAAATCTGCTGGTGTCATTCTCCCCCACTCTGCTCCAGCCATCACGGGAGGATTCCCCGTTGTGCCCCTCTCCTGCTCTGTGTTCACGCGCTGTGTTGAGCGACGTCTTGGTGGGGACACAAAGCTCCCAGGCCAGGCCTGGGTTCCTCATGTCGCGTTGCAGCCCGGTGGCTCCTCTAGGCCCAGCGCTGCCCAACCCTTACAGCCTCTGCCTACAAAGAGCCGTGTGTTCTGGCTGCTGCGAGTGCCACGGAGGAGGCCGAGCTGCTCTGGGTAAACACGGCTGCGGCTGGGTGCTCCCAGTCTACCAGCCCTGCCCACCCACGTAACCATATGCCTGGCCCTGTCTGGGACTGAATTCCTGCTGTGGGTTTATGCTCCGGATCCCTCTGGAGCTGTAAGCAAACAAAATAAGTAGCTGATTGTTTTCCGCATGTCCTTTGGGACGGAGGAGGACGAGCAGCCACAGTCTTTCCCCCAGCGAGGACTCAGCGGAATCGCTGTGGTTGGTGCTGGCTCTGGCAAGCGGTTCTCACCCATCCCGGCTCTGGTTGCAGGATTCCCCGTGTGCCTTGATATCCTCGGGTCAAGCTGTGGTACCTGTGTCACTCAGGGCTCATCCCAGCAGCCCGTGTGCCAGGACACTGAGTTGTCCCTCCTCAGGGCTCTGTTCCTGTCAGGATGGTGCTGGTTTTCGTGTTTCTGTGTCATGGAGAAACCAGAGCTGGGGAGGCAGCGGCCAGCGTGGATTCAGGGCAGTGCCCCCGTGAGCCCAGTGCTGCATATCATCCTCCAAACCAGCTCGTTCTCCTGGCACTGCTTGGAGAGGGATATTTTGGGGGTTCACCTCCAGGTCCCGACGCTGGGTGATGGCTGCTCCATCTCCCCCCACCCCTGCTTGGACTTGGGCAGCATTTCCAGGCTAGATGCAGAGGGAGGAGATGCCGGCTGCCTCCTGACCCTCAGCTGACGGGTGGACGTGGGGCTCCAAGCGCCTTTTGACCACCCTGCTCCAGGTTTTCCCATCCCAGCAGCCTGGAGGAGCTTGGGCTGGAGGCTGCGAACCCCCAGCCGGTGGGGAAGCAGCAATGAGGAGCCGGAGCGGCAGCGTCCTTGCGTCAGGCGGAGGCAGAGGTTTTGCATGAAAGTCATCTCGGTGCACTGAGCAGCCTGAGCCAAGCAGGAGCCCTTGGAAAGGAGCCACCATCCCAGATCTGCCTCGTTTTACCTTTGGCAGACTTGGCTGAGCACTAGTGTCCACTCAGGCTGCTCTGGCCTGGCCAGGTCTCCGGTGTGGAGTGTTGCTGCCCTGCTGACAGTGCCCAGAGAGGCTCTAAATCTGTCCTGACTCCTTTCTTCACTGTCAAAGAAGGAAGGAGGCGGCTCAGTGTGCAGATGAGGTGTGAATCCACCCAGCTTTGGCTCCGATGGTGCTTTCTGGGGCAGAGCTACCTGGTGAGCATGCCCACTGCTTTTCAGGGCTTGCTGCCTGATTTAATTCCGGCCTGTCTCAGCTTATCCGCTGTATCTTGTCTCCGAGGTCTTTCGGCCGAGCTCCCCAGGGTGACGTCCCCTCTCTGCACCTCGTGTGGGGCTGCCAGGTGATGGCGCGGTGGCTCTCCCGCTCGCAGCCCTGCATTATTGCTAGAATGCAAAGGCAAAGCCTGTTTTCCCATGGCCGGGCTGGGAGCACAGACCCCTCTTTGTGCTGTGAGGGGTGAGGGAGGGCTTGGCTTCATCCCACCGCCAACAAATGGGAACTGCTGGCCCTGCCGTGCCAAGCCGATGCCATCTGGAGCGCGGGTCGTGCCCGGCACTGGGACGTGAGCATGGGATGGAGCAGAGCACGGCTAAGTGGTGCCGTCTTCATCACCGTTGCCTCGCTTCCCAGCGGATTGGGTCTGTTTGAGGTGGGTTTGGCCACTAAAAGTTGCTCTGCTGGCACCACAGGCATGAGAGGCTGCAAAGCTTACAGACCCAAAAGTCACTGCATTGAGTGTGCCTCCACTGCTGTTGGATTTTCTGCTCTTCCCGAAGGCTCTGCCTCCGAGGTGAAGCATTCCGGCCCCCCTCTCTGCCAGCGCCAAGGTGACGGGGCATGTTCCAGGTCAGGGCTGGCTTCTCGCTTTGCTTTACTTCAAAGTGCTCTTGTCGAGGCGCTCTGGTCCTTGTCTGACCTACTTACTTACATCTGGCTGCTTGGAAGGAAGGCAGATTTGCTCTGCCAAAGAAGTAGCTTTCCTGCTGGGAAGCGAAGGTGGGAGGAGGGAGCAGGGCGGGGGAAGGTGCCCTCTGAACAAGGGGCTGAGCGCTTTGGGTTTCTCCCGCTGGCTTTGCCAGGGCAACTTTGGCACCGATGCAGCTCCCAGGGCTTACTCCTCGCTCTGATGTTACGGCTCAAAAATTAAGGGGCCTTTTCCAGAGCGGAGCCAGCTTCTCTGTCACCAGCCCTGGCATTGGGGCTGCAGTACTGGGAGCCAGAATGCACTGCAGGGTCTCTCATAGCATGGAGCGCAGGGCCTTGTCGTGGTGCTGGGCCTTGGGAGCCTCTCCCTGTCCTTTCCCCTTCCTTCCTCTGCCAAATCCCACATCCCAAAGCAGAACCATAGAAATTGCTGCTGCTCAGCAGGACCGGCTGCACCATCCGGAGCCGTGGCAGCCCCCGGGCAGAGGGATGCTCCCAGGGAAAGGAGAGAAGCTGTTGGGTGAGTGTGGAGGTTTGCAGGTTGCTCCGCTTTCTCCTTTCCGGCGGGAGCAGGTGAGGCAGGTTGTAAATGCTGCTCAGCAGGGCTGGCTGGCAGTGTGGCCCCCGGCCAGTCTGGGCCCAGCGGAGACGTGGGTGGTATTCAGAGCTGCTGTGCTCCAGTGTCCTTGTCAGGTCTGACCTGCTGCCGTGGTGCTCCCGCAGTGGCACTTGCTGCGCGCGCTTGCGCCCAGGGCCCCTCTCTACTTTTACCAGAGCAGCTGGGCACCTTCCCTGCAGGGCAGTGGGGTTTCCTCCTGCTGGGTTGATGAAAGGGGCTCCAGGAAAGCTGAGGAGGGGCTATTGATCAGGGAGTGCGGGGAAGGGATGAGGGGGAATCGTTTGAGGCTGAAAGAAGGGAGCTTGAGGTGAGATCTTAGGAAGAAATGTTTTACTTTGAGGGTGAGGAGGCTCTGGCCCATGTTGCCCAGAGCCGTGGTGGCTGTCCCATCCCTGGAGGTGTTCAAGACCAGGTTGGATGGGGCTTGGAGCAACTGGATCCAGTGGGAGATGTCCCTGCCCATTGCAGGGGTGGACTGGATGGGCTTTGAGATCCTTTCCAACCCAAACCATTCCATGATTCTATGATTACATCCACCAGGGCCGGCCGGCCCCGTGGCTGAGTCTCTGTCTGTCACACCCTGTTACCAGATCAAACCTTCCTCTCCCTCTGTGCCAGCAGTAGATTTACAGGCTGTTCTTGGCATCTTCCAACCTGAAAAGCAGCCGAGCGTGGATCTGACTGTGCAGAGAACTCACTCTGACGGGCCTTGGCTCTGTTTCCCCTTGGCATCGACACAGGTGCTTCCTTTTGTGCTCTCACACCTCTGTGGCTGTCGCTGGGCCCTCACTGCCATTGCCCTCATGTCCCAGCAAGGACTCTGTTTGCCACAAGCCATCCGATCAGTCCTGTGGCATGCATCAGCCCCGGTTTGTGTAGCTTCAGGGTCTTGCACAAGCACCAAGGGAATACAGGAGTCCCAAAACACCACTCCAGCACTGGGTGTTCCATGGTAGCCTGTACATTTCTTCCTAATGACTCCGAACCTCTTTAGAGGGAAGATGGCTTTCTTCAGCCAATTGCGTTTTCTAGCAGCAGTCAGTGATGGTTTTCTGAGTGGCTGCTTCCTTTCTATGAGGCCACAGGCTTTGGAGTGGTTTGGGGTGACTTTATTCCGCAGCAGGGACTGCACCATTCCAGCAGCACCCCCTGACAGCGCTCAGCCTCAGTCCCTTGCCCTGCGAACCAGTGCATCGCTGCTTGGCCTTTGCCTAGGAAAACCCTGAGAGGACTTGGCTGGGGTTTGTGGAACAGCAGGAGGCCTCGTGCTCCAGCCTGGCTCTAGCTTGTTGCCTTCAGGGCTGCTTCCCGCAGCCAGGCTCGGAGCAGCTCTTGGGAAAGAGTTGGCATGGAAGGCTGGTGAGCAGGCAAAGCCCCAGCGCCCCTGGCCTGCGGGACTAAAGGGACCTTGAAAAGAGCCTCCCTGAAAGCACCAGCAGAAGAGGGAGAGAGCATCACAGATGCTTGGCAGGAGGTGGATAAGATCCAGGTGTGGAGCACAGAGAGGGTTGGCCCTCCTAGAGGCTCCTGGCCAGGTAGGGGAGTCCAAGCCAGCCTGGGTGCTGCCTGGCTGAGCAAAGGACGGTGGGCACAGTGGGCTCTCTGGTGTGTCTGAGCCCAGCAGTTGGGCTCTGCTGCGTATTTGAGCAGAGCAGTTGGGCTCTGGCGTGTTGAAGCGGAGCACTTGGGGTGTCTGGTGAGGTTAAGCTGAGTATTTGGGGTCTCCGGCGTGTTTAAGCCAAGTGTTTAACCACAGGTGGAGGCCAGTGCAGGGTTTTAAGGCACAGTTGCTCTCTGTTGGGATTAGGCAGACCACTGTCTCTTCTCTCAAATCACCGGCACAGTGGCCTCTTGCGGAGCTGTGGCCTGATGGGCCCCTACTCCAGGGCAGAGGGAAGACAGGGAAGACCCAGGAATGTCCAAGCTTCAGCGCTTGGCCTGGTGTCACTTTACACGGGTGGGCTTGGTGCCAGTTGCTGGGGTGTTGGGGTGAGTCTGGGGGAAAGGCCTGGTGCAGGGGGTTGGTTTGGAAGTGTGGCCGCCAGTTGGTGCGATTAACGTGCTTTTCTTGGCAGAGCATTCCCACCATTCCCACCTGGGCTTTTTGCTGTCCCTGCCTAGTGACTCAGCCCTGTGTCGGCAAACACCGTGGCAGCCGACGGCGTTAACTCAGGGTGGCAGGCTGGAGCTGGAGATGGGATGCAGCTCCCGTGGAAAGCTGCCAGTGCCGTAAGCTCTGCGCCGATGAGCGCCTGGTGCTGTTTTACACTCGCTTTTGTGTGATGGTGGGAAGAGCCGCGGGTTCCTGTGGTGTTCCTTGCTCCATCCCAGCCTGACGGGGAGCAAAGACTGGTGCCGGGGCTGCTGTGCCGTAAGGCTTAGACACGGCTTGTTAGTGCCCGCCCATAAACAAGCCCCATGTGAGTGGCTTTTGGGGCTCAAAAAGGCTCTTGGAGGTGGCTTTATCCCTCTCTGCTCCCCATCCTGCTTGGAGCAGCCTGAGGCCAGCAGTGTTTTCCTTGAGGAGCTCCTGGCTCCATGCAGGCGTTGTTCACTCTAAATGTGCTGGAGTCCACGGTGTTGGGCTGGCGGGTGATAAAAAGGTGTTCGTATCTGAATGCCAGCACCGCTGGGCCGCTTTCCAATCCGTGCATACGTTCTATGAGGCGTGGGCCATGCAGCACGTTATTCCCAGCCCACGGGTCACCATCGAAGCAGCTGGGAAGCCCCTGCGTCTCGTAGCGCTTCCTCCCGCTGGAACAATTGGAGGTGTCCGCTGGGGAGAGCGGCACTTCAGAGCAGTTCCTGCCCGCTCCCCTCGTGTGCCACCTCTCCCAACCCAGCTTCCTTTCCCTTCTCGCCTGGCACATGGGACAGGGAGAGGCAGGGAAGTCTGCGGCCTCTCCTGGGATGGGCTTTTCCTGCTCTTCCCTTTGCTGCTGCCTAATGGCACGACACGATTCCTCGCTGCTGATTAAAGGTTTCCTCTGCCGAGGGAACTGAGCTGAGCTCGGTGGAAAGCTGCTAACGGACAGCCTGGCGCTGGGGTCCCGTGGTCGGGGATGTTGGGGCTTGGGAATTTGGAGACTGAGATGTCGGGGCTGTGGAATTCAGGGATGGAGGTGCCAGGGGTGGGGATGTTGGAGCCATGGAATTCAGGGATGGCGATGCTGGGGCTGTGGAATTCAGATATGGGTATGTTGGGGCTGTGGAATTCGGAGATGGGGATGTTGGGGATGAAGGTTTCAGGGATGAGGATATTGGGCTGTGGAATTTGGCCCCGAGGCGTTAGAAACTTTTGTGTTCAAGGGTTTTGTTAAAAATGCATTGTCAGTGACCGTGGGTTGTTAATAATTCACTGTGAGCGTCTGAGTCCCGCGGGGCTGGAGTGTGTCTGTCTGTCTGCACGCAGAGATGCACCGGCTCTTTGAGACGCTCCAAATCGAGATGGCAGCTCACTCTCTTAAAGCATGCTGATACGATTTTTAAAAGCCTGAGTGACCTTAAATCCTGCGATGGCTGTCTTTTAGGATAAATTATTTATGTCGCATCTTCAGTGCCGCACAAGCCCTCGCTCCTCAGGAACTGGCAGAAATGTCAGGCTTTGGAGGACAGGCTCTGAATTGGGAAGGTCTACGCTCAGAGGAACGAGGAACCAGGGGTTTGGATGGGAAGAAGTGAAAGATGAAGGCGCCCTGCAAAGGCGGGGGTGGAGGGGAGGAGGGTGTTGGAGAGGTCCAGCCTTGGAAGTCGTCCCCAAACCGGTGCAGCCGCATTCTGCAGCCGACATCAGAGGGTTGGAAATTCCTCTTGATCTGCAGTTCAAAGCCGCTGCCTCCCTGAGGATGAAGCGCTTCATCTCGGGTTTGCAAATGCAGGCTCGCTAGCGTAGCTGTGAAATACAAATCTGCCACGGCGCCCAAATCCCCCTGCGAAGGGAGGAAACGCGTCTGAAGGTCACTGCTGCCCGGCCTGCTAAAAAAGCAGCCCCCCCACCCGGGGATGAGCAGAATCCAGGGCTTCATTTCCCTTCACGGCAAATGGGAACTTGAAAAATGTGATGTGTAGCCCTGGCTGGGGCAGATCTGGCTAATTCCGCTTTTTTAGATGAGAAGGGGAGTGTAACGTTCTCGGGGGTTTAATAGTGTTTTTAACCTGGGGTTGGTGTAGAGGGTGATTCCTATAATCATAGGATGGTTTATGTTGGAAGGGACCTTAAAACCCCTCCAGTTCCACTTAATCCAGTTGCTCCAAGCCCCATCCAACCTGGCCTTGAACCCCTCCAGGGATGGGGCAGCCCCCACTGCTCTGGGCAACCTGGGCCAGGGCTTCCCCACCCTCACAGGAGAACATCTTCTCTCTGTGCTAGAAACTGCTCTAAGGGTACTGGAAGACTACTATAAGGTTTCAGAACGCTGTGGGACTGTCCTGAAGTCGGTGCTACAGTGGAGCACTGTGGTGTTCAATGGTGGGGTCACCTCTGGAATCAGTTTTCCGCAGGGTCACCTCGATTTCAGTGCATTCTGCCCTCCAAAGTGATTGCTTCTCACACCTTGCCTCCCTCCTAGTTTTCTCACAGCTTTCCTGGGCTTTGGCTTTTATCTTAAAAGGAAAGCTACCGCTCAAACCTGCCCCTCCTGGCTTAACTGAAGACGAGTTCTCCTGCATGCTTTGATCTGGCGGCTGTCTCTCGCTGCCACTATTCAGGGCTTGCAAACCACTTTCTCTGCGAGTGCGGTGAGCAGCCGCCACGGCATATGGAGCTCTCAAATGCTCAGGTCTGACTTGGTGAAAGGAGCCCTGGTAACGAAGAACAAAGGAGAAGAAATGCAGAGAAGTTGGCTGCTGGAGCAGCGTTGTTTCAAAGGGCACGGTTTCCGTAAGGCGAACACCAGACATTAAGGGGTTGGAAGCATTGCTAGGAGAACCCCATTTCTTTTTCCCCTGGAGGATATAGCTTCCCTCTCTCTAATCCTTATCAACTCTTATTTGTCTTCATGAGTGTTACAGATCGAGGCTTTCTTTTAATGACAGACATAGATTGCTCCAGTGTTCCCGCCCAGAGATCTCGTCTTCTCTCGTGGTGTGAAACACCCAGTTGCTGCCATGCACTGAGTTTGGTGCCTCTTGATTTTGGTATTTCAATGTGACCTTTGCTGTTAATCCACAACCTGAACGGGGCCGTGTGCTGAAATGAAATGACCTGTTTCTCAGGAATTCAGCTCCAGTTTATCCTCAAGCTGCTTTAGCTTAAACTCTTTTTCTCCCCTCCTCTCGTTCTTCTAGGTCAGAGCCTTTATCGGAATGCGGGTTTCGGTGCAGCACACGTTTTAAGGGCATCTGAGATACAGGGAGATAATGACTCAGAGTTTACTTTGTAGAAATACCCCTCTCCTCCCAGGCTGTGCCTACAGGAGGGAACGTCGCTGTGGGGTTGTCCCTACCTGCTCTGCCTGCCACAGGGCTTACGTGAGGGGCAGCAGGGCAAGAGGAGGGACCTGAGCGGTGTGACTGCCCTTGCAGACATGGCACTGACTTGTTTTCTCACAGTCAGCAACCCCTGTCCATCTGTCTAAGTTTATAGAGGGTAGATTTAGATGAAATAATAGAAAGAAGTGTTTTCCTGTGAGAGTGGGGAGGCCCTGGCCCAGGTTGCCCAGAGCAGTGGTGGCTGCCCCATCCCTGGAGGGGTTCAAGGGCAGGTTGGATGGGGCTTGGAGCAACTGGATCCAGTGGGAGGTGTCCCTGCCCATGGTAGGGGTGGAACTGGATGGGCTTTCAAGTTTCTTCCAACCCAAGCCATTCGATGATTCTATTGTGTGCATATAGTAAGGTGATGTGTCCCTGGTACCAGCGCATCAGAAGGGGATCCTGTGACCGCTGGTGTGGAGCTGGGTGGGAGGTGTCTCCCTTTGAGTACCCAGCTGGAGCAGAAGCTTAACAGGGAGGTGGCCTGGGTGCTTCTGTTCCCACAGGTCCAGAGTGGAAGTGACGGCCTGCAGCACTGGCACCTCTCCCATGCTGGCTCAGGCCTGTGACACATGAGAGCAAGTCAGGAGTCTCATTACCTGGCACGTTTCTCCACTGTATCTCTGCTAATTACCTCCAGCTGCCGGTGTTCAAACAAGACTGGGGCTCTTCTGCCCGTCCCCTCCTGCCAGTTGTGCCGCGACACCATCCCGGCGTCCCCCTGATGTCACACTCTGCCCTGGCAGCAGCCTGTGCTGTCCCAGCCCGGCGCTGCTGCTGCAGGGTGGGAAGGAGCACTGGGGAAAAGCGCTCCTGTTGCAACACGTCCTGGCAGCGCCGGCAGGTCCCAGACGAGCACATTATGAGCTGTCTCTGATCTTATTTTGGTGGGAAAGGTACAGGCCAAATGGGTTTGCCGGGATTCATTCCAGTCTGCAGAGCGTCCCGGCTTGGTGGGGCTGAAAGAGGAATCGCCGGATGTTGGCTCTCCTGCGTGAGGCCTCAAGCTCCATCTGGAGCAGAGTAACACCAGGAAGGTGCTTTTCCAAGAGGCAGGAGTGAGGTGGCTTCCCCGGTGAGGTGGACAAGGATGTGTTGAGTCAGGGCAGGTTCAAACTTGTGCTGTTCCCTGGCTCCGTGGAGCTTTGGCAGGTGCCACCTGAGAACCCGAGATCTCAAATGGCCTAGAAAACACCACAAGACAGAGGAACATCTTCCCGGGGAGGGTGTCTATAGTTGAGGAGTTTCTCACTTGGTAGAAGAGCTGATTTTAATGAAAAGACATTTATTTGTTTTCCTGAACGGTGGAGAGGCTGGTGGTTTGCTCGAGGGCAGGGGAGCAATGCTGCTGGTCTGATTTCCCTGCTCTCAGTCCTGTACTGTGAGAGGGAGTGGGAATGTCCAGCATGTGGGGATGGACCTGGCCTTACTCTGGCCACCTTGTAAAGTGAATCATAGTTTAGCTGGTGGTAAGTGAGTCTCAGGAGGGATCTTTATTTTAATTCCTGGTGTAAACCACTCCAGAGGCTGTGGGCACTTGGGTTGTAAGGAAGGAAGCTTTCACTGTTGTGGTAGATGTGTCCGTGACCTCTCCAGTCGCATCCCCTGGAGGTCAGCCACAAGCTTCAGGTGTGAAACTGCTGTTTTTACCTGGTGTCAGTACTGAGGTCACCTTTGATGGATAAGGAACAGGTTTTCCCAGGGTAAAGACATCTGCAGCTCCGAGAGGGGCCTTTATCCCCCGCCTCTTGGGCTGCCTCAAGCACCTGAAACTCCCAGAGTGGCGAGCGAGGCCTCCAGTCATCACATTACTATTTCCTGAGCTGATGCTGCCGGGATGGCCCTACCTGCGCTGCTGTCAGAGGCACGAGCCTGTCCTGTGATCGCCGGGTGATTCAGGCTCCTTTTCCTGTCCCTGCTTCCTCCGTGCTCAGTCTTCGGTACCGACCGAGTGGCCACGCTCTACAGAGCTTCACGGGCGAAGCACTGAGAGGCGTTCCGGGTAAGCTGTCATGTGGGACAGATTTATTTGGGGCTTGTGATGAGATTGATTGAAATATAACTGGAATGATGTTGGGAAAGCATTTCGCTGCCTGCTTGGACAGCTTCAAGGGGGCTTTGGAGTTGCGGAAGTAGAGTTGGGGGCCTTTGGAGTTGTGGAAACAGCAGGGTGCAGGCAGCCCTTGACGTTATCGATGTAAGATCTGAGCAGTTTGGAAAATCAGCCTGATCTGTTGGGGACAAGAGTGTCTCCCCTCACACGAGAGGACAGCACTGCGCTGTTTTGTCTGGCTTCTGCTTGGTGATCTGCGTCCGGCAGATCTGTCAGTGTTGCTGGCTGGAGGGGCCGCGTGCCAGGGCCAGCCGTGGTGCCTGCTGACGGGCTCCTGTCGCACTTCCACGTGAGCAGGCTCCGGCTGCAGATAAAGGAGCTGGATTGATGGCACAGGATTAGTTTGGCTGGGTTTTCTCTGCTGAGCAAGGCAGTTGTGTGAATATGTCCTGGGTTTCAATGTCAGGCTCTGCGCTGTGGGTGGGGGGCCCTAGTGATTTGGGATGGGGGTCGTGCTGGCTCCCACCTCTGGGACCTGGTGCTCCAGGGTGTTGGGAGAAACAGGCAGCTGGGAGAGGGCATCCTCAGCTTCTGCCTGGTTTGGGGAGCTCTGGGCACTGGCACACTAGCTCAAGGCCGTGTTTCTCCCTGGCCGGCTCACCAGCTTTCCCCTCCCTTCCTGCAGGCATGAGTGACCAAGTTTGTTCCCAGCACTGAGCAGCTGGAGCCACTGGGAGCCGGGCCAGGATGCCGATCCCTCCTCCCCCACCACCGCCGGGCCCCCCACCACCTCCCACCTTCAGCCAGGTAGGGGCTTCTCACTCTCCTCCAGCCTGGCCACGCGCTGTGCTACTTGCCAGGGCTGCTGCGTTCTCTCTGGATCTCCTTGAGTGCTCCAAGTGGCCCAGAGGCTGTGCCTCAGTTTCCCTCGCAGCAGGGAAAGGGGCTGCGTGTGGCTTTTCTTTGTGTTCCTGTCCTCTGCCCAGGGGGACGAGCAGGGGATCTTGCATGTGGCTGTAACTGAGCTGCGCCTTGGGTCTAGGTAGGACAGGGTCTCAACCTCGCCCTGCAGAATGACAGCGTAGCCTCCCAAGGCAGCTCCGTTGCTGCCTCATGAAAAAAGCTGCTGGAGAAGGCTGTTTGCTGGCAGAGGGTGGGAGACCCTCTGGGCAGGAGAAGAGGGAAGGTGGAGGAGTCGGGCTGTGCCTGCTCTGCACATCGGGGTTTCCGTGTGCGCAGGAGAGCTCCCACTGAGCTGCTTCTTGTCTCCAGGCGAATACAGAGCCGCCGAAACTGAGCCGAGAGGAGCAGTGGAGCCGCGGGGCCCTCCTGCAGGACATCTGTAAAGGGACCAAGCTAAAGAAAGTGACACAAATCAATGACCGGAGCGCACCGATCCTAGAGAGTGAGTACCCTCCTGGGCTGTCCCTATGAGGCGCTCGGCCCCACCCCAGGTGCTGCTGTGCCCTTCAGCGTGGCTTCTGGGCGCTCGCCCATCTGGTTTCCCGTTGGAGGAGCTGATAATACCAGGCTTAACCTCTTTGCCTCTCTCCTTTCAGAGCCCAAGGGCAGCGGCGGTGGAAGCTACGGCTCTGGCTCGGCTGCGATCCAGCCGAAGGGTGGCCTCTTCCAAGGCGGTGTGCCCAAACTCAGACCCGTGGGAGCCAAGGAGAGCTCAGGTAATGGCTGTCTGACTGTGGTTTGCGTGGGGGTTCCCCAGGGAGGTCCCGTGCAGAAGGAGGGTGAGGATTGTGCCGTGTTTCCCTTGGAATTTTGGCTGGATAGAGGGCAGGGTCCCCACATCAGCACCCACGTGTGGCCACAGGCTCTCTCCCTGCCACAGTATCCCAGGACGCAAACCCCCTTGGAAAGCTCAGCAGTCGGGCGTGTTGCTGAACGTTTCTCTTTGCTGTTTTCTGTGGCAGCCTGCCTTCCAGCAAGCCGGAGAGCGAATAGCAGTGGTGAGAGAGGAGCCGTGTGCGGCTGAGCTCTGTGCCAGCTCCCTGCCTGTGCCAGACAGCGTTCCCCGTGGTCTGGCCCTCCTCGGCCGAGCGGGCAGCCTGCCCTGCACAGGCTTGGGGACGAAGCACGTCGCTCCTGCTGACTTTCCAGCCCGTGCCTGGCCACTCACTCTGCATTTCTTCTCTGCAGACAGCTCCAGTAAGCAAACCCTGCAAGTCCCTGGCTCCAGAGCTGCCGCTCCCAGGCCCCCGGTGCCACCCAGCAACACCCGACCTCAAGATGATGTCGACAACAGCCGGGCCTCTCCGCCGGAGCTGCCGCGCACGCAGAGGCCCTCCCTGCCAGACCTTTCTCGGCCCAACACCGCCGGTGGCACCGGCATGAAGCACAGCTCGTCTGCCCCACCGCCCCCGCCACCAGGACGCCGCGCTGCCGCCCCTCCTGCTCCTCCTCCAGCGCATGGTGCCAAGGTGGCTTCCTACAACCGGGAGAAGCCCCTACCGCCCACCCCGGGACAGCGGCTGCCTGTGAGCCGGGACGGGCCCCCAGCCCCGCCACCCATCAAGCCCCCACCTTCCCCAGTCAGTATCCGAATGGGAGCAGGGGCGCAAGGCCAGTCTCTTGCCCCGCCACCGCCCCCTTATCGGCAGCCCCCCAGTGTCCCCAACGGCCCTTCCAGTCCCGTCAACGAGTCTGCCCCGGAGCTGCCGCAGAGACACAACTCCCTGCACAGGAAGACGCCGGGCCCTTTGCGGGGCCTGGCGCCGCCGCCGCCCGCTTCAGCCTCCCCGTCGCTCCAGAGCAGTCGCCCCCCTCCGCCGGCACGAGACCCTCCCAGCCGCGGAGCAGGTAGGAACTGTTGGCACTATTGAACTCAGCTCCTTCGTGCCCGATTGCAGCTGCGTTGGTTCAGGATGCGGCCACCAGCCCGTGGGGTGTTTGAGGCTGGTGGGAGATGCTGGGAAGGAGTCAGCGCCGGGGCACAGCGAGGTTTCTGCACATGGAGCTGGGGCAGCAGCTGGACCATCACCTTCGATACGCATCCTTGGTCCAGTCTGCTGTTTATCCAGCTTCTTCCATACCTGATGTTGATGCTGGGTTGTGGCTGGGCAGCTCCCACCCGTGAGATTTGTGTTTCCTCCTGGGGTGGGATGTGAGAACATGGTGGAGCCAGAGCTGTGTACACTGGCTGCTCTGGTGAGCTTCCCAGATGTCTCTAGGGTGGTGACAAAAAGCTGTGACAAAGCAGAGAGAAGCTTTTCCCTCAGCAGTGCCGCCAGATGTGCACGCTTAGCCCCCAGCAACCATCTTGCCTCTCTCTGGGCTGGTTTTGGCTCTGTGTGGTTCAGAACGTGGCTGGCGTTGAAGGCTCTGTGGGTGCTGGCGCAGGGGTTTTGGTGGTGAGCACCCTCTGAAGGGTGAATACCCTCTCACGGTTCCCCCCCTGTACAGGGAGCCGGGTGCCAGTGTGTCCCCGCTGCCAGGAGCAGCGATGGCTTCACCCCGGTGCCCCCCCATGCGCTCCTGGGCTCTGCGTCCAGACCGCAACTCCCGCCTGGTCTGCTGCCAAGCCACTCTGTCCTTCCGGCTGTGCCAGAATCCCTCCTTTGAGCTACGGCTGGGGATCTGCTCTGTTAGTCTGTGTGTAATTAGCTTAATGAGGAGCATGAACTGCCACTGTGTGTCTGTGGGAGGCTGGGCAGGAGCGAGAGGTGGGTCAGAGGGGCTGTTGGGCCCTGTTGCCACCTCGGTAGCAGTGCAGACCCAGTTTAGCGGCCCCAGTAGTCGGCATTTCACCTCCATGTGGAGCTGCTGCCCTCAAACCCTCATGTGTGCAGGCTCGTAGCTGCTCCTCGGATTCCTCTTTCCCATAGAAGATGACCTGGGAGTTTGCGGGGGCCATAGCAGCCCCACTGGGGGCGAGCAGTGAGCGGGCTGGCCGGTCCCCTTTGCCCCAGCTGCCAAGGAGAAATGCAGATGTCAGGAGCAAGCAGGAAATTTCAGGGTGTGTGTAGGAGCATCTCGGGGCTGGCTGCTGGCATGGTCTAGCTCTGCAGCTGGCCTGGAACGCTACCTCAGAGGATGTTCTTGGCACTGTTGCCGGAGGGAGGGTTTGCCCTGGGGATGCCGCACCTTGGCAGGCTGCGGCGGGCCGTGCCGGCGCTGACCCCGCTCTCCTTGCAGCCCCGCCGCCCCCTCCACCAATGCTGCGAAACGGGGGGCGTGACGCACCCCCGCCCCCCCCACCCTACAGACTGCACGGCTCCACCGAGCCCCCGAGCCGAGGGAAACCACCACCACCGCCAACCAGGACACCGGCCGGGCCTCCACCGCCACCTCCGCCGGTGCGGAACGGGCACCGGGACGCCATCTCCACCGTCAGAGCATTCCTGGGTGAGTGGGGTCCCTGCTCGCAGAGCTCCGCCAGGGGAGGTTTAGGCTGGGCATTAGGAAAAAAAATTTCATGGAAAGGGTCACTGGGCACTGGCAGAGGCTGCCCAGGGAGGGGGTTGAGTCCCCTTCCCTGGAGGGGTTTAAGGGACGGGTGGACGAGGTGCTGAGGGACATGGGTTAGTGATTGATGGGAGTGGTTGGACTCGATGATCCACTAGGTCCTTTCCAACCTGGTGATTCTATGATTCTGAGTCCTTCGGCTTTAGCCACGCTCCTCACTCATCTGCCTGTTTTCCCTCTTTGCAGATGACTTTGAATCCAAATACTCCTTTCATCCCGTCGAAGACTTCCCAGCCCCAGAAGAATATAAATACTTCCAGAGAATCTACCCCAGCAAAACAAACAGAGGTAAGGGCAGAGGCTTCCTGCTGCGCTCCAGTGGCTGGCAGGAGGTGACAGCAGCATGGCTGCCCGCTCTCCTGTTTGTCCCTGCTCTGGCTGCAGCCTGCAGAGGCTCACGATCCACATCATGCTCTGTGCAGGGCTCGTGCACTCTCCCTGGGGTGCTGAGCCCCGAAGGCAGCCTGCGGCGCTCAGCAGGACCCCAGGATTTGGGCTGTGCCAGTGTCCCAACCTGCCTTCTCTTTTGCTGGCTGAGCCTGCACAGAGAAATGCCGCAGGGCTCGTTGCCACTTGGCTTTGGCTCTGGAGTGGCTACAGAAGCACCCCAGCAGCTGGCCACATGCTGAACCTGCTGTCCAGAGGGGTTTAGGGGTGTGAAGACCCTCTGCGTATCCCGGGATGAGCCTGGCTGGAGAGCCTTGAGTGGTGACACTGCCAGCACAGCGCAAAGTGCCCTTGCTGCGCCGCTGCCACGCGTCAGCCCTGCGGATCCCGGAGGAGACTCCAGGGAGAATGGGATGCTCGTTTATTTTTAGAGCTATGAATGTTTAATGTGGATTTGAAAAGCCCTGAGCTTTCCATGCATGCTGCAGCGGCTGCTTCGAGTCGCAAATCCCAGGCTCCACATCTCTGCGGGGAGTATGCGGAGGGGGTGGAGGAGGGAAGGCAGATGTGCCGGATCCTGCTCTATGGAGCAACGGGAGATGCTCTGAACCGGTGCTGGTGTGGCTGGAAAGCTGCTGATCTAGCACAGAGCACACCATGCCAGCCATCTCTGGGTGGGTTCTGGTTTCCAGAAGCTTTCTTGTCTTTCAGCGATGCGTGGGGCCCCCCCTCTGCCCCCCATCCCGAGGTGAAAGTGGGCTGCCTAGGTGGATTGTTCCTGAGCAGAGACACGGACCTCCTTCCCCTTCCTCCGACGGACCCTCCCCACCTCCCTGCCTCCCAGGATCCTGCATGAGAAATTCCCAGCGTCCTCGGTTTTCCCAGCTACACCAGGACAAGCCGATCCCCCCAGCCCAGCGCTCTCCGCCAGCCCCCCCTCATCTATGCATCTCCCCCGGGACTCGCTGACCGCGCTGGCAAACCTGCACGCGTCCTTTCCTCCTCGCTCATCGCAGAGCCCGGATCAGGCCGGGAATGCTGCGTTCAGCCACAGCCTGGGAGCCAGGCACGAGGACTTGGGGCGCGCACCGAGCCGTGCGTGGCCAGCTGTGGGGACTGGAGGTGGCCCAGCGCCTGCTTCCTCAGGGCTGGGGCAGTGCGGGAGCCGGACACGCTGCGGGATCAAGAGGAAGCCGGGAGAGGCCGGCACAGCCTCGTTAGCCCAGCGCAGCCGATTGCTTTTTTTGCACAGGAGCCGGCGGAGGAGCTAGGGGTGAGCGGGACCCTTTGGGGAGGGCCCGAGGACGCTGGGCAGAAGCTGGGGGGGATCTGCACATTCCCAGTGCCACCTGCCAGCACCGCACCCCGAAACCCGCAGCCACCGGGCTCCGATGGGGTGAGGAGGCACCCAGCAGCGGCAGCAGCCCGGCTTTTAAGGCTAAATTACCAAACTAGAGCATTTTAACAGGAAGACACTAATTACCCATGGAGGAAACTGGGGAGGGGGGTTGCATTTCTGTCTTTTACGTGGCCGGGGGAGTGTGAGGAGGGACTTGGGGCCACGGCCCCCGCACCGGGGGCTCCAGTAGACGTTTTGCCTTACACACCGCCCTGTCCCGTGCTGGCACCGGGCGGGATTCCCTGTTCCCACACAGTCCGGGGGGGCTGGCATTAACTGTAGTCACCGATCCGTGTGTACGTTCTAAAACGCTTGTCTGACAGGAGGAGGGTGGGCTCTGAACTCTCCCCTCTTCACGGTTTTGGGATTCATTTTGGGGTATTTTTTTGTTTATTTTCTATGAAGATGGGCGCTTTCCCTGTCTGGGACGGAGTGAGGCAGCGCGAGGGGTGCTTAGCGGGGGGTTTCTCTGAAGGACAGAGGCCCCCCCAGCGCTGCCATTTGGGTTAAAGAAAGGTTAAAAAGGTTCTCCCCCCGTGCTCTGGCTGCTCCTCCCTGGGGTGCGAGGGGCTCTTTTAAAGAGAACGGAATAAAACGGAGGACCTTGGAATTGAATTTAAATAAAAGGAATAAAGATACACTACTCTTTGAGGGCAATGTCGAGGGGTCCATATCTCCAGGGACCCCCCTCCTTTCTTTTGGGGAGTCATGGACCCTGGGGTGCAGGGAGGCTGGGGTGGGGGATAAGGGGATTGGGAGGTGCTGGGAGTAGGGGGGCAGTGGAGCGGTGGGGGTAAGGGGAGCGAGTGGGGGATAAGGGGGGAGGGAATGGGATTGGGGAGCTGGGAGTGAAGGGGAAGTGGGATGGGGGTTAAAGGAGGGGAGGGAAGTAGGATTGGGGGGTGCTGGGAGTGGGAAGGGAGTGGAAAGGGGGTAAGGGGAGCAGGGGGAGAGATGGGGTGGGGGATGAGTGCAGCAGGGGAGGTGGGGAGATTAGGGGGCACTGGAATCGAGGGGGAGGTGGGATGGTGGGGTTTGGAGCAGGGGGGAGGTGGGATTTGGGGCATCGAGACTGGGGGGAAGCAGGATCAGAAGAGCACAGGGAGGGATGGGGAGGCAGGATGGGGGGGTCTTGGGGAGCAGGGGGGCGCTGGGAGCCGGGTGGGATGTGGGATGGGGAGCACTGGGAGCTGTGGGGTGGGCAGGGTTGGAAGCAATGGGATGGAGGAGGGGACGGCCACACCGGGCGTTTTCAGCGAGGTCCCAGCCGCCTACAACTCCCAGCGTGCCCCGAGGGCACGAGCGCGCTCATCGAACTACAACTCCCGGCATCCCCCCGCGCGCCCGCCCTCCGCGGCGCTTGGCGCGAGACACTGCGATTGGGCGGCGGCGGCCGCTCAGCCAATGGGGGCGCGGGGGGGCGGGGCCAGCGCGGAGCCTTGGCGGGAAGTGCAGGAGCGAGGCTGAGTTGGCGCGAGAAGGTGCGTGGGGGCACAGGGGGGCGATATGGGGTGGGGAGGGGGCTCATGGGGGGCAGTGGGGCGATATGGGGTGGGGAGGGGGCTCATGGGGGGCAGTGGGGCGGTATGGGGTGGGGAGGGGGCTCATGGGGGGCAGTGGGGCGGTATGGGGTGGGGAGGGGGCTCATGGGGGGCAGTGGGGCGGTATGGGGTGGGGAGGGGGCTCATGGGGGGCAGTGGGGCGGTATGGGGTGGGAAGGGGGCTCATGGGGGGCAGTGGGGCGGTATGGGGTGGGAAGGGGGCTCATGGGGGGCAGTGGGGCGGTATGGGGTGGGGAGGGGGCTCATGGGGGGCCAAAGGTCATAGAGTGGGGAAGGGGCATGTGGGGGGCAGAGAGATGGGATGGGGCTGGGGGGCAGAGCAGGGCGATGTGGGGTGCGGAGGGGGTTCAGGGGGGCAGAACAAGGCGATATGGGGAGGGGACAGGGCACATGGTCGGCTGGGGGCTTAGGAAGGGGCAGGGAGACTGAGAGATGGGTGCTGAAGGGCAGGGGGGTAGAGCGGGGTGATATTAGGGTGGGGAGGGGGCACATAGGGAGCAGGGGGGAAGGAAAAAAGGCATCCAAGAGCCATGAGGCTAAAGGGTGTGTGTGTCCCCCTCCCCGACCTGACCGCTGTCCCTTTGGATCCGCAGCCCCCCACCATGGCCAGCACCCCCCGGCAGTGCCAGCCCACCCTCGCCTTCCCCCGCCGCAGGAGCACCCGCCACCTCGCCGCCCCCCCAGCCAAGGCTGGCCCCGACCCCCCCGCGCTGCCGCTCTCGCCTCATCCCAGAACCTCGGTCCCCGCTGAGCCCAGCCGGGCGACCGCCACCACGCGCTCGGCCGCCACCAAACCCCTGCCCCTGAGCCCCTGCAAGCGCCTGGGTGAGGCCCCCCCCCGCCGCCTCCTTCCCTGGGAAAGCTTTTGGGGGGGTCCCCCCTGTCCCCAGAGCTGCTGTAGGGCTGGGATCTCCGTCCCTTTTGCTCTCATGCAGCTGCGTTTGCAGCTTCCCCCTGGATTCAGAAGGCGAAGCTGCTCCTGGGGAGCCCAAAAGTGCCAGGGGTGGGGGGCCAGAAACACAAAGCCTCCCTTGGGAAAGCTTTGAAGGGGTCCCCCCTATCCCCAAAGCTGCTGTGAGGCTGGGATCTCCATCCTTTTCCCCTCATGCATCTGTGTTTGCAACTTCCTCATGAATTCAGGAGGCGAGGCTGCTCCTGGGGGCCCAGAGGTGCTGGGGGGGGGCGCATAAACACAAAGCCTGCCCTGGAAAAGCTTTGAGGGTGTCTCTTCTATCCCCGAAGCTGCCGTGAGGCTGGGATCTCCGTCCTTTTCCCCTCATGCAGCTGCGTTGGCAGCTTCCCCCTGGATTCAGAAGGCAAAGCTGCTCCTGGGGGGGCCCAGAAGTGCTGAAGGGGGGGGGTCAGAAACACGAAGCCTCCCCCTAAGGAGAAGGATTTGAGGTTGCAAACACCCCCTCGAGCCGCTCTGCTGATCCCTGTCCCCGCAGGTGATGACAACCTCTGCAACATCCCGCACGCCCTGCCCTGCTCCCCAGCCAAGCGCAGCAAAGAGAACCAGGGGCGCCGGTTGCTTTTTGGGGACCCCCCTGCCTCCTCGGAGAAGCCCGGCGCCCCAGGAGCATCCCCGCGGCCCAGGGCGCAGGAGACCCCTCGGAGCTCGGGGCTGCAGCCTCCTGGCACCCGGCTTTTCCGTCAGGAAGGTGAGTGTGGCTGAAAGGAGGTTGTGGAGAGGAGGGAGCTGGGCTCTTCTCCCAAGGGACAGGGGACAGGACGAGAGGGAATGGCCTCAAGCTCCACCAGGGGAGGTTCAGGCTGAACATTAGGAAAAAATTTTCCAGAAATTGTCACTGGGCACTGTCAGAGGCTGCTCAGGGAGGGGGTTGAGTCCCCTTCCCTGGAGGGGTTTAAGGGACGGGTGGACGAGGTGCTGAGGGACGTGGGTTAGTGATTGATGGGAATGGTTGGACTCCATGATCCCGTGGGTCTCTTCCAACCTGGTTATTCTATGAAAGGGGGACAGGGTCCCCGTGGTCCCCCCTGAGCCCTCTCTGTTCCCGGTGCAGGTTCTTGCTACCAGCAGGCGAAGCGGGTGCTCCATGCGGCCGTGCCCAACCGCCTCCATGGCCGGGAGAAGGAGATGGGCATCATCCAGCAATTCCTGAAGGAACATGTTTGTGGGCACCGGCCCGGCAGCCTCTACATCTCTGGAGCCCCCGGGACGGGGAAAACAGCCTGTGTGAGCCACATCCTGCTCAACCGCAAGGTGTGCTGGAGCTGGAGGTCCTGGAGCTGCTGAGGAGGGGGATTTGGGGCTGGGGCACAGGGGTTGTGGGGGCAGCTGAGGGACCTGGAGGTGTTTCGCCTGGAGAAGAGGAGGCTGAGGAGAGATCTCATTGCTCTGCAGCTTCTGGAAAGGAGGTTGTGGGGAGGTGGGCACTGGGCTCTTCTCCCAAGTAACATGGGATGGGATGAGAGGGGACGGCCTCAAACTGTGCCAGGGGAGGTTTAGATTGGATATGGGGAAAAATTTCTTCACTAGAAGGGTTCTCAAACTCTGTCAGAGGCTGCCCAAGGAAGTGGAAGAATCTCTTCATCCCTGGAGGGGTCCAAAAACCATGTAGAGGTGGCGCTTTGGGCCGTGGTTTAGTCGGCACGGTGAGGCTGGGCTGATGGTTGGACTGGATGAGCCGAGAGATCTTTTCCAACCTTAATCATAGAATCACCAGGTTGGAAAAGACCCACCGGATAATCGAGTCCAACCATTCTCATCAATCACTAAACCATGTCCCTCAGCACCTCGTCCACCCATCCCTTAAACCCCTCCAGGGAAGGGGACTCAACCCCCTCCCTGGGCAGCCTCTGCCAGTGCCCAATGACCCTTTCCATGAAAATTTTTTCCCAATATCCAGCCTAAACCTCCCCTGATGGAGCTTGAGGCCATTCTCTCTTGTCCTGTCCTTGATTCTCTGGGGGTGGAGGTGCCTGTTTTGGGGGGTGCTGGTGGAGCAGATCAGGAGGGAAATGAGGGGCGGCAGCCCAACCCCTCCTGCTCAGGGCGTGGGGCAGCAGGATAAGGCGGGTGTAACGCTCCTGTCCTCCCCAGGATGAGCTCGCCAGGAGCAAAACCATCACCCTGAACTGCATGGCTCTGAGCAGCCCGCAAGGCGTCTTCCCGGCTGTGGCGCAGCAGCTGGGTTTGCCCGTGGCCACCGGCCGAGAGGGCCTGCGGAGGCTGGAGAAGCACCTGACGGCGCAAGGACCCATGGTGTGAGTTCCTCGCCCTGGGAGGGCAGCGTGGGGACCCATCCTCAGCACCCCAAACGCGGGCAGCTGGGGAGAAGCAGCCCTGGCAGCGTCTCTTCCCTCCTCAAGGGGCTCTGGAGGGGTCGTGGCGGGGTGGGCAGAGCTGGGACTGATCCGGATTCCCCCCCCTGCCACAGCCTCCTGGTGCTGGATGAGCTGGATCAGCTGGAGAGCAAGGGGCAGGATGTGCTCTACACCCTCTTCGAGTGGACCCGGCTGCCCGGCTCCAGGCTTGTCCTCGTGGGTGAGTGAATCCATCGTGACCCAAGGACCCAACCCAGTGCAGTGTACAGACTGGGAGAAGCGTGAATGGAAAGCTGCCTGGAGGAGAAGGACCTGGGGGTGTTGATTGATCATGAGCCAGCAGTGGCCCAGGTGGCCAAGGAGGCCAGTGCCATCTTGGCTTGGATCAGACACGGCGTGGCCAGCAGGGCCAGGGAGGTTCTTCTCTGGACTCAGCACTGGGGAGACCAAATCTCGAATCCTGGGGTCAGTTCTGGGCCCCTCAGCACAAGAAGGATGTTGAAGCTCTGGAGCGAGTCCAGAGAAGAGCAACGAAGCTGGGGAAGGGGCTGGAGAAGAAGAGGAGCAGCTGAGAGAGCTGGGGGTGTTTAGGCTGGAGAAGAGGAGGCTGAGGGGAGACCTCATTGCTCTCTCCAACTCCCTGAGAGGAGGTTGTGGAGAGGAGGGAGCTGGGCTCTTCTGCCAAGGGACAGGGGACAGGACGAGAGGGAATGGCCTCAAGCTCCACCAGGGGAGGTTCAGCCTGGACATCGGGGAAAAAATATTTCCCAGAAAGGGTCACTGGACACTGTCAGAGGCTGCCCAGGGAGGGAGTTGAGTCCCCTTCCCTGGAGGGGTTTAAGGGACGGGTGGACGAGGTGCTGAGGGACGTGGGTTAGTGATTGATGGGAATGGTTGGACTCGATGATCCGGTGGGTCTCTTCCAACCTGATGATTTGATGAAGGTTCCTCTTTGCCCCCAATTCCTCGGGCACGACCCTCTCTCACCATGCTGCGCCCGCAGGGTTGGCCAACGCGCTGGACCTGACCGACCGCAGCCTGGCCCGGCTCCGCACCTCCCCGCACGGAGGCCCCCAGCTCCTCCACTTCCCTCCATACACCCGCGAGCAGCTCACCGCCATCCTGCAGGAGCGCCTGGGGCAGGTAGGGACACGAGGGGACACGGGAGGGGACCCACATGGGGAGGCTCTTTGCCCACACGCGGTGCCTTCGCAGGTTGATGGTGACCCCGTCCTGGATGCCGCCGCGCTCCAGTTCTGTGCTCGCAAGGTCTCTGCGGTCTCCGGTGATGCTCGCAAGGCTCTGGATGTCTGCAGGTCAGTGTTTGCTCCCAAAACCATCGCTACTGGGGCCTGTGTGGCCCCTGGCAGCCCTGCACGGCTCCCTGTTTCGGGAGGAGGTTGATCTACCCGGTGCTCAGTGCTGTCTCTCCCCCAGACGCGCCGTGGAGGTGGTGGAGCTGGAAGTTCGGAGCCAAACCCTCCTCAAGCCGCTGCCCGGGGGTGAGTTGTGATCTCCAGAGCCAAAACCCTTTCGGGAGGCACCTCATGGGGGTCCGAGATCCCTTTCTGGGGTACCCGTTCTGCCCTGGCGCCCCCTCCCTTCTTTCTCAAGCTCCCTCCCAACCCTGTCTGTCCCCCAGGTGACTCCCCGGTGTCCCCCGTCCCCAAGCGCGTGGGGCTGCCCCACGTCTCCCGCGTTCTCTCGGAGGTGTTTGGGGACCGGCTGGCAGCGGGGCCCCGCGACGCCTTCCCGCTGCAGCAGAAGGTGCTGCTCTGCGCCCTCCTCCTCCTCGCCCGCCGCCTGCGCGCCCAGGAGGTGACGCTGGGCCAGGTGAGTGGCGGTGGGACCCCCCGGTGCTGGAGTTGGGGGGCAGCCGGGTGGCCCTGGGGTCTCCGTTCGATGCGGCGCTCTGATTGTGATCCCCACCCCGCTCCCCCAGCTCCACGATGCCTACAGCCGGGTGTGCCGGCAGCAGCAGCTCCCCGCCGTCGACCAGGCCGAGTGCCTGTCCCTCGTCACCCTCCTCGAGTCCCGCGGCGTCCTCAAGATGAAGAAGGGCAAGGAGGCTCGGCTGGCCAAGGTGCCGTGGGGCAGGGGTCTGGGTCTGGCAGGGGTAGAGGGTCCGCAGTGGGGCAGGGATCTGGGTCTGGCAGTGGGGCAGGTGTCCAGATCTGCCAGTGGGTCAGGATCTGGCAGTGGGAAAGGGGTCTGGGTCCAGCAGTGGGGCAGGATCTGGTGGTGGGGCAGGATCTGGGTCTGGCAGGGGTTCAGGTCCAGCAGCGGGGCAGGGATCCAGCAGCGGGGCAGAGATCTGGGTCCATCAGGGAGTCCAGCAGCAAAAGGTCAGGGTCTAGTAGCTGGATGGGCTTTGGTAGCAGGGCAGGGGGGTTCCAGCAGCGGGACAGTGGGGGGTCCCAGCAGCGGGACAGTGGGGGGTCCGGCAGCGGGACAGGGGGGGTTCCAGCAGCGGGATGGGGGTGTTCCAGCAGCGGGGCAGGGTGGGCTCCAGCAGCGGGACGGGGGGGGCTCCAACAGCAGGACAGGGGGGGTCCAGCAGCAGGACAGGGGTGGCTCCGGCAGCGGGGCAGGGTGGGGGGGCTCCGGCAGCGGGACGGGGGGGGCTCCGGCAGCGGGACAGGGGGGGTTCCGGCAGCGGGACAGGGGGGGCTCCGGCAGCGGGACAGGGGGGGGCTCCAGCAGCGGGGCAGGGGGGGTCCGGCAGCGGGACAGGGGGGGGCTCTGGCAGCGGGGCAGGGGGGGCTCCGGCAGCGGGACAGGGGGGGCTCCAGCAGCGGGACAGGGGGGGCTCCAGCAGCGGGACAGAGATCTGGCTCTGTCAGGGAATCCAGCAGCAAAAGGTCAGGGTCTAGTAGCTGGATGGGCTTTGACAGCGGGACAGGGGGGGCTCCAGCAGCGGGACGGGGGGGTCCAGCAGTGGGACAGGGGGTGTCCGGCAGCGGGACAGGGGGGATCCAGCAGCGGGACGGGGGGGTCCAGCAGCGGGACAAGGGGTGTCCGGCAGTGGGACAGGGGGGGTTCCAGCAGCGGGACAGGGGGGGTCCAGCAGCGGGACAGGGGGGGCTCCAGCAGCGGGGCAGGGCAGGGGGGCTCCGGCAGCGGGGCAAGGGGGGTCCAGCAGCGGGGCAGAGATCTGGCTCTGTCAGGGACTCCAGCAGCAAAAGGTCAGGGTCTAGTAGCTGGATGGGCTTTGACAGCGGGACGGGGGGGGCTCCAGCAGCGGGACAGGGGGGGCTCCAGCAGTGGGACAGAGATCTGGGTCCATTAGGGAGTCCAGCAGCAAAAGGTCAGGGTCTAGTAGCTGGATGAGCTCTGGCAGCGGGGCACGGGGGGCTCCAGCAGCGCCCTGCTGGGGTCTGGCTCTGCGGTGCTGAGCTCTCTCCCCTCTCTCGCAGGTCTCGCTGAAGCTGGAGGAGGCGGCGGTGCAGCACGCGCTGCAGGATGCGGCGCTGGTGGGCAGCATCCTGGCCCAGGGCCTGGGGTAACACCCCCTGCGCCCCCTTCCCGCAGCCCCCTCCCCACAACCCCGTCCCCCCCCATCGCCCGGCTGGGATTTCGCTGCACGCCTGCTTCGGCCACGCTGGGGTGAGAAATAGCTCCTAGAGGCTTTGGCCGCTGTTCAGTCCTGCCCTGGGGATGCTGAGTTGGGGCGGTTTTATTAATTTTATTAATATTATTAATTAATATTCCTATTTCTGTTATTATTGTGTGTCTGGAGCTGGGGCTGGGGGGGTTTGGCACACACGCCGGCTGCGCCACACGGGGCTTCTACCCCGGTGTGTCTGACCCCAGGGCCTGGGTTTGCTCCCAGCTCGTTCCGAGCCTCCCAGGGCCCCCCCAAACCCCCAGCTGCAGGAAAGGGGGGGTCTGGGTGCCGAGGTGGGGGTGCAGGGAGTGCTCAGCTCCAGGCTTTGCTGGGCTTGGGGCCAGCAAGAGCCCCTCTCCTGGCATTAACAAAGTGCTTCGAGTCCAACGCTGCCTCCTGCTTCTGCCCCCCCTGCAATTCCCTGCCTCCCCCAGAGCTCTGGGGGTCTGATGTCCCCCCCAAACCCCTCTCCTCCCTGCTTTCTCCCCCCTAGCAACCCCAGCCCTGGCCCCAGCTCCTCTGCTTGTGTTAAATAATAGACGCTTTGACCTAATTTTGCAGCTTCCCCAGGCGGAGGCGAAATGAGGGGGGGGATGGATGGACAGGGAGGGGCTGGGACTTCATCCATCCTCCTCGTCTACCTCGCTGCCCCCCATCCCAGCCCCTAGGCCCCCCGGCAGCCCCCAGTGGGTGATGGGGTGCTGAGTGTGGGGCAGAGCAGGGCGCCTGGGTCCCCGCCGTGCCTCAGTTTCCCCTCAGCCCCATGCTGTGGCCCCCCTCACCCCAATAGCCTGCAGGTGCCATGGGGTGTGGGATGTAGGGACATCGCTGTGGCCTTGTCCTGCGTCCCCAGGGCCAAAGCGGAGCCTCAGCGAGGCTGCCGGGTGCTGGTCTGGAGCTGGGGGTGTGGGTGCTGCCCCCCCATCCCTCCCCAGGGGGACACAGTGGGGACAGGGCAGCCCCCTCCTGCATGGGGAAACTGAGGCAGGGCCAGCAGCCCCAGCTGGGCCCCAAGTGTGGCTCAGCCCGGTTATTTATAGCCAGAGCTGCCATGTGTCAGACGTGTGCGACGGCGGGTTCAGACCAGGCTGTGCCCGCCCCGCTCAGCACCCTCGGGGGGCTCAGGGGACCCTGTCCCCGTCCCCTCACCCCGCTGAGTAGGGGCCGTAGCCCTGTCACCCATCACCAGGCCACGGCACCGGCATCACCGCGGCTAAAGCCGGGCTGGGTACGGGGTCCCCGCGCTCCCCGGTCGCATCCTGCCCTCCGCCAGCCCCGCGGCGGTGACGCAGGCGCACGGTGACTGTCAGGAAGGAAGCAGCTGGCAGCGTGGGTGACCGCAGTGACGCGGAGGTGACGCGGGTGGGCATCGCGGGGACCCCACGTGTCCCCTTCAGCTGCTTCCCCAAAACCCATCGTGGCGCAGGTGGGAAAATGGAGGGCAACCAGGGTTGGGTTGGCCACCCCACGGCGTGGTTGGGGGGTCCCCAGTCCTGGTGATGTCCCAGGGTGCGGATGGGATCGTGGAACCAGGAGATGATGGATTGAGTTAGGTTGGAAGGGACCTTAAAGCCCATCGACATGGAATGGGTTGGGTTGGAAGGGACCTCAAACCCATCCAGTCCCACCCCTGCCATGGGCAGGGACACCTCCCACTGGATCAGGGGCTCCAAGCCCCATCCAGCCTGGCCTGGGACCCCTCCAGGGATGGGGCAGCCACCCTGCTCTGGGCAGCCTGTTCCAGGGCCTCCCCACCCCTCGTCATGAAGAATTTCTTCCCCTTGTCTTGTCTCCATCGTCCCCCAAGGCTGTGACCCCGCAGCGTGGGCTCGCATCGCGGTGCCAGCCTGCGGGGCTGCCCGTGCCGGCGCTGGCTCTGCCGCAGTGGATGAAAAATCGATAGCGCAGACGGATTCAGCGGCGCGGGAGGTCGGAGCTCCCGCCGGAGCCGTTCATCACCGCTTGGCGGGCAGCTGGCAGCAGGAGCACCACAGCTTGGGGACGTCTCCGCTGGCTCGGGGACACCCCAGGACACCAAGGGGCTGGCAGAGGTGTCCCCATGCCCTGGCACACCTGTGCCACTAAAGTCCTCACTCCGGCACACATATGGTGCCCACAGGCTGGCAGCGCCACAATGGGAACACCGCGGCTTGGGGACATCTCTCCTGGCTTGGGGACACCCCAGGACATTCAGGCCCTGGCCAAAGGGCTCTCAGCGATGTCCCCGTGCTCTGGCACACGTATGGTGCCCATGGGTTTGGCAGCGCCACGGTGATTCCATCGTGGCTTGGGGACATCTCGGCTGGCTCAGGGCACCCCAGGACAGCCAGACCCCGGCCAAGGGGGTGACAGAGATGTCCCCGTGCCCTGGCACACACGTGCCGTGCCCACGGCGCTGCCGGCTGTGCCGCAGGCATCCCCCGGCGTGCGTGTGCGGCTGGGTGCCCGCGTGTCCCCTCGACGATGTCCTCGGCGATGTCCCCAGCGCCCCGGCTGTCTCCCTGTGTCCTGCCTTGCCCTCTCCTTACATAAGCGGCCACGTGGCGGGCACAGCCCCCTCCGTCACCGCCAGCACCCAGATTCCATCTGACAGCCCCATTCCGCTCGGCTGCACTCCTGCCGGGCACCGGGGTCGGGGGCACCAGGCGGGACCCCGCACGACCCCGGGCTTGGGGGGCCTCGCCGAGGTGGGGACAGCGGGGACCGCAGCCCTGCCAGCCGCGCCCCGACACCCTCGCCCAGAGCCTGGCACCGCAGCAGGGCGCGATGGGGCCATGGGGAGGGCAGCGCGTTCGATGCGTTCAGCCCCATGGATGGGCAACATGGGCACCATGGCGCTTGGCGGCCACCTTGTTGGTCACCCCAGTTCCCGTTGGCTACCCCAGTGCCTGCTGGTGACCCTGGTGCCCGTTGGCTACCCCAGTGCTCGTTGGCCGCCTTGGTGCTCATCAGCCACCCCTAATGCCTGTTGGCCACCCTGGACCCTCTTGGCCACCTCAGTGTGTGTTGGCCACCCTGGACCCTGTCAGCCACTACAGTTTCTGCTGGTGACCCTGCTGCCCGTTGGCTACCCCAGTGGCCACTCTGGATCCCGTTGGCCACCCCGGACCCTGTCAGCCACCCCAGTGCCTGCTGGTGACCCTGATGCCCGTTGGCTACCCCAGTGGCCACTCTGGACCCTGTCAGCCTCCCCAGTGCCTGCTGGTGACCCTTATGCCCACTGGCTACCCAAGTGGCCACTCTGGATCCCGTTGGCCACCCCGGACCCTGTCAGCCACCCCAGTGCCTGCTGGTGACCCTGATGCCCGTTGGCTACCCCAGTGGCCACTCTGGATCCCGTTGGCCACCCCAGTGCCCATCGGCTGCCCCGATGCCCATTGGCCACACTGAATCCTCTTGGATGCCCTGGTTCCTGTTGGCCACCTTGGCCCCTGTTAGCCACCCTGGCCCCCGCTGGCCGCCCCGTTGGGCCACAGAGGGGCGTGGGTCTGGCCGATGTGCACATCTGGGAGCGATTTGGCGCATTCCTCCAGGCCGAGCACACGCTGGCGGCGCAGCCGGGCTGGAGAGGGGGCTGGGGGTGCCCAGGCATCGCCGTCCCACACCTCTGCCACGGTGTCTTGTTCCCCACGCAGGGGAAACTGAGGCACGGGGTCACGCAGGCCTTCGGGCGTGGGCGCTGCAGGGCCCCGGGGGCTCCCGGGGGATCATGTACAGCGTCCCTGGGTGCCCCCCCAATCCTCTGACCCTGATCCCCCACCCCAGAGGATCCTCAGGGAGCCCCCATCCCCTCTTGACCCCCACCCCCAACTCCCTGGGGTCCCTGGGTAGCTCCCCCTCCCCTTCTGACCCCAATCCCCCACCCCAGGGGTTGCTCACAGACTCCCGATCCCTCTTACCCTGCTCTCCCCATCTTTATTCCAATCCCTCCTTCTCTGACCTCCCCCCCACCCCGCCCTTTCCCCCCGCGCTGCATTAACCGAGCCGGTGGGGTCCACGACGCCCCCTTTAAGCCCCGCGCGCGGCCCCTTTAAGAGCGCCCCCCCAACCACGGCATCGCTTCCGCCTTCCACCGCGGAGGCCACGCCCACATCGCTCTCCATTGGCTGACGGCGGGAGGAGTGGGCGTGGTCAGGGGCTGGGCGCAGCCGACGAGGGGCGTGCTCGAAGGAAGGGGGCGTGGCCAACAATACGTGCTCCATCAGGGGCGTGGCTTGAGTTTGGGGTGTGGCTTGATGGCAGGGCGGAGCCAATGGGCGTAAACTAATTGAGGGGCGTGGTTTGTGATGGGGCGTGGCCTGCACGGGAGGGCGTGGCCTGGCCCCCGCCCCGCCCGCCGCCGCCGCCGCCGCCGCCGCCGCCGCCCCGCCCGGCCCAGCCCCGGGTAAAGTTTCCCCGCGAGCACATGACTCGCAATGGCCGCGGCCGCCGCTCGTTAAGCCTCGACAGCCTTCCTTCTCCCCCCCGCCCGCCTCCGCCTCCCCCGCCTTCCCCTCTCTTCGCCTCCTCTGGTAGCCGCCGCCGCCTCCTCCTCCTCCCGGTTCATCCTCCCTTCCCCCGTTAGGCCGGGTCTCCCCGAGCCTCCCGCCATGCAGCCGCCGCCGGGAGCTTTCCGGTTTTAAGGAGCTCGGTACGAAGTCTCCGTGGTTCAGGTGAGGAGCGGGTTCTTAGCGAGCTCGCACGGTTTGGGGTCCGGTGGATACCGCCCCCCACCCCCCCAGCTTCCCCGTTACCGGGTCCCAACGCACCAGGCACCCCCCCGCCCCGGTTCCCGATGGCTCGGGGGGGGGCGAGGTATGCCCCCCCTACCCCGGGGGGTCCGGGCTGTTGGGTTCTTGCGCTGGAACCGGCGTCTCGGGGGTCCCACGGTGGGGGGGGGGGGGGGGGCGCTGGGGATCCCCCGCCGGTACCGGGGGAATCCTGGGGATGCCCCTCGATCTGTCTCTGGCGGGAGGCGGGGGGGGGGGGTGTCCTGAGGGAGGGGGGAGCCTGGTTGAAGCTGCAGGACCTCCCCCGCGGGTTAGGGGGGAGCTCCCGTTCCAGATTCATCCCCCCCTCCCCGGCTTACCGGGGTTCCCCCTCCGGTAAGGGTGTTGGGGACCCCCCCCCCGCCCGGGGGTGACCCGGTGTGTGTGTGTGGGGGGGCCGCCCCCTCCAATCCCCGCAATTTGGAAGGGGGGGGGGGGGGGGGAAGGAGGCGCTTCCCTATTGGGGTGTTGGGGAGGGGAGGGGGGCGAAGGGTTTGGGGAGGGAAATGGGGGGGGGGTTAAAGGGTTTGTGGAAGGAGATGGGGGGGCACGGGGGGTCGCCGGGGTCCCGGGAGGGGGGCGGGAGGCGTCTGCGCCGTTTCCTGGCTCGGGGCGGAGGAAGCCATCGCTCTCCCGGCTGACAGGGCGCTGGCGCGGCCTGGGGGGGGCCGGGCGGGGGGCGGCGGCGGCTGCTTCTCTCTCTCTCTGTGTCTCCCCGTGTTCCCCCCCCCCCCCCCCCCCCCCCATAAACAGAGAACCAGCGGGGTCCCCCGACCGGCAAAGCTGGGGGGCCCCACTTGGTGGGGGGGGGGGGGGGGGTCCCACGGATGCCTCATGGAGGATAAAGGGAGGCCCTCCACCCCCCTTCTCGATTAGAGCCCCCCCTCTACCTTTCAGTGAACCCCAATAGGTGGGGAGGGGGTGTCTGCCCTGCTAGGGTAGAGAGGGTGCAAAGGAGAGCCCCCCCC
The DNA here is from genome assembly GCA_033459285.1 of Clamator glandarius. Taxonomy (NCBI): domain Eukaryota; kingdom Metazoa; phylum Chordata; class Aves; order Cuculiformes; family Cuculidae; genus Clamator; species Clamator glandarius. The sequence goes on along the minus strand of JAUNZM010000074.1, from coordinate 2,156,476 downwards.
CAACCCTTCAATGACCCCCAGTAGCTTTTGGGGGGAGGTGTCTGCCCCACTGGGGCCTCCTCCCCGGGTAGAGAGGGTGCAAAGGAGAGCCCCCCCCCCAACCCTTCAGTGAACCCCAATAGGTGGGGAGGAGGTGTCTGCCCTGCTAGGGGCTCCCCCTGGGTAGAGAGGGTGCAAAGGAGAGCCCCCCCAACCCTTCAGTGAACCCCAATAGGTGGGGAGGAGATGTCTGCCCCATTGGGGCCTCCTCCCCGGGTAGGGGGGGTGCAAGGGAGAGGCCCCCCCAACCCTTCAGTGAACCCCAGTAGGTGGGGAGGAGGTGTCTGCCCCACTGGGGGCTCCCCCCACGTAGGGGGGGTGCAAGGGAGAGGCCCCCCCCAACCCTTCAGTGAACCCCGGTAGCTGGGGGGGGGGTATCTCCCCCCTCTGAGGGTGGGGGGAGCCCCCCTGGCACAAACAGCCCAAGGCAGACCCCCCCCTAACCCTGCAGAGATCCCCGGTAATAGGGGGGCTGTATCTGCCCCACCGACGCTGAGGGGACCCCCCCCCCTGTGGAATGGGGAGGTGCAAAGCAGAGCCCCCCCAATCCTGCAGAGATCCCTGGTAGTGGGGGGGAGGGTCTCTGCCCCGCCAGGGGTGGGGGGAGCCCTCCAAACCAGGCAGCAGCGCCCCAGGAAAGTGAGGGGTGGAGGGGGTGGCATGGGGTGACCCCCAAATCTATGCCTCTGGCTTTTGACCCCATAGAGCAGCTCGGTGGGTGCTGAAGGGGGGGCGCACGGGGGGGGTCCCTGCGGTGCCCACACTGCTCTCCGCTCCTATCCTGCTCTGGGGGTGGCACCAGCCGGGATCTCGGGGTGCTGGGGCGGGGACACGGGGGCTTCTCCGTGCCCCCCCCAGGTCCTGATGCCGCATTGGCACCGGCCAGTGTCTCCAGGGCTGGGGGGCATCTGTGTGCTTCTGATGCCCCCATCAGTTCCCAATTGCCCCCCCCCATTCCGAGGTGCCCGGCTGGCCCTGGCCGGTGTCTCTGGGTGCCGTGGCACCGATCCCCACCACCATCCCATTCTGGGGTGCCAGCCTGGCACCCGCTGCTCTCTCCGGCTGTCGGCTCGGTGCCGGGATTAGCGGGTGACGGCAGGGTGGCTTAGCCACCCCACGGCCACTGCTCCCGGGCCATATGTCACCCGTGGGCCCCGCTCTCTGCCCTTGGGGGTGACCTTGGTGCGGCGCGGGGACACGCATGGCCCTCTCGGCGCTTGTGCCAGGGCTCACCGCCATGCCAGGGGGTCCCCGACCCCTTCCTCAGCTGGCGAGGTGACACGGCCGATGCCACCGGGATGGCGCAGAGGAGGGACCCCATTCTGTGGTGCCGGCTGGTGCCACCTCTGAACCGGGATGCCCGGCTGTCCTTGCGTGCCCGCTGTGTCCCCGGTGCCCAGTTGCCGTGCCAGGAGTGGCACCATGGCCGCCGAGCCTGGGGAAGGGCCTGTGCCGCCGCCTGCCCTGCGGCGCTGGGATTCACCAGCTCCTCCGCTCGGGCTCTATTTATAACCAGGAGGCTCTGGCATGTCACCGTGCCACCCTCGGCTGTGCCAGACGCGGGCAGAGCGGGTGCTTTGGGGGCCACCCACACTAGGGATGTCAGCGCCGATGCCAGCCTGGAGGCTGGCTGGGTTTTGGGGTCCCCTGGCTGGTTTTGGGGTGTCCTTTGAGGTTTCCTGGCCGGTGGAGCTGTGTGATTGTGGCAGCGTGTGCCAAGGGACCCCTGGCACCCCTGTGCCGCAGGACCCTCATGGCAGTGCCAGCTCTGCGGACAGGGCTGCAGGCTGGCTGGGTTTTGGGGTCCCCTGGCTGTTTTCGGGGTGTGCTTTGGGGGCTCTTGGCTGCGTGGCTCCTCAGCTCCTGGCTGCTGGAGCTGCATGGCCGTGGCAGCCTGTACCCGGGGGCCCCTAGCACCCCTGTGCCGCAGGACCCCGATGGCAGTGCCACCTCTGGGGACAGGCCTGCAGGCTGGCTGGGTTTCGGGGTCCTCCGGCTGGTTTTGGGGTGTGCTTTGAGGTTTCCTGGCTGCTGGAGCTGCGTGGCCGTGGCAGCATGTACCCATGGGCCCCTTGGCACACCTCCGTGCCGCAGAACCCCCGTGGCAGTGCCAGCTCCGGGGCTGCGGTGCCGGCAGGCGTGTCGGGAGGGGGGACTGCGATCATATCTGCGGTGACACATGTGCTGATTACGGAAAATGGGTTAATCTCCCTGCGGCTGGAGGCGGCTTAGCTGGTTGGGGAGAGGGGGGGGTTGGCTCGTGGCAGGGCCCAACGAGGGGCCGCGTGCGCCCGTCCCGGCTGCCAGGCAGTGCCGCGCGGCTGCGTGCCCGCTGGCACGGCGAGTCGCGGTGCCCGCAGCCTGGCGTGTTTCTTCTCCCCCACACACACTCCACCAGGTACGGCCAAGTCTCGCTCCAGCCTGCCCCGATCCCACCGGCCAGGAGGCTCCGTGGGGCACGGTGCCACCGACTCCCGGTGGCATCGCGTGCCCGCTGCTTGCGCCCACGCTGGGCGCAGCCAGCTGCACTTGTCTGCCCGCTGCTGTCGCCGCTGAGCCAGAAAGAAGCTGTCTGGGCCTCGCTGTTCCCGGCACGACGTTCCCAGGGCCCCGGCTGCGTGCCACATCCAGAGCTAAAAACAACCAGGGCTGGCGATGCCATCGTGCGGGGATGCGGGACGGTGGCACCATCACCCCCCTCGGGTAGTGGGTCCAGCTGTGATCCCTGTGGCTCCTTCCAAGGACTAGGGCTGCCCTGATGTTTGGGGGTCCCAGGGTGTGGGTTTGGGGGTCGAAAGGTGTGGGTGAGGGTCTTGAGGGAGAACTGGGAAGGTGGCACCGTGACCGCCCCCACCCCTGGTAGTGGGTACAGCTGTGATTCCCGTGGCTTGTTCTGAGGATGAGGGCTGCGCTGTGGTTTGGGGGTCCCGGGTTGTGTTTTAGGGGTCCCAGGGTGCTGTGCTGCAATCCCACTGCTTCCCGAGAGCCTGTGGGGAACTGGGATGGGGGCACCGTGACCCCCAGAACCCCCTGGGCATCAGGCGGGGCAGTGATTCCAATGGCTCATCCCAAGGATTAGGGTTGCACCGTGGTTTGGGGGTCCCAGGGTGTGAGTTTGGGGTCCTAGGGTGTGATTTAGGGGTCCCAGGATGTGTGTGGGGGGGGTGTCCCAGGGTGCTGTGCTGCAATCCCACTGCTTCCCAGCAGCCTACGGGCAACTAGGGGGGTGGCACTGTGACCACCCCGACCCTGGCAGCGGGCAGGGCGGTGATTCCAACGGCTCATCCCAAGGGTCAGGGCTGCACCACGGGGTGGGGGCAGTGGGGGGCATGGGGGTGTCCCCCGCTGGGAGCAGGCAGGCTGTGTGTCCCTAGGGTGCCGTGGGGCCGCTGTGGGCACCGTGGAGCCCCCGGTGAGCCGGCATCCTGGGATGGTCGTGCCGGGGCGGCGCGGGTGGCAGCCGCCTGGCACCACCGCGCCAGGGCAGCTGTTCCCGCAGGAGGATGGCGCAGCGGGTGCGGGAGTTGTAACCGGAGCGGGTGCGTTCCCGGCGTAACCGGACCCGGTGCGGCTGCGACAGGTGGAATTTCAATGTGGGGCTCCCACCCGGCAGCGGGATGTGGGGTTGCCAGGGTGAGGGTCTGTGCCGCGCGGCACGCGGCTGCTCCTAGGGTGCCGTGAGTCCCCACGGGTCACCATGTCCGTGCTAGTGGCCCACGGGGTGCCAGGACATGAGTTGCTTGGTAGCCCATGGTGCGTTGCTGGTGGCCCAGAGAGTGTCGGGGCATGGGTTGCTGGTAGCCCAGGGTGTGTTGCTGGTGGCCCATGAGGTGCTAGGTCATGGGTTGCTTGGTGGCCAAAGGTATGTTGCTGGTGGCCTATGTGGTGCCAGAGTGTGCATTGCTGGGTAGCCCAGGGTGTGTTGCTGGTGGCCCATGTGGTGCTAGGGTGTGTGTGCCTTGGTAGCCCAGGGCGTGTTGCTGGTGGCCCATGGGGTGCTAGGGCATAGGATGCTGGTGGCCCAGAGGGTGCCAAGACATGGGTTGCTTGGTAGCCAAGGGTGTGTTACTGGTGGCCTGTGTGGTGCTAGGGTTTGTGTTGCTGGTAGCCCAATGTGTGTAGCTTGTGGCCCATGTGATGCCAGGGTGGGCTTTGCTTGGTAGCCCAAGATGTGTTGCTGGTGGCCCATGGGGTGCTAGGGGATGAGTTGCTTGGTAGCCCATGATGCGTTGCTGGTGGCCCAGAGGGTCTCAGGGCATGAATTGCTGGTGTAGCCCAGAGCGTGTGGCTGGTGGCCCGTGGGGTGCCGGGGCGTGGGTTGCTGGTGGCCACAGCGTGCCAGGGATGTGTTGCTGGTGGCCCGTGGGGTGCCAGGGTGCGGGTTGCTTAATAGCCCGGGGTGTGTTGCTAGTGGCCCAGACTGTGCCAGGGGGCACCGGAGACCCTTGGGTGGGACTGACCTGGGTGCCCCAGCAGCCCTTGGCGTGGGGGTCCTGCTGTCCCCCCCTAGATCCCCTTGCGTGGGGGCTTTGCCAGCCCCAACTCCGGCTCCTGCCGCTTGTGCCGCGGATTCGGCTGGGGCATGATTCACGCCTGCCCGGGGACGTGAGAAACGTGACGGTGACTCACGGGCGAGACGCTTCGGGGGGTACGGCGAGGGGGTCTCGCTCGGTGGCCCTACCAGGGGGGCACCTCGCCCCCCATGCACGCCGTGGGCCGAGCCGGGGGTGCCGGGGCCCTTGGCCTCGCGTGCCAGGCTTCCCCGGGCTGGGTGCCGGCAGCAGCGAGGAAACCGCAGGCTGTGACCGCGCAGCAGCTCGGCGGGTGCTTCCTGCCCTGCCCGCGGGGCTGCCAGGAGAGCGGGGGCACCCTGCGCCCCCTCCCTCCCCACACGTGCCACGGCACAGCCTGGCACCCGCCTGGCACCCGCGTGGCCCCGTGACCCGTTCGGTGAGGATGGGGGACGCGGGCAGCAGCCTCCGCTGCGGGGTGACAGCGGGCTGGGGGGGCAGTGGCACCAGGGCAGGTGACGAGGTTTGGGGTGGCCGGAGGGCACAGTGACAGGATCTGAGGTGGCGCAGGGACAGGGTGACAGGGTGTGGGGTGTCATGGGGACACGGTGACGCGGTTTGGCACGGCAGGAGGGCACGGTGATAGGGTCTGGGGTGGCACAGGAGGTGGGTGACAAGATTTGAGGTTGCACAGGGACAGGGTGACAGGGTCTGGGGTAGCAGGTTGGCATGGTGACAGGGCTTGGGGTGGCACAGGAGCTTGGTGACAAGGTTTGAGGTGGCACGGGGAGAGGGTTTGGGGTGGCACAAGGGCACAGTGATGGCGTCTGGGGTGGCAGGAGGGCACGGTGACGGGGTCTGGGGTGGCGTGGGGACAGGGTGACAGGGTTTGGCATGGCAGGTGGGCGCAGTGACGGGGTTTGGGTTGGCACAGGGGCACGGTGGCAAGGTTTGAGGTGGCATGGGAACAGGGTGACAAGGTTTGGGGTGGCAGGAGTGCACAGTGACATGCTCCAGGGTGGCATGGGAGCAGGGTGGCAGGCTCCAGGGTGGCAGGGGGTTGTGACAGCGGTGTCGTGACTGAACCGAATCCTGGTTGCTTGAGAATCGAGAGTGGCAAGGGGAAGCTGCGGCCGGGAGCGCGGTGCCCGCAGGCATGACAGGAAGGGCTCGGTCACTGCCAGGCACCCCAGAGCAGCCCTGGCACTGTGGGGACAAGCAGCGCTGGAGGGGGGGTGCGGGGGACACAGGGCGGTGTCCCCGCTCGGTGTCGTGTCACATCCGGGCGCTGGCACTGCCATCGCGCTGTGCCCTGGCAGGAAGCGCCGCTGGGGTTGGTGGGGTGATGTGGGCAAAGGAGCAGGGGGTGCAGAACTGGGGTGGGGTCTGGGGAGCAGAACCAGGGGTGCTGCCTGCACTGGGAGGGTCCTGGGTGCAGAAGAGGGGGTGCTGCCTGCACTGGGAGGGTCCTGGGTGCAGAAGAAGCGGTGCTACCTGCACTGAGGGGGGTCCTGGGTGCAGAAGAGGGGGTGCTGCCTGCACTGGGGAGGTCCTGGGTGCTGAAGAGGGGGTGCTACCTGCACTGAGGGGGGGGTCCTGGGTGCTGAAGAGGGGGTGCTGCCTGCACTGGGGGGTCCTGGGTGCAGAAGAGGGGGTGCTACCTGCACTGAGGGGGGGTCCTGGGTGCAGAAGAGGGGGTGCTTCCTGCACTGGAGGGGTCCTGGGTGCAGAAGAGGGGGTGCTGCCTGCTCTGGGAGGGTTCTGGGTGCAGAAGAGAGGGGTCTAGGGTGCAGAAGAAGGAGTGCTTCATGCACTAGGGGAGTCCTGGGTGCAGAAGAGGGGGTGCTGCCTGCACTGGGGATGTCCTGGGTGCAGAAGAAGGGGTCTGGGGTGCAGAAGAGGGGGTGCTGCTTGCACTAGGGGAGTCCTGGATGCAGAAGAGGGGGTGCTGCCTGCACTGGGGATGTCCTGGGTGCAGAAGAAGGGGTCTAGGGTGCAGAAGAGGGGGTGCTGCTTGCACTAGGGGAGTCCTGGGTGCAGAAGAGGGGGTGCTGCCTGCACTAGGGGAGTCTTGGGTTCAGAAGAGGGGGTGCTGCCTGGCCCCCCAGCGCTGGTTGGTGGGTGTCGCGGTGCTGCCATCGTGGTGCAATCCCTGCCGCACTGTGATTCTCGGTGCAGGGGAGCAGAATGTGACCCTATCTAGGATGCGGGTGGTGAATCCAGCCTGGGGTCACCCCTGGGGGCTGCATTTTTTTGGGGGGGGGGGAGGAGGGGTGTCTCTTGGGGGGCTGTGCTGGCTCTGCCCGTCTCCTCTGGGTGCGTTGGGTGGGTTTTTTGCCCCACTTTGGTGTCACGAGCGGCTTTGGCAGCCACGAGCCCCCCAGCCCTGCTGCCACCGGGACTGGCTCTGGTGTGTGTGTCCGTGTGTCCGTCTGCTCCTGGAGGCCACCCCGAGCCTGGGCGGGAGGTTCCTTGTGGCTGGGATTTGGCCCGCGCCCCACGGTTGTGTTTTCCGCGAGGCTGGAACGAGACACTGGATTCCAGGAAGCTCCAGGCCCTGGACTGGAGGAAAAGGCGCTGGGGAGGGCGAGTGTGGGCGCCCGGCTCCGCTCTGCTGGCTCTGGAGCAGAACCTGGCTGAGGATCCCCCGTTTGGGACGTCCAGGGCCCCCGATACGGGGAGCGGCCCAGTGCCACGATCTGTGCCTGCACGAGCACCCAGGGAGGCTCCTCTGGGCTGCAGAACCTTCTCCCTGAGGGAGCGAGGTTGGCTGCACTTCATGGCCACTGCAGGTCTTTGGGGCGCTGGGAAGGACCCTGCTGGCCACTGTTGGTCCCTGGAGTGTTGGGAAGGACCTAGCTGGTCCATGGGATGTTCAGAAGGACTTTGATGGTCACTGCTGGTCTGTGGGATGTTGGGAAGGACCTTGATGGCCACTGTTGGCCCCTGGGGCATTGGGAAGGACCTTGCTGGTCCCTGGGGTGTTGGGAAGGACCCTGCTGGCCACTGTTGGTCCCTGGGTCATTGGGAAAGACCTTGCTGGTCCATGGGATGTTCAGAAGGACTTTGATGTTCACTGCTGGTCTGTGGCATGTTGGGAAGGACCCTGCTGGCCACTGTTGTTCCCTGGGGCATTGGGAAGGACGTTGATGGCCACTGCTGGTCCCTGGGATGTTGGGAAGGACCCTGTTGGCCACTGTTGGTCCCTGGAGTGTTGGGAAGGACCTTGCTGGTCCCTGGGTCATTGGGAAGGACCTTGGCGGTCCACGGGATGTTCAGAAGGACTTTGATGGTCACTGCTGGTCCATGGGACGTTGGGAAGGACCCTGATGGCCACTGTTGGTCCCTGGGGCATTGGGAAGGACCTTGCTGGTCCATGGGATGTTGGGAAGGACTTTGATGGTCACTGCTGGTCTGTGGGATGTTGGGAAGGACCTTGATGGCCACTGTTGGCCCCTGGGGCATTGGGAAGGACCTTGCTGGTCCCTGGGGTGTTGGGAAGGACCTTGCTCTTCCATGAGACATTGGGAAGGACTTTGATGGTCACTGCTGCTCTGTGGGATGTTGGGAAGGACTTTGATGGTCACTGCTGGTCCATGGGACATTGGGAAGGACCCTGATGGCCACTGTTGGTCCCTGGAGTGTTGGGAAGGACCTTGCTGGTCCATGGGATGTTCAGAAGGACTTTGATGGTCACTGCTGGTCTGTGGCATGTTGGGAAGGACCCTGCTGGCCACTGTTGGTCCCTGGGGCATTGGGAAGGACGTTGATGGCCCCTGCAGGTCTGTGGGGTGCTGTGAAGCAGCTGTGGGGCCATCAGCTGGTTTTTGGGGTGCCCAGTGGGCAGCGACACTGGCCTCGCTGGGTCCCAGGTTGGTGGTTTGGGGTGGAGGGGGGGGGCAGGTTGAATAATTGGGCCCCAGCGCCGCTGGCGAGGTGCCCAGTGAGCACTTGGCACCGGCAAACATAAACAATTCTTCCTGCACCTCTCTCCCCCCCGGTTCCTCCTGGCTGGCACAGCTCGGGGGCCACAGCCTGGCTTGGGGGTGCAGGGGGGAGCACCAGCACCCCCCTCCCCAAGGGTTGGGGTCCCTGCAGTGCTGCATGGGGACCCCGAACGAGGATGCTCCGGTGGGTGCCCGTGGGTGGGGGGGCGGCGGGGGGCTGTGGGTGTTACTGGGAAAGAGGGGGTCCTGTCTTCAGTGGGTGCAGCCAGTTGGGTGCTGGGGGGGGGAACAGGGCTGTGCCCATCCCAGCCCCTCCCCAGTGCCTCGCCGGGCAGCCCAGCCTTGTTCCTCTGGATCCTTTTCCGCCTCCGCGGGGCCAGGAGCCAACACTCTCGGCAAATAAACAGCCCCCGCCAGGCTTCGAGCCAGCGCTTAAATAAACAGCCAGCCTGGGATTGTGAAAGTGCTCTGCCCCCCCACCTTTCCCACCGGCGTGCCCCCCCGTCCTACCACCGTGCCCGCTTTTCCATCGCTGTGCCACCATCCCAACACTGTGCCAGCTTTCCCATTGCTGGGACCCCCCCCATCCTACAGCTGTGCCCCCTTTCCCATTGCTGTAACCCCTCATCCCATTGCTGGGACCCCCCCCATCCTACAGCTGTGCCCCCTTTCCCATTGCTGTAACCCCTCATCCCACTGCTGTGACCCCCCCCCCCACATCCCTCCACCAACCCTTTTCCATCACTGTCCCCCCATCCCACCTCTGTTCCCCTTTTCCCACCATTGTGCCCCCCCCATTCCACTGCTGTGACCCCTTTTCCTACTGCTTGTGACCCCCCCACCCCTCCACCATGCCTTTTTTTCCCATCATTGTGCCCCCCATGCCATCGCTGTGCCCTCTTTTCCACTGCTGTGACCCCCCCATTCCACTGCCATGCCTCCTTTTCCAGTATCATGCTCACCCCCATCCCTCCACCAACCCCCTTTTCCATCATTGTTCCCCCTTCCCACTGCTGTGACCCCCCCCCTTTTCCATCACCTTTCCCCCATCCCACCTCTGTGCCCCTTTTCCCACTGCTGTGTCCTCCCACCCTGGTCTGTGCCGTGGGGACTGTGCCCCCCCCCAGCTGGCACAGAAGCCATCGGCACAACACGGCACACGCTATGGCACACGGTGGGGGGTCTCAGCCATGGGTAGCCCCCCCCAAATCCCAAACACTGGTTCTGTGGCAGGGTGGGGGGGGGGCTCCTCTTGCCCCAGCAGCGGGTGGCTGAGCCCCGTCACGCTCGGTGCCCGCGTGGGGCGGCTGCACGACAGGGACAGCCTGGAGTGGTGCCGCTGTCCTCAGGGGACCCCGCGATGCCTGCGTGTGTCTCCCCAACCCCGGCTGCCTCGCGCGCCCTGGGGCTGGGGGTGCCACTGCCCTGACCCCCCCCCCCCCCCCCCGGCCCTGACACCATGTACCCCATCTCCTATGCCAGTCTTGGGGGGCAGTGCCGGGGCCATCGCGTGCTCCCTGGCTTTAGGGGGTGCCCCGCGGTGTCCCCACAGCGTCCCCCTCGCCCGCTAAGCTGGGATTAGCGAGCCGAGCCTGTGGCTGCGCCGGTGGCGGTGTCGTTAATCTGGGGGATTGGCGTTAATCTCGGGGGGGTGCTTGGCCGGCTGCGCCCTCCTGGGGCCAGGAGGGGGTGCAGCCCCTTTTTGGGGCGCAAGCTTGGGGAAACTGAGGCACCACTGAGCATCCCAAGCGGTTTGTTAACCTTCCCCCCCCCGTTTTCTCTCTGCTCTCCCCGCAGCGTCGCAGGAGCCAGCGAGGACGGCTGCGTGTTGCCCACGGGCTCCATGCTCTGCTCAGCACCCCGATCCTGAGCCCCCCCCATCCCCGCCCCCTCCCCAAGCGCCGGAGCCCCCCGCCATGGCCAGCAACAGCAGCTCCTGCCCCACGCCCGGAGGGGGGCACCTCAACGGTTACCCCGTGCCCCCCTACGCCTTCTTCTTCCCCCACATGCTGGGGGGGCTCTCGCCGCCCAGCACCCTGGCTGGCATCCAGCACCAGCTGCCCGTCAGCGGCTACAGCACCCCCTCCCCGGCCAGTGAGTACCCCGGGGGGGCCAGGGGTGGGCGAGGATGGGGGCCGGGACCTCCCAGTGCCAAGGGAGCATGCGAGGAGAGCATGTTTTTGGGGGGTGGTGGGACCCCTGGCATTGGGGGAGCGTGCAAGGAGAGGGAGTGGAACCCCCAGTGCCAAGGGAGCGTGCGAGGAGGGGTGTTGGGAGCGTGCAAGGGGTTGCTGGGACCTCCCAGCATTTGAGGAGCGTGCAAGGAGAGGGACTGGAAGCCCTAGTACCAAGGGAGTGTGCAAGGAGAGGGGGTGGGAGCATGCAAGGGGTTGCCGGGACCCCCTGCATTTGGGGAGTGTGCAAGGAGAGGGTGTAGGAGTGTGCAAGGGGTTGCTGGGACCCCCAGTGTTTGGGGGGCGTGCAAGGAGAGGGCTGGGAGCACGCAAGGGGTTGCTGGGACCCCCAGTGTTTGGGGAGCGTGCAAGGAGAGGACTGGGAGCACGCAAGGGGTTGCTGGGACCCCCAGTGTTTGGGGAGCGTGCAAGGAGAGGACTGGGAGCACGCAAGGGGTTGCTGGGACCCCCTGCATTTGGGGAGCGTGCAAGGAGATGGGGTGAGAGCCCTGGAGGTGGGGGAGCGTGCAGGAGGAGTGGGTGGCACCCCTGGTGCCAAGGGAGCATGCAAGGAGAAGGGGTGGGAGCGTGCAAGCGGTTGCTGAGCCCCCCGGTGTTTGAGGAGCGTGCAAGGAGAGGGGACGAGAGCCTTGGAGATGGGGGGGGCTGTTGGGTTTCCCAGCGCAGGGGCAATCGTGCCGGATGCTTCCGTGTGTCCCACCTTGTGCCGCCGCTGGGGAAACTGAGGCACGGAGCGGGCAGTGACTGGCACTGTGGTGCGTGTGGATTAATTGCCGCTTTTGTTAACGGCGTGTTTATACCCCGGCTATTAACAGCCCAGCTGGCCCTGGTTAGTGGCCCCTGGCCCTGGTTAGTAGCCCCTGGCCCTGGTTAGTGGCCCCTGGCTGTGCCCGTTCCCTGTACCCGGCGTGGTGGAGGGTTGGGGGGCTGCACCGGGTGCCCGCGGCGGCTCTTTGTTTGCCAGCGGCGCGGGGGCCGCCCGTGGGGGGAGGCGATGAAGAAGGCAATCATCGCGTCCGCTCCTGATTCAATTTTCCCCTGACAGGGTCGTCCATCACGGCCCCCGGTAATCGCCGCCGCCAGCTGCGAGCTGGCACCCCAGCCGAGCTTCTCCCCCGCGCCAGCAGCCTCGTGCCGTGCCTCAGTTTCCCCCTAAAAACCTCGCTGGGTGCCGCGGAGCAGCTGCCGGAGCCCTTGGCATCGCCACAGATGGGTGCCTCGTGCCCGTTCCCGCGGCCGCGCTGGCATGGGTGCCCTGCAGCACCCACGAGTCGGGGTGTGGTGGGCAACCCCCCAAGCCCGTCCCTGGCCCTCGGGGACCAGTGCAGGCCCGGGCAGGGCCACCCTCGGGCGCTGTCCCCTGCCAGAACCGCCCCGGCGGCCGGTGGGACCCAGTGGGACCAGTTGAGCGACTGGGTGGTGGTGGTGGCGGCGGCAGCGGGTGGGGCCCCTCCTCCGCTTTGGCTTTGGGGCCATTCCCAGCGCACGGCGTCCTGGGAATGGGGTGACTGGGAAGGTGGGGGGGACACACACTTGCCTGTTGTCCCCCCCTTTTCTGGGCTGGAGGGTCCCTGCGGTGATGGCAGCCGCATTAACTGTGCCTCAGTTTCCCCTTGGCTGCCTCAGTTTCCCCTCGGCTGCCTCCCCAGCATCCTGGGGGGACGCAGGGGGTGGGGGCACCACGCCTGCACCCCCCCCTATCGCACCCGTACAGCCGTGTTTGGGTAGGTCTCACGCTATTTGGGGGGCGCCCCCGTTATCCGCCCCCTACCCCCGCAGTGGGGCTGGGAAACACCAGGCTCCATCTCGCAGTTGGGGGGCAGCTGGAGCTGGCGGGGGGGGGGGGCTGCAGCCACCCCCTCCTCACACGTGTCCGGCTGCGCCGTCACCCCGCTCGTGCCAGATGTGCTGCAGCTGTGCAGCCCCGGGGCCGACGCGGCTCCTCTGGCGGGTGCTGAGCCCCCCTCGGCGGGGGCTGCGGGGTACGGTGGGAAGGGGGCTGCAAAGCACTTAGGGTGCTGGACCTGACCCCCCCGCCTTGTGCAACACACGTGAGCAACTGTGGGGCTGTGAGTGTGTTTGTGTGTGTGTGCACACTCATGTGCAGCTGCTGGAGCTGTGAGAGTGTGTGTGTGTGCACGTCCGTGAGCAATTGCTGCACTGTGAGTGTGTGTGTGCACGCTCATGTGCAACTGTATGGCTGTGAATGTGTGTGTGTGTGTGCATGCCCATGTACAACTCCTGGAGCTGTTGGGGTGTGTGTGCACACCTCTGTGCAACTGCGGAGCTGTTAGTGTGTGTGTGTGTGTGCACCCATGTGCAACTCCTGGAGCCGTGAATGTGTGTGTGCACACCCATGTGCAACTACGGAGCTATTAGTGTGTGTGTGCACACCTCTGTGCAACTGTGGGGCTGTGAGTGTGTGTGTGTGCACACCCATGTGCAACTGCGGAGCTGTGAGTGTGTGCATGCATGCACACCCGTGTGTGTGGTACTGGGGTTCTGTGTGTGTGTGAACACGCTTGTGCACACTACTAAGGCTGTGAGTGCGTGTGTGCGTGTGCATGTGAGCACTGTGTGTGCGCCGCTGGGCTCTGCCCCTTCACACATGTGTGATCTCGGTGCCCAGCCCCCTATTCCTGTGTGCACACACGTGTGCTCCGTACCCAGCCCACTGCATATGTGCCTGTGTGCACACGAGTGTGCTCAGCACTGAGCCCACTGTGCATATGTGCACACGCGTGTGCTCAGCACCCAGCCCCCTACCCCTGTGTGCACATGCATGTGCTCAGCACCCAGCCCCCATCTGTGTGTTCGCAGCACCCTGCACCCTGCCCCCTATCACCGTGTGCACACGAGTGTGCTCAGCACCGAGCCCCCTGTGCATATGTGCACACGTGTGTGCTCAGCACTCAGCCCCCATCCCTGTGTGCACACGAGTGTGCTCAGCACCCAGCCCCCTATCCCTGTGTGCACACGCGTGTGCTCAGCACCCACCCCCTATCCCTGCGTGCACACGCGTGTGCTCTGCGCCCCCACCCCATGTGGCTACCCACATCCCCATGCCAGCCGTATGCACGCGTGTTGGTGTGTGTGCGGTGCCAGGGCTTGTCCCCCTCTCCTCGCCACCGCTGGCCCTCGGGAGGGTTTTGGTGGCCACGAGGGGCTCCCTGGGCTGCCCCCCCCACCCCATCTCCGTGCGCCCTGGTTCCCGGGACCCCGTGGTGCCCTCTCCCCGTGCCGGGACAGGGGGGGCCCCGCTGTCACCCTACCCGCTGGCTCCGGTTTCTGCAGCCGCTCCCCCGCAGCGCCCCATCATTAATTAATTTTTCTAAAACATTAATGAGCAAAACGTGCTCCTGGGCAGGATGGGGGTGGGGGCTGCGAGAAGGGGTGAGGGGGCACGTTTGGGGGGCCATGGGGACCCCCACCCCCCTTACTCCAGCCTGGAGAAGATTGATGGATCCAAGTGGGCTGCGGGGGCCCCCGTGCCTGGGAAAACCCATCGCGACCCAGGTTTTTTATCACTGTCACGGGGCGAGGAGGGGGGGACCGGGAATTCTTGGCGCTCAAAGGCGGCTGAAGGGGATAAATGGGGTCTTTTGATGTGGGTGGGTGGGAAGGGGGCCCGTGGGCTGGGGGGGAAGGGGCCGGAGCTGGGCAACCCCAACCTTGGAGCATCCAGAGCTGGAAAGGATCATCGAGGCCATCCTGGTCCCGCTGTGACCACCCACCCCCCAAATCTCCTGCTCCAGCTCTGCAGGGTCCCCCCTGGTGTCCCCATGGACTTTGGGGCTGGGTCTCTATGTTCCTGGAGGCGTCTTGTGCTTCTTGGAGCATCCACCACCTCCCAGGAGCATGGGAGTGAGGGTGGGGAGTCCCCACTCTGGCCCTGCTGGTGTCTCCAGACAACTGGTGGGGTGGTGGGACTATGGGATGTGGTGGTGGGATAGGACAATGGGACAGGGTGGTGGGTTAGGGGGACATGGTGATGGGATAGGACAGTGGGATGGGATGGTGGGACAATTGGATGTGGTGGTGGGATGGTGGGACTTGGCGGAGCAGTGGAACGTTGTGGTGAGGCGGGTGGGACATGGCAGTGAGGCAGAGATGTCACAGTGGGACATGGTGATGGGATGATGGGACACGATGGGTCTTGGTGGTGGGACACGGTGGTGGGATAGTGGGACACGGTGATGGGACGATGGGTCTCAGTGGTGGGACATGGTGGTGGGACGATGGGTCTTCGTGGTGGGACTCAGTGGTGGGATAGTGGGACTTGGTGATGGGACTTGGTGGTGGGACGATGGGTCTTTGTGGTGGGACATGGTGATGGGACGATGGGTCTTTGTGGTGGGACATGGTGGTGGGATAGTGGGACTTGGTGATGGGACGTGGTGATGGGACAATGGGTCTTGGTGGTGGGACACAGTGGTGGGATAATGGGACTTGGTGATGGGACGTGGTGATGGGACAATGGGTCTTGGTGGTGGGATGGTGGGACACAGTGGTGGGACAGGGTGATAGGACGATGGGTCTTGGTGGTTGGATGTGCTGGTGGAGCACTGGGCCACGGCAGTGGCATGCAGCCCTAGCCTGGTGGCACACGGCGATGGGACGAGACGCCCGGTGGGGCGTTCCCCGTGCCCCGTCTCCCCGCGGGGCCGCGTGTGGGGTTCTCCCTCGCCCAAGTTCCTCTTGCTTTCCGCGTTCGACCTTTGGGGTTTTCTTTCCAAGCTCTCTTCCCGCCGCGGCGGGACGGGGCGCGCAGCCTGGCGAGAGGCGGCCGCGGGCGGGCGTGCCTGGCACAGCCGTGCGGTGCCACCGTCCCCTCCGTGGCAGCCGCGTTCTTTCCAACGCGGGTAAATGAGCGCAAGCAGACATTTGTCATGTTCTCTGCAGGAAGTTGGAGGAGCCCTGGGCTTTTGTTCAAAACCTGCTGGCTAAGCAAAGCCTTTGACTTTCTATTATTATTTAAACAGGCGCCGCTCTGCGCGCACACACACACATGCACGCACGCACACGCGTGCACACGCACGCACACGCCTCCCGGCCTTTTGCATAGTCTTTTTGTTGTTGTTTTCTTCCCTTTTTTTTTTTTTTTTCTCCCCTCCCTGTTTCTCTGGGTGGGGGCGGCTCGGGAAGGAGAGCGCTGCTGGCTTGTGCGGAGGGCGAACGGGGTGTGCGCAGCGTGTGTGTGTGTGTGTGTGTGCGCATGGCGTGTGCGTGTGCGCAGCGTATGTAGGGAGTGAGGTGTGTGTGCGCAGTGATGAGTGTGTGCGCCGTGATATGCGTGGAGGGTGTGTGTGCGGTGATGTGTGTGTGCACGGCGTGTGTATAGTGTGTGCGTGGAGTGATGTGTGAGTGCACAGTGTGTGTGTGCGCAATGTGTGTGCACAGTGATGTGTCTGTGTGCACAGTGTGAGTGCACAGTGATGTGTCTGTGTGCAGTGTGTGTGCAATGTGAGTGCACAGTGATGTGTCTGTGTGCACAATGTGTCTGCACAGTGATGTGTCTGTGTGCAGTGTGTGTGTGCACAGTGTGAGTGCAGTGATGTGTCTGTGTGCACAGTGATGTGTCTGTGTGCACAGTGTGTGTGTGTGCAATGTGTGAGTGCACAGTGATGTGTCTGTGTGCACTGTGTGTGTGTGCACAGTGTGTGTGTGTGCAATGTGTGAGTGTACAGTGATGTGTCTGTGTGTGCAGTGTGTGAGTGCAGTGATGTGTCTGTGTGCACAATGTGTGCACAGTGATGTGTCTGTGTGCAGTGTGTGTGTAATGTGAGTGCACAGTGATGTGTCTGTGTGCAGTGTGTGTGTGCAATGTGAGTGCACAGTGATGTGTCTGTGTGCAGTGTGTGTGTGTGCAATGTGTGTGTGCAGTGATGTGTCTGTGTGCAGTGTGTGTGCACAGTGTGAGCGCACAGTGATGTGTCTGTGTGCACTGTGTGTGCAATGTGCGTGCACAGTGATGTGTGCATGCAGTGTGTGTGTGTGCAATGTGTGTGTGCACAGTGATGTGTGTGTGTGCAGTGTGTGTGCAATGTATGCACAGTGATCTGTGTGCGCACAGCGGTGTGTGCGCATTGCACTGCGTCTGTGCAGTGTGTTTGCACGTGCTGCCCTGTGCATGTACTGACACACATGTACATACACAGCTGCGTGTGCACACGCCCTGGTGTGTCTGCGTGTGAGTACACAGCTCTCTGTGTGTGTGTACAGGCTGACAGATGTGTGTGCATACACTGATGTGCATGCACTCATACTGACCTGTGCACACGCGTACACTTCCCTGTGTGCCCACGCAGACGTGTGCGTGCACTGCCCTGTGTGTATGTTCTTGCGTGTGCGATGCCCTGTGTCTATGTACTAACGCGTGTGTGCACGTGCCTGCACGCCTGCTCGCGCACATTCCCTGCTTGCTTTGCGTGTGCAGGGCTGGCGCGTGTCCGGCTGTGCACACGCGTGTGCTCCCCGTGCCAGGACTCTCCAAGGGTGAAAACCCCTGCGCACGCTTGTGTACACGCTGGCAGCGGTGTTGCCAACGGGAACGTGCGTGAACACGCGTGTGGACACACGTGTGCACACGCACACGCGTGTGAACACAGGTGCACGGGGTGGGGGTGGGAGGCAGGGTCAGCCCCGGGTCGCCTCCCCGCCGGGTTCACCCGCCGGTCACCCGCAGCCGTTAATTAAGCAAATGAGCCCCCCCCCCCCCGCCCCGAGCCCCCTCCCCTCCCCGGGACAGGGGCGGCGCCGAGAGGGTTAATGCGGTGGGGAGGGGGCGGGGAGGGAGCGGAGCCGCAGAGCCTTCCTCCCCTCTCCCCTTCCTCCTCCTCGCCTCCTTTCTCCTCGCCTCCTTTCTCCTCGCCTCCTTTCTCCTCGCCTCCCTCTTCCCCTTCGCCTTCCTCCCCTCTCTCGCCGCCTTCTTCCTCCTCCTCGCCTTCCCTTACTCGCCTTCTTCCTTCTTCCCCCTCGCCTTCCTCCCCTTCACCTTCCTCTTCCTCCTTGCCTTTTTCCCTTTCCTCCTCCTCTTCTTCTTCCTTTCCTTCCCCCTCCTCCTCTTCTTCCTCCCCTCCCATTCACCTTCCTCCTCCTCGCCTTCGTCCCTTTCCTCTTCATCTTCCTCCCCTCCTCCTCTCCTTCCTCCTCCTCCTCGCCTTCCTCCCTTTCCTCTTTGTGTTTTTGCCCTTTGCCTTCCTCCTCCTCCTCACCTTCCTCCCCTCCCATTCACCTTCCTCCTCCTCGCCTTCATCCCTTTCCTCTTCATCTTCTTTCCCCTCGCCTTCCTCCTGCTCCTCCTCTCCTTCTTCCCCTCCTCTTCCTCCTCTCCTTTCTCCTCCTCCTCGCCTTCCTCCCTTTCCTCTTCGTGTTCTTTCCCTTCGCCTTCCTCCCCTTCTCTTCGTCTTCCTCCTCCTCTCCTTCCTCCTCCTCCTCCTCCTCGCCTTCCTCCCTTTCCTCTTTGTGTTTTTGCCCTTTGCCTTCCTCCTCCTCCTCTTCACCTTCCTCCCCTCTCTCGCCGCCTTCTTCCTCCTCCTCGCCTTCCTCCCCTTCCCTTCACTTTCCTCCTCCTCTTCGTCTTCCATTCCTTCACCTTCCTCCTCTCCTTCCTCCCTTCCTTCTCGCCTTCCTCTCCCTCCTCCTTTCCTTCCTCCTCCTCTTCCTCCTCTCCTTTCTCCTCCTCCTCGCCTTCCTCCCTTTCCTCTTCGTGTTTTTTCCCTTCGCCTTCCTCCTCCTCTCCTTCCTCCTCCTCCTCCTCCTCACCTTCCTCCCCCCTCTCGCCGCCTTCTTCCTCCTCTTTGCCTTCCTCCCCTTCCCTTCCCCTTCCTCCTCCTCGCCTTCCTCCTCTCTTCCTCTCCCTCCTCCTCCCCTCTCTCCTCCCCTCGCCTTCCTCCTCCTCCTCCTCCTCCTCCTCAGGGCCCATGGCGGCGCTGGGCCCGCCCGGGGGCCGGTGGTCGGGCGGGGGGGGGCCGCTGAGCGCCCCGGGCCGCCCCCCCGCCCCCCTCAAAGCCCGGGCCATGTTCGAGGGAGCGGCGGTGCTGGGGCTGCCCCCCGGGCCCTTCCTCCGCATGGAGCTCTGCGGGGCGCCCCGCGGACCCCGACCGCCCCCGCCGTGGGCACCCGCGCCCCGTAGGTACCGGGGGGACCGGGGAGGGGGGGGCTGAGCCCTAGGGACCCGCGCCCCGTAGGTACCGGGGAGGGGGGGGGCTGAGCCCTAGGGACCCGCGCCCCACAGGTACCGGGGAGACCGAGGAGGGGGGGGCTGAGCCCTAAGGACCCGCGCCCCGTAGGTACCGGGGAGACCGAGGAGGGGGGGGGGGCTGAGCACTGGGCACCCGCGCCCCGTAGGTACCGGGGAGACCGGGGAGGGGGGGGGGCTGAGCACTGGGGACCCGCGCCCCGTAGGTACCGGGGAGACCGGGGAGGGGGGGGGCTGAGCACTGGGGACCCGCGCCCCGTAGGTACCGGGGAGACCGAGGAGGGGGGGGCTGAGCCCTAAGGACCCGCGCCCCGTAGGTACCGGGGAGACCGAGGAGGGGGGGGGGCTGAGCACTGGGCACCCGCGCCCCGTAGGTACCGGGGAGACCGGGGAGGGGGGGGGGGCTGAGCACTGGGGACCCGCGCCCCGTAGGTACCGGGGAGACCGGGGAGGGGGGGGGCTGAGCACTGGGGACCCGCGCCCCGTAGGTACCGGGGAGGGGGGGGCTGAGCCCTAAGGACCCGCGCCCCGTAGATACCGGGGAGACCGGGGAGGGGGGGGCTGAGCCCTAAGGACCCGCGCCCCGTAGATACCGGGGAGACCGGGGAGGGGGGGGCTGAGCCCTAAGGACCCGCGCCCCGTAGATACCGGGGAGACCGGGGAGGGGGGGGCTGAGCACTGGGGACCCGCGCCCCGTAGGTACCGGGGAGGGGGGGGCTGAGCCCTAAGGACCCGCGCCCCGTAGGTACCGGAGGGCTGAGAAGGAGGGGAGGGGGCTGAGCAGGATGCTGGGTGCAGGGCTGGGTGCTGAGCACGAGGGGATGGGTGCTGAGTGCTGGATGGGTGCAGGGATGGGTGCTGAGCGCGAGGGGATGGGTGCTGAGAGCGGGAATGGGGGCAGGGATGGGTGCTGAGTGCAGTCAGATAGGTGCTGAGTGCAGGAGTGGGGGCAAGGATGGGGGCTGAGTGCTGGATGGGTGCAGAGATGGGTGCTGAGTTCAGTCAGATGGGTGCTGAGTGCTGGATGGGTGCAGGGATGGGTGATGAGCGTGAGGGGATGGGTGCTGAGTGCTGGATGGGTGCAGGGCTGGGTGCTGAGCGCGAGGGGATGGGTGCTGAGAGCGGGAATGGGGGCAGGGATGGGTGCTGAGTGCTGGATGGGTGCAGGGATGGGTGCTGAGCGCGAGAGGATGAGTGCTGAGTGCTGGATGGGTGCAGGGATGGGTGCTGAGCGCGAGGGGATGGGTGCTGAGAGCGGGAATGGGGGCAGGGATGGGTGCTGAGTGCTGGATGGGTGCAGGGATGGGTGCTGAGTGCAGTCAGATATGTGCTGAGTGCGGGAGTGGGGGCAAGGATGGGGGCTGAGTGCTGGATGGGTGCAGAGATGGGTGCTGAGTTCAGTCAGATGGGTGCTGAGTGCTGGATGGGTGCAGGGATGGGTGCTGAGTGCGGGAATGGGGGCAAGGATGGGTGCTGAGTGCTGGATGGGTGCAGGGCTGGGTGCTGAGCGCGAGGGGATAGGTGCTGAGTGCAGTCAGATGGGTGCTGAGTGCGGGAATGAGGGCAAGGATGGGGGCTGAGTGCTGGATGGGTGCATGGATGGGTGCTGAGCGCGAGGGGCTGGGTGCTGAGTGCGGGAATGGGGGCAAGGATGGGTGCTGAGTGCTGGATGGGTGCAGGGCTGGGTGCTGAGCGCGAGGGGATGGGTGCTGAGTGCTGGATGGGGGCAAGAATGGGGGCTGAGTGCTGGATGGGTGCAGGGATGGGTGCTGAATGCAGTCAGATGGGTGCTGAGTGCTGGATGGGTGCAGGGATGGGTGCTGAGTGCGGGAATGGGCGCAAGGACGGGGGCTGAGTGCTGGATGGGTGCTGAGCGGGATGCTGGGAGCTGAGTGCAAGGAGCTGGGTGCAGGGATGGGCGCACGGGTGGGTGCTGAGTGCAGTGCGATGGGTGCTGAGCAGGATGCTGAGATGGGGGCTGAGCTTGCACACTCCCCCTCCCCACCCACCCCAGAACAGCACCCAAGGGTGCTGTTCTGGGGTGGGTGGGGAGGGGGAGTGTGCAAGCTCAGCGCCCTGCTCAGCACCCTGCTCAGCACCCTCCAGCAGCTCCAGCTCCCTGCTCTGCGCAGCCGCTGCCGCCTCGGCCATAAACAACCCTTGTCCTATTTCGGAGCAAAGCCGGGATGGGGCCAGGATGGGGCTGAGCCTCGTTGAGGAAAGGATGGGGGGGGGGGGGCCCCCCTCGTGCCCCCGCACCCCCTTTTCTGCGCCGGGGGCCGCGGCAGCGCCAGCTCGCCGGGAATTTCGTGATAAGAACTCCGATAAATTCCAAACCGATGCCACCCAGCATGCTCCACACTTCCAGGAATCGGGGTAACCCCCCCCCCCCCCCCCCCAGGAATCGGGGTGACCCCCCCCCAGCAATCAGAGTAACCCCCTAGGAATTGGGGTGACCTCCTGGGAATTGGTTGAACCCCCTAGGAATCAGGGTAACCCCCACCCCATGAATCAGGGTAACGCCCCAGGAATCGAGGTAACCCCTCCAGGAATTGGGGTAACCCCCCACATGCACCCCAGTTCCATGGGTGTTGTCCCCCCCTGCACCCCCAATTACATGGGAGAGGAGCAGCCTGGCCAGAGCCCCTTCTCTATGCATGTCTGGGGGGCATTGTCCCCCACCCTGCACCCCAATTCCATGGGCATTGTCCTCGACCCTGCACCCCAATTCCATGGGCATTATCGCCCTCTGCACCCCAGTTCCAAGGGAGAGGAGCAGCCTGGCCAGAGCCCCTTCTCTGTGGGTGTCTGGGGGGCATTGTCCCCCCCAACCCTGCACCCCAGTTCCATTGGAGAGGAGCAGCCTGGCCAGAGCCCCTTCTCTGTGGGTGTCTGGGGGGCATTGTCCACCCCCGCACCCCAATTCCATGGGCATTGTCCCTCCCTGCACCCCAATTCCAAGGGAGAGGAGCAGCCTGGCCAGAGCCCCTTCTCTATAGATGTCTGGGGGGCATTGTCCCCTACCCTGCACCCCCAATTCCAAGGGAGAGGAG
Source organism: Clamator glandarius (assembly GCA_033459285.1). Classification (NCBI taxonomy): domain Eukaryota; kingdom Metazoa; phylum Chordata; class Aves; order Cuculiformes; family Cuculidae; genus Clamator; species Clamator glandarius. The sequence goes on along the minus strand of JAUNZM010000074.1, from coordinate 2,134,531 downwards.
TAGCCTGGCCAGAGCCCCTTCTCTGTGGGTGTCTGGGGGGCATTGTCCACCCCCGCACCCCAATTCCAAGGGCATTGTCCTCCCCTGCACCCCAATTCCAAGGGAGAGGAGCAGCCTGGCCAGACCCCCTTCTCTTGTGGGTGTCTGGGGGGCATTATCCCCCCCCTGCACCCCCAATTCCAAGGGAGAGGAGCAGCCTGGCCAGAGCCCCTTCTCTGTGGGTGTCTGGGGGGCATTGTCCCCGACCCTGCACCCCAATTCCAAGGGAGAGGAGCAGCCTAGCGGGGGCCCTTTCCCCGTGGGCAGCTCTGGGGCCCCGGGCAGGGCGAACGGAGGCTCTGGTCACCGTGACCGTGACCCAGCGGGTGCTGGCGGGGATCCCTGGCTGGGTGCCCCGCTCCCTACGTCACCCGAGGTGCCGTGTCTCCCCAGCCCGTGGCACAGCTCCTCGCTGCTCGGCGTCGCCCGCGCCGTGCCTCAGTTTCCCCCCTGAGACGGCTCCGGCCTGGCAGGGCTGGCTCGGGGATGCTGGCTGGCGCTGCCGTGCCTGGCAGGACGCCGTCTGGCTGGCACGGGCCGAAGAGGTGCCCTTTGGGGTGCCCCAGCGGATCCCGGGGGCACAGCTGGGGAAACTGAGGCACAAAGCGGTTCCCAAGGGCGGTGGAGGGGCTTGCAGGACCCACCGAGGAGCAGGACGTGGGCATCCCACGTGGGTCCGTGTGTTGCCAGGGGCTTTGTGGGGTGCTATGGGGTTTTGGGGTACGGGGGTGGGGGTGGGGGGGTGTCTGTCCATGGGGTTGGGCATGAGGCGCAGGGTGGCTGTGCCATCACCTCACTTTAGCCGCGCTCTATCCGTGGGTGTGGGTCCATGTGCTGCTGGGGGCTTTGTGGGGTGCCGTGGGGCTCCTGGGGGTTTTGTGGGGTGCTGAGGGGTTTCTGGAGGCTTTGTGTGGTGGTCTCAGGGGTGGGGGGGCAGTTTGTGGGGTGCTGAGAGGTTCCTGGGGGCTTTGTGGGGTGTTGAGAGGTTCCTGGGGGCTTTGTGGGGTGTTGAGGGGTTCCTGGGGGCCTTGTGGGGTGTTGAGAGATTCTTGGGGGGCTTTGTGGGGTGTTGAGAGGTTCCTGGGGGCTTTGTGGGGTGTTGAGGGGTTCCTGGGGGCCTTGTGGGGTGTTGAGAGATTCTTGGGGGGCTTTGTGGGGTTCCTGGGGGCTTTGTGGGATGTTGAGGGGTTCCTGGGGGCCTTGTGGGGTGTTGAGAGATTCTTGGGGGGCTTTGTGGGGTTCCTGGGGGCTTTGTGGGATCTTGAGAGCTTCCTGGGGGCCTTGTGGGGTGTTGAGAGATTCTTGGGGGGCTTTGTGGGGTGTTGAGAGGTTCCTGGGGACGTTGTGGGGTGTTGAGGGGCTCCTGGGGGCTTTGTGGAGTGTTGAGGGGTTCCTGGAGGTCTTTGTGGGCTTCCTGGGGGCTTTGTGGGGTGTTGAGGGGTTCCTGGTGGCTTGTGTGGGGTGCTGAGAGGTTCCTGGGGGCTTTGTGGGGGTTCCTAGGGCTTTTGTGGGGTGCTGAAAGGTTCTCGGGGAGTGTGGGGGGGTTCCCTGGGGTTGGTTTGTGCGCGGGCACCGGGCACAGGGTGGCCGTGCCGCGGCCTGGCGTTAGCCGCGCTCCGTGCCCGGCCGTGCCCTTTGTTGTTGGGGGCGCAGCGGGGACCTCCGGGGGGGTGTCGTCCCCCCCCCCCCAAGGTCCTGGCACAGGCTGCGGTGCCGCGGGCGCTTTCCCACGCCGGGGCGGGTGTCGGGGTGCCGCGGGGTCCCCCGGCGCGGGAGGAAGCGGCTGGCGAGGCCGCGGGCGGGGGCGACGGCGGCGGGTTCGCTTCGCCCGGGGGATGCTGGCGGAGCATCTGGTTTGCAGCTGGGCTCCGCTTGCTCCGAAAAGAGGGGGGGGACCCGACGCCTGGATCCCTCCCGTGCCAGGAGAAAACGGGGCTGGGAGGAAGGGAAGCAGCCCTGGCACCTGGGTCCCCGCTTGGCACCCCCGCTGACCCCCCCCTCCCCGGCGCGGCTGGTTGGCACCCTCGGGCACCGCTTCGCCCTCGTGCCGCCGAGGGGCACCCAGGCCTGATGCCACCGTGAGGGGCTCCCGGAGAGCCGGCCGGGCCGGCGGCTGTGCCCGCCGCCCCATCGCTTCGGGGTGGCACCGCGGTCCCTTTGCGGTGCCAGGGGATTCCCGCGGCGCTGGCGCAGCCGGGGATGCCGCTGGGCACCGGCGCTGGGAGGTGAGGGGTGGGGGGGGACACCCCCAGCTCCCTCCCTCTCTCTCTCCCTCCCTCCCTCCCTCCCCGCTTCTCCGCACCCGGCGCATCAAAATCTTGTCAAATCTGCATTTTGTGAGTGCAGCTCTCCGCGAGGAAGTTCTTAAATTATATAAAAGAGGCGATAAATTATAGACGACGTTCGCTCAGTCACTTTAATGGCTCCGCTCCCTCGAGTGGCAGCCGTGATTTATTCAGTTGCGGCTCGGGAAGCGCTGCCCGCCTTGCTCGCCTCCCGCTCTGCGTGCTCCCCTCTGCACCCCACGTGCTCAAATCCCCCCCTTGCACGCTCGCCTCGTGCCCCGCGCACTCACTTTTGCACACCGTGTGCTCAAATACCCCCCTGCACGCTCACTTTGTGCCCCGTGCACTCAGTTTTGTACCCTGCATGCTCCCCTCTGCACCCCACGTGCTCAGATCCCCCACCTTGCACGCTCGCCTCGTGACCCACGCACTCACTTTTGCACTCCATGTGCTCAAATCCCCGCCTTGCACGCTCACCTTGTGCCCCGCGCACTCACTTTTGCACCCCATGTGCTCAAATACCCCCCTGCACGCTCACTTTGTGCCCCGTGCACTCAGTTTTGTACCCTGCATGCTCCCCTCTGCACCCCATGTGCTCAAATCCCCCCCTTGCACACTCACCTCCTGCCCCCCACACTCTCTTTTGCACACCGTGTGCTCACATCCCCCCTTGCACACTCACATCCCCCCCAAACACTCGCCTCCTGGCTCACGCACCCCTATCCTGCACACTCAATTCCCACCCTGTGCTGCATGCTGGCCTCTGTGCTTGCACACTCACGTTCTGCCTTGCACGCTTGCCTCTGCGCCTTGCACACTCACATTCTGCCCTGTATGTTCACCGCCGTGCCTTGCACGCTCACCTTCTGCCTTGCACGCTCGCCTCTGCGCCTTGCACGCTCACATTTCTGCCCTGCACACTCTTTTCTGTGCTTGCATGCCTGCTGGGACACAAGCGCTGAGTGTGACTGTCTCTCCCCCCCCCCCCCCAAACTCCTTCTCCCTTACCCCCCCCCCAGCACCCCCTTTTTGGTGTGGGACCCTCCTGGGTGGGTGCCCTGCCCGGAGCCCCCCCAGCTCTGCGCCCCCAGCCCAGGGCGAGCGGCTGGTGTCAGAGCCCTTTTCGGGGGCCCTTTTTGGGGTGCAGGGGCCAGGAGGGTGGGGAGAAAAGTGGGGGGGGGGGACACCCCGGGCTGGGCCTTTAATATCCTGTTTGACTGGTTCGCTTGGCTCAGCTGCTGCAGAAAAACATTCAGCAAACATCCCGGAGGAGACGGGGAGCGCTTAACCCCTCCCTGCCTGCACCCCACGCTGGCAGCCGGCACCCCACCGGGGAGGGGGGGCCGGGATCATCTTGGGGGGCTTGTGCAATTTCCGAGGGTCCTGGTTGGGGGGTGTGGGGGGGGCGCACTGGGGGCGCAGGGCGTGCTCCTGGAGGGCAGAGGAGAAGGTGAACATCCCGCGAGCTTTTGGGGTGTGAGGGGCGCTGGCTGTATCGCCCGCGCTGCTGGTGCCTGTGGGGAGGATGAGCGGTGATGTTGGGGGGCAGGGTGGGTGCTGCGGCACCCGTACCCCGCCCCGGGTTTGGCTTTGGGGTGCCGAGGGTGACCCCACGGTGTGTGGCATCGTCCCCCCCTTGTCCCTGTGCCACGACTGTGCTGGCCCCGCAGATGCCGTCGGTGCTGCCCGCGCAGTGGGGGGCTCCTGGGATCCTGGCTTTTTTATTTCTCTTTTTTTTCTCTTTTTTTTTTTTTTTTTTTCTCGTTCTTTTTTTAACATTATTTTTTTTTTTTTTTGTCTGCTTGAATTCCACATCGTCTCCGTGGCCTGGAAATGTCAAGTTGCATCTTCCCGGCTCGCGTCGTTCTCTCCCCGCCAGCCCCGTACGACCCAGCTCTGTGGGGCTGGGCTGGTGGCGGGGGGCTAGCGGGACCACCCGACAGCGAGCCCAGCCCTTTTGGGGGGTGCAGGGGTGGGGATCCCCAAGGAAGCTGGGGGTTTCTATGCCCTGAACGCTTTCTGATTTTCCCCCCCCCCACCCCCCCCCGCAGCCGTGGAGACGCAGAGCACCAGCTCGGAGGAGATCGTGCCCAGCCCGCCCTCGCCCCCGCCCCTGCCCCGCATCTACAAACCCTGTTTCGTCTGCCAGGACAAATCCTCGGGGTACCACTACGGGGTGAGCGCCTGCGAGGGCTGCAAGGTGAGAGCTGCGGGGGTCCTGCCCCCGCCCCAGGGGACTTGTCCCCGTGGAGCCCTGGGGTCCCCAAGCCGGGCTCTGACCAGGGTACGTGGGGTCTGCAGGGCTTCTTCCGCCGCAGCATCCAGAAGAACATGGTGTACACGTGCCACCGGGACAAGAACTGCATCATCAACAAGGTGACGCGCAACCGGTGCCAGTACTGCCGCCTCCAGAAGTGCTTCGAAGTTGGCATGTCCAAGGAGTGTGAGTGTGGCCGGGAAGGGAGGGATGGAGAGAGGAAGGGGGTTGGGATAAGGATGGGAAAGGGAATGGGGATGGGCATGGTCATGGGGATGGGATGGAGAAGGAGAAGGAGAAGGAGAAGGAGAAGGAGAAGGAGAAGGAGAAGGAGGAGAAGGAGAAGGGATGGAGAAGGAGAAGAAGAAGGAGAAGGAGAAGGGATGGAGAAGGAGAAGGAGAAGGGATGGAGAAGGAGAAGGGATGGAGAAGAAGGAGAAGGAGAAGGGATGGAGAAGAAGAAGGAGAAGGAGAAGGGATGGAGAAGGAGAAGGAGAAGGGATGGAGAAGGAGAAGGAGAAGGAGAAGGAGAAGGGATGGAGAAGGAGAAGGGATGGAGAAGGAGAAGGGATGGAGAAGAAGGAGAAGGAGGAGGAGAAAGAGGAGGAGAAAGAGGAGGAGAAGGAGGAGGAGAAGGGGATGGGGATGGGATGGGATGGGATGGGGAAAGAGATGGGGATGGAGAAGGAGAAGGACATGAGAATGGGGCTGGGGATGGAGAAGGAGATGGGGATGGGGATGGTCATGGGAATGGGGAAGGAGATGGAGATGGGAATTGGATGGGATGGGATGGGGATTAAATGGTGATGGAGATAGAATGGTTATGGGGATAGGGATAGGGACAGGGATAGGAAAGGGGATGGGGATGGAGATGGGATGGGGATGAGGGTGAGGATGAGGATGAAATGGTGATGTTGATGGAGATAGGATGAGAATGAGGATGGGAATGGGGACAGGGATGGGCATGGGAATAGGGTTGAGGAAGGGATGAGGATGAGATGGATTTGGGAATGGGAATGGGATGGTGATGGGGATAGAGATGTGATGGGGATGCTCCACCTGCGTACAGCCAGGGGTCTGGGCGCAGTGGGCCATCCCAGCAGATCCCCCCGCTCCAACCCAGCGAGGCCCTGGGGGGTGCTGGGGGCCCCCCTGGATTTGTGTCAGGGCCCAGCCGTTGCCCAGGCGACGCGTGATGGATGATGTCAGAGATAAATGACGCTGATGGGGCCTCCTGGCGTCTGCGTGCCAGTTGTCATGGTGCCCGGCCGTACCCCCCGCGCACTGACCGCAGGCGACGGCTGCTGGGGCGCAGCTGCCTCCCCCAATCCTGCCCCATCTGCCCACCCCTCGGGGGCCCCTGAACCCCTTGGGGGGCTGCTGGATGCTGGGGGTGCCGAGCACCACCAGGACTGGGGCTTAGCGTCCCAGGGCTGCAGCTCCCCCTGCACCCAAGGAGGGTCCTGGCACCCTCAGCCCACGGAGGGTGATCCGCACGGGTGCTGCTCCCCTCCCGCTCCCCTCCCACGATAAGCACGGTGGTTCAGCTGCCATTTTCTCTCCCTGGGGTTTTTCTCCGCTGTGTTGGCTTTGCAAAGCAGAGCTGAGTGCTGTCCCCATGGCCAGGGGGGTGGACCCCGCCACTGGTGTTGTGTCACCCCCGAATTACCTCCTAATGGACTGCTGGGATGGCCCACGGTGTCCAGACCCCCTGGTTGCACCCAGGTCATCTCCATTCCCATCCCATCCTCTTATCCATCCCCATCCTATCTCATCTCTGTCTCATCCTATCTCCATCCCATCCCCTTCTCCATTCCCTTCCCTTCCCTTCCCTTCCCTTCCCTTCCCATCCCTTCCCATCCCATCCCATCCCATCCCATCCCATCCCATCCCATCCCATCCCATCCCATCCCATCCCATCCCATCCCATCCCATCCCATCCCATCCCATCCTCTTCTCCATTCCCATCACATCCTATCACTTCCTATCCTCTTCTCCATTCCCATCCCATCCTCTTATCCATCCCCATCCCATCCTCTTATCCATCCCCATCCTATCCCATCTCTGTCTCATCCTATCTCCATCCCATCCTCTTCTCCATTTCCATCCCATCCTCTTCTCCATTCCCATCACATCCTATCACTTCTTATCCTCTTCTCCATTCCCATCCCATCCCATCACTTCCTATCCTCTTCTCCATTCCCATCCCATCCCATATGATCCTGATGGGGTGGCCGTGGGGCTTGGTGACGCTGAGCCCGCTGTCCCCACAGCCGTCCGCAATGACCGGAACAAGAAGAAGAAGGATGTGCCGAAGCCGGAGTGCTCAGAGAGCTACATCATCACCCCCGAGGTGGAGGAGCTCATCGAGAAGGTGCGCAAAGCCCACCAGGAGACCTTCCCTGCCCTCTGCCAGCTCGGCAAATACACTACGGTGAGTGTCGGGGGGGTCCTGGTGGGGCTGGGGAGTGTGGGAGCCCCCCCGAGCTGTGCCCTCACCCCACACCTCACCCTGCAGAACAACAGCTCGGAGCAGCGGGTCTCGCTGGACATCGACCTATGGGACAAGTTCAGCGAGTTGTCCACCAAATGCATCATCAAGACGGTGGAGTTCGCCAAGCAACTCCCCGGCTTTACCACGCTCACCATCGCTGACCAGATCACCCTCCTCAAAGCCGCCTGCCTCGACATCCTGGTGAGAGCGGGGACAGGGCGGGGACGGGGATGGCGATGAGGAGGGGACGCCAAGCGCTGACCCCCCTCCATCTTTTGCTCCTCTAGATCCTGCGGATCTGCACGCGCTACACGCCGGAGCAGGACACCATGACCTTCTCGGACGGGCTGACGCTGAACCGCACGCAGATGCACAACGCCGGCTTCGGGCCCCTCACCGACCTGGTCTTCGCCTTCGCCAACCAGCTGCTGCCGCTGGAGATGGACGACGCCGAGACGGGGCTGCTCAGCGCCATCTGCCTCATCTGTGGAGGTGAGGGACGGGTTCCTCAACCTTGTGTCTTGTCCCCTTCCCAAATAGCTGATCGAGAAACCCCCACGTGGTGCAATTTGCTGCTGCACAACCAGCCCGGTGACCCTCTGGGGACCTGGTGCTGTCTCCATGCCCGTGTCGGGACGAGGAGGACAACGGGATGGGTGCTGGAACCACTTTCTCCCTCTCCCCAGATCGCCAGGACCTGGAGCAGCCGGACAAAGTGGACAAGCTGCAGGAGCCACTGCTGGAGGCGCTGAAGATCTACGTGAGGAAGAGGAGGCCCAACAGGCCCCACATGTTCCCCAAGATGCTCATGAAGATCACAGATCTCCGCAGCATCAGCGCCAAGGGTGAGCGCTGGGGAGGGGGCAACTGGGGGTACCAGTTTAGGGGTGTTGGTTTGAGGATATGAGACTGGGGGTACCAATTTAGGGGTGTTGGTTTGAGGATATAAGACTGGGGGTACCAGTTTAGGGGTGCTGGTTTGAGGGTACAGGACTGAGGGTGCCAATTTAAGTGTGCTGATTTGAGGATACTGGTTTTGGGGTGCTGGTTTGGGGGTATGGGACTGGGGGTGCCAGTTTAGGGCTCCTGATATGAGGATGCTGGTTTTGAGGTGCTGGTTTGGCGGCACCAGTTCTGGGGTGCTGGATTGGGGATGCTGGTTGGGGGATACAGGACTGGGGTTACCAGTTTAGGGGTGCTGGTTTAAGGATGCTGATTTCAGGGTGCTGGTTTGGGGACACCAGCGGGGGCTGCTGAATTGGGGGTGCTGGTTTGAGGGTATGGGACTAGAGGTACCAGTTTAGGGCTGCTGTTTTTAAGGATACTGATTTTGGGGTGCTGGTTTGGAGGTACCAGTGTGGGGGTGCTGGCTTGAGTGAGCTGGTTTGGGGGTATGAGACCAGGGGTACCAATTTAGGGTGCTGGATTGGGGGTACAGGACTGTGGGTACCAGTTTAGGGGTGGTGATTTGAGGATAGTGGTTTTGGGGTGCTGTTTGGGGACACCAGTTGGGGAGTGCTGGATTGGGGGTACAGGACTGGGGGTACCAGTTTAGGGATGGTGATTTAAGGATAGTGGTTTTGGGGTGCTGGTTTGGGGACACCAGCTGGGGGGTGCTGGATTGGGGGTACAGGACTGTGGGTACCAGTTTAGGGGTGGTGATTTGAGGATAGTGGTTTTGGGGTGCTGGTTTGGGGACACCAGTTGGGGGGTGCTGGATTGGGGGTACAGGACTGTGGGTACCAGTTTAGGGGTGGTGATTTGAGGATACTGGTTTCGGGGTGCTGGTTTGGGGACACCAGTTGGGGGGTGCTGGATTAGGGGTACAGGACTGTGGGTACCAGTTTAGGAGTGGTGATTTGAGGATAGTGGTTTCGGGGTGCTGGTTTGGGGACACCAGTTGGGGGGTGCTGGATTAGGGGTACAGGACTGTGGCTACCAGTTTAGGGGTGCTGACCCCGACCCTCCCCGCAGGCGCCGAGCGGGTGATCACGCTGAAGATGGAGATCCCGGGCTCGATGCCGCCTCTCATCCAGGAGATGCTGGAGAACTCAGAGGGCATGGACACTCTGGGGGGGCAGCCGGTGGGGCCCCCCCCGGGCAGCTGCAGCCCCAGCCTTTCTCCCAGCTCCAACCGCAGCAGCCCGGCCACCCATTCCCCGTGACCTGCGCCCGGCGCGCACCAGGACAGAGCCCGGCACGCGGTTGGGGCGCCCCACGTCCCCGCTGCAGCCCCCCGCTTTGGGGTGGACTCCTCAGCAGCGCCCCCCCCCCTCTCAACCCCCCCCCCCCATCCAAAATAAAAAAAAAAAACCCACCGGATCGGACTCCGCGGGGACCCCCCCCCCCCGGCAGCTCCCCCGGCTCCCCCCGCCAGCCCCGGGCGAGGCGTGGAGGTTGAGTCACGTTTTTGGGGGGGGGGGGGGGGGGCGCAGGGAGCCTTGGGGACCCCCCCACCCCCCGGCCCCACCAGCACCAGCACAAATGGGATCGTGACCACCGAGCCACCCCCGCCACGAGCCCCGGCTTGGGGGGGGGGGGGAACCCGGCCAGACCCCCCCACGCCGAGGAAGCAGAGTCATTTAAAGAGAAAGAAAGCAAAGTATATATATATAAATATCTATAAATATCTATAAATACGTTTTAAAACCTTTGTAAAAGTTTGGAGGGGTTTTTAGGCCTGTGCAGGTGGAGGGGGCGCGGCGGGTACTGCCGGGGGTGGGGGCTGGAGGAAGCGAGGGGGGGGGAAAGGGCGGGGGGGGGCACACGATTTATTATTATTAAATTCTCTTTTTTTTTTTTTTTTTTTTGTTGTTGTTGTTGAGATTTTAGTGGGTTTAGAGTCGGGGGGGGCACCTGGCGGGCCCTGCCCCGGCCCCCTCGATGGGGCGGGGGCTGCAGGGGCAGCTCCGGCCTCGCGGGGAGGGGGGCTCGGCCCTGCCAGGACTGGGGGGGACCGGGGTTTGGGGAGGGGGGGGGCTGGCTCCAGAATAAAGTTTATTTATTCTAGTGCCTGGCTCGTTCTTGCTTGGGGGTCATGGGGTGGGGGGTGGCACGACACTCAGGCTGTGCACCCTGAGCATGGGGGGCACCCCAGGACCCCCCCCCCCTAATTCCCTGCTCAGGGGCATCTGGAGGGGTCGCAACACACGTGGCAGAGGCTGTTGCAGCCTGAACCTGGGGGGCAGCCCCCCCCAATCTGCTCCCCCGATCTCCAAATCTGGGTTGGAGCCGAGCCCTTTGGGGTCTCCCAGCCCCCTCAAAGCTTTGCGGCTCCAGGGACCAGCCCTGGGCCTGCAGAGCCCCGATGCTTTCGTGACACCCGCTGGGGAGGGGGGGGGGGGGTCAGGGATGGGACCTATTTGGTTTCCTTTTGTCCGTATGATTTTCCAGCAGCTGCCGGGTGAGGCCCATCCGCCAACCGCAACAGGAACTGGGAGCACTGGGAGCGCCGGGACAGCCCTGGTGAGAGCCGCGGGCTGAGAACGGCCACAGCTCGTTACTGCGATGGCAGCCGCTTACACCGTCAGGTCTTCCCTGGCTGGGGAGGCTCCGGGGCGGCTCGGCTCGTCCGCCGTGCCCGCCGGCTGCCCTGGCGCCGGTGCCCGCTCCTGCGGCCGCTGGCAACACCCGCCCCGTGCCGCCGGCCCCTTGCGCAGGAGGTGAGCGAGCTCGGCCAGGCTGAGCAGCGCCGAGACCAAACCCACCACGAAGTAGAAGTGGATGAAGACGGTTTTCTCGGTGGGGCGCGAGACGAAGCAGTCGACGCGGTGCGGGCACGGCCGCCGGCGGCACACGAAAAGCGGCTGCACCCGGAATCCGTAGAGCAGCGCCTGCCCCAGCAAGAAACCCAGCTCGGCCGCGATGCGAGCCACCACGCTGCCCACGTAGAAGGGCTGGAGGCGGCGAGCACGTTGGCCGGCGGCCCCTCCGCGCCCCGGCTTGGCCGCTTGGTGCACGGCGAAGATGACGAAGAGCGCGGCCGGGGCCGAGAGGACGACGACGTGGAAGACGAGGAAGCGGTAGTGGGAGATGGGGAAGGCGGCGTCGTAGCAGACGGGTTTGCAGCCCGGCTGCTGCGTGTTGCAGACGAACTCCTCCTGCTCGTCCTCGAAGACGTCGCTGCCCACCGTGGCCAGGACCAGGATGCGGAAGAGGAGCATCACCACCAGCCAGAAGCGCCCCACCATGGGCGAGTGCTCCTGCACGGCGTCCAGCAGCGAGCTCAGGAAGCCCCACTCGCCCATGGCCGAGCTGCCGGAGCGGGGAAAAGCGCTGGAGCCCAAGGGATGCATCCCAGTGGGCAAGATGGACCTTCCAGCTCACCCGTCATCCAATCTGAGCCCGAAGGATGGATCCCAGTGGGCAAAATGGACCTTCCAGCTCACCCATCATCCATGCTGAGCCCGAGGGATGGATCCCAGTGGGCAAGATGGACCTTCCAGCTCACCCGTCATCCAATCTGAGCCCGAGGGATGGATCCCAGTGGGCAAGATGGACCTTCCAACTCACCCATCATCCAATCTGAGCCCGAAGGATGGATCCCAGTGGGCAAAATGGACCTTCCAGCTCACCCATCATCCATGCTGAGCCCAAGGGATGGATCCCAGTGGGCAAAATGGACCTTCCAGCTCACCCATCATCCATGCTGAGCCCAAGGGATGCATCCCAATGTGGAGTATGGACCTTCCAGCTCACCCATCATCCATCCTGAGCCCAAGGGATGCATCCCAATGTGGAGTATGGATCTTCCAGCTCACCCATCATCCATACTGAGCCCAAGGGTTGGATCCCAGTGGGCAATATGGACCTTCCAGCTCACCCATCATCCAATCTGAGCCCAAGGGATGGATCCCAGTGGGCAATATGGACCTTCCAGCTCACCCATCATCCAATCTGAGCCCAAGGGTTGGATCCCAGTGGGCAAAATGGACCTTCCAGCTCACCCATTATCCATGCTGAGCCCAAGGGATGCATCCCAATGTGGAGTATGGACCCTCCAGCTCATCCACCATCCATCCTGAGCCCAAGGGATGCATCCCAATGTGGAGTATGGACCTTCCAGCTCACCCATCATCCATACTGAGCCCAAGGGTTGGATCCCAGTGGACAATATGGACCTTCCAGTGCACCCATCATCCATGCTGAGCCCAAGGGATGGATTCCAGCAGGCATTGCAGCCCCTCCAGCTCACCCATCATCTCAGCCAATCCCAAAAGCATCAACTGCCACCCCATCCATACTCACAGGGATGCCCAGGCAGTGCCAGCCCAGCTCACCCCTGTCACGAGTGACCCCAGAGATGGGTCCAAGGACAGGGGTTGACTCAGGATTAGGAGGTTCCCCATCCCCTGTTCCCCTCATGAAACCCACCCAGCCCAGTCCTGTTGCCCCGGTACCTGCGGAGGCTGCGGTCCAGGCGTGCCAGCGCGGCTGGTGCCGGCTGTCCAGGGCTGTCGGGGACTGTCCGGTTCCCTGTCCGGCTGGGATGGGATGACGGTCCCACAGCCACGCCTGGAGTCCTTTTAAAGAGACAGAGCAGCCACAGGGGCGCCTGGAGGGGAGGGATGGGCTCGGCTCTGCCCAGGGGGGGGCTAAAGGGCAAACACTGCCCCTGCCCGGGGTTGGTGCCCCAAGCAGAAATGTCCTTGTGCCTTGGGCACCCCAACCCTGCATGGCCTGGTGGAATTAAACCACAGCTTTCAGCCCACAAAAAGCTTCCCCAGTGCTGGCATCACCGCCCTGGCCCCGACAGAGCCCAGAGACATCACCCGTGTCCGACTGTGCCACGACGGCTCCTGAGCTGTGCCGGCTGGCGGGTGCCAGGCAGCTGCTTTTGGAGCTGTGATGCTCTACAAGAAATGCCTCACGGCACAGTCAGGGCTCCTGGCAGCCCCTGCCCGGCCAGGGCGCGAGCCAAGGGGCTTTGCCTGTGTTTCAGATTCTTTTTCTGGTAACAAGAGTGGAGCCCTGGCCCATGCAGGTCATTCTTGAGCCCTCCTCAACCCCCAGGGGCTGCAAGATGCTGGTGGGTTGGTACCCACAGCTCAGCATCTCAAACATCAGGGACACTCAATGATTGAGAAAATCCTGCTACAGACACTGTGGAGCAGTGCGTGTCCGCGCTCACCCCGACACAGCTCTACATCCATCTGGGGTGATGCTGGGGTTACGGGAGCAGCTACGGTTCCAGCTCGGAGCAACCTTAGTGGCGCAGCCATGGCCTTGCCCTTTGCTGTCCGAGTGGTGACAACCAATTCTCCGGGCGCGCTTGCAGCAAGGAGAGGCTGTAAATAGCTCAGCCCCGCGGTGGGGACGCGCTGGAGACGCTCTCCAGAGCCCGGCAGTGGAAAATCTGACAGCGCTTTCCACACTTGACTGGGTTCCAGCACAGCACCTCGGTGGCACCGATAGTGCCTGCGCCCGACCGCTGTGCCGCGGGGACCGGGGCTTGGGGTTTGCTGGTCAGTCCTGCGGCCACTCAGCCTCTCGCTGCAGAAACAGAAGCCTGGGAGATGGAGGACAGCAAACATCGCCACCAGGTCCCGCTCGGTGCCAGTGTAGGAGCCACCATCAGCTCCTGGACACTGCACTGTGTGTTTCAGCCACGTGTGGGATGCTTTTGGGTGCTGGGCACCTAATTGTGGGGACGTGTCATTAGTGACCCTGCCCGCTAACCCCCCTGCTCCTGCCAGGAACAGAATCATAGAATCATAGAATCACCAGGTTGGAAGAGACCCACCGGATCATCGAGTCCAACCATTCCCATCAATCGCTAACCCATGTCCCTCAGCACCTCATCCACCCGTCCCTTAAACCCCTCCAGGGAAGGGGACTCAACCCCCTCCCTGAGCAGCCTCTGCCAGGGACCAATGACCCTTTCTGTGAAAATATTTTTCCTAATGTCCAGCCTGACTCTCCCCTGGTGGAGCTTGAGGCCATTCCCTCTCGTCCTGTCCCCTGTCACTTGGGGACAAAGGCAGTTCCAGCCCAGAGAGGTGGCTGAGCGCAAACCCAGCACTCGAGAGAGCAAAACTCTCCAGCCTGGTTGCGCCACGCGCGGGGGGAACTTCAGCCACCACTTGCCCGCAGCCACCCCGGCGCATGGTGGAAGCAGAACCTGCGGCCAGCGGGGCTCTGCGGGCAGCCTCCAGCTGCCACACAGGCGTTCGCAGGAATTTAGAAACCTCGGCCGGGCAGCTGAGGCAGCGGGTCCAGGCAGAGGGTTCGGCAAAGCCGAGGTGCAAGGGGTGAGGGACGGGCTGCAGGCATCGCCGCAAGTAGGGACCAGGGCTGAGTCGCTCCCAGCCAGAAGCTGCCCCTCAGCAGGGGTTGTCCCAGCGTTTGGCAGAGGGAAGAGATGGAGCTGTTGGAGCAAGGCCAGAAGAGGCCACGGAGATCTGAGGGCTGGAGAACCTCCCATACGAGGACAGGCTGAGAGCTGGGGCTGTTCAGCTTGGAGAAGGCTCCAGAGAGACCTTAGAGCAGCTTCCAGGACTGAAAGGGCCTCCAGGAAAGCTGGGGAGGGGCTCTGGATCAGGAAGGGCAGGGATAAGAAGAGGGGGAACAGATTTTGAGCTGAAAGAGGGGAGATTGAGATGAGACTTTAGGGAGAAATGTTTCACTGTGAGGACGGGGGGGGGCCCTGGCCCGGGTTGCCCAGAGCAGGGGTGGCTGCCCCATCCCTGGAGGGATTCAAGGCCAGGTTGGATGGGGCTTGGAGCCCCTGATCCAGTGGGAGGTGTCCCTGCCCAGGGCAGGGGTGGGACTGGATGGGCTTTGAGGTCCCTCCTGACCAAACCATTCCAGGATTCTATGATCTCCCACCAGGTTCCCCGAGCTGAGGGCAGACGAACCCACTCCCAGCCACAAGTGGAAGTAGAGGAGAGGCCAGTTGAGTGGCTTGAAGGCTCATATAACCCCTTTATGGCCACAAGTGTCCCAACACCAAACCCTACAGGCAGACCTGAGCTTGTGCCAAGCCCTCAACTCCATTACAGCACAAACGCTGGAAGGGCCATTTCCATAAGAATGTCAGAATTGGCTAACTCAGTACTGGAACGAAGCTCTGAAATAACGAGCATGGTTAGACAATAGAGATGACCCAGTTAGACCAGTCTTGGCAGCAGAGGGTGGGAACTGATGGCCTCTTGCTCCTGCGAACATCAGAGCTTCAAGTACGCCCCGCGGACAAAGAGCCCACGGCCTTGGAAAGCCCCATGAGGGAAAACCAAGGGAAGAGGCAGATGAGGACAACTCCTGTTTATTGATGAATGCTGGATTAAAAAACACTTTTATTATATAAATATTAGAAAGGACAAACTCGGGACAAGAAAGAAACACAGAAATATTTGCAGACAGACAAGAAACATCTCTCAGTGCTTTCAGAACAGCTCTACGGAAAGTAAAACTGGAGTAGGTGAAGACTCTGGTGAAACACCTCTAAGAGGAAGTGGGAGATGATGCTTCCCTGCTTCTGCTGAGGAACCCGAGCGCTGGAAGGTCCCACAAGCCAGCGGCACGGAGGTGACAAACCCTCAGCCTTCAGGGGACTGCACCCTTGGTGCAGAAGCTCTGGGGAAGTTCTTTGTCCCCAGGAACAAACAGGTAGAAGCTTCACGCTGCCGAGGAGCTGCTCGGCACAGCAGCCTTTGCCAGTGCCAAGTACGGCAGCAGAGAAGCACGGCATGGGGGGAACCTGCTGTGTTCCAACACGTGCATTGGAATAACCAAGCGGCTTTCCTGCAGGTTCCCACAGACCAAAGATCTTCGGCTGGTCCCTGTCTGTCCCGGTTCTGTCCTCGCCCCGAGCCCGTCTCGCTCAGCAGAGCTGCCCGCACGGCTCCTTTCAGCACAAAGCGCTGGCAGCCACCAGCATCGCTTACCTGGAGATGACCTCTGGGCTGAACGAGCCGAGCACAGGGTTCCTTGGCAGCTGGACAGAAGATAAAACTGCCAACACGGAGCACAGCGCGAAGACAAGTCTGCACAAAGCTCCATTGCTAAGTCTGAATTTAAAACACCAAGGGCTAAAAACCAGCGCTGCAGAATTTGAGCAACAGGGGCTTGCAAAGACATACGGGACTGCGAAAGAGGAAGGGAAACATCAGCATGGAGGTCCGGATGCCAGCCCCGCACATGTTATGTCTGTAAAAGAGTGGAGTTAAAGATATCTAAAGAGGCAGGTACCCACGTGAGAGGATCTTTTAAAGGATTTGCTGTGTTCTAAAGACTACTTGAACATTAAAATGACCACTAAGTGTCAAAAAGAGGGAAGTGCATTAGCACCAGCTGGGCACGTAGCTCCAGCGTTCGTGAAAAAGGGGAGGGGTGTTCCTGTTTAAACAAACCTAACTGATTTAAAACCAAGAAAAACAGAGCTGTATTCACATATAACAAACATTTCTGGGCTAGCTTAAACTCCGTGAAGATTTGCTAGCCTGAGATGTTCTTTTGGTGAGAGCTGTCAGCAGCTCTGCTGAATGCAGTTTCGTAGACTGGTTTGGATCCGCAGCTTAACACCTTCACAACGACTCAAAACATGTCGTCCTCATCGGACTCCTCCAAGTACTGGACAGGCTTTTTGGTACGTCCAGGCCTGGCACGGGGCTCAGCCGCTACGGGGCTGTCTGCACGAGCGGTTGAATCAATAGTGAAGCTATCGTCGTCCAATGGCTTGGATTTCTGGAGGGAAAGCATAGTCAAGAAGTGAATCATGAAGCTGAGCATAAACAAGGAGCACAATTAGCAAGAAATGCACCATTGTGGCAAGGGAGAGCGGTTGTTCGGATGGATGAGACCAAACCAACAATCCGGGAGGAGTACGTGTGGCCAAACGCCCTGCTCCCGCCACAAAGGTGGGTGTCGTAGGGGAGGTTCTACCTCTGCTTTGCTGGTTCTGCCGGAATAACCACACCCCGCTCCCTGGTAGCCCCTTGACTCCAATGGGTAGTGAAGTACAAACCTTTGCCGCAACGGATTTGGAAGGCTTCGGGCCAAAATCTGAACCTGAATCCGAATCCGAAAAGTTGGGTTGCCTTTTAGTAACTTTGCGCCCCTTGGTCTGCGCAGGCTTCTTGCTGCCGGCGGCTCCAGCCTCCGGCTCCAGGGATGCCTCTTTCGCCGCTGTCTTGCTGGCTTTGGGTGGAGCCTTTTTCTTGGCTAGAATATCCATGATGGACGGCTGGTTATCTGAAACAGAACCCTGCCTTTAAACCCCTGTTTTGCTGCCTCTCGTTTGCAGTTTGTGAATTACTTCCAACACAAATACGGCTCCGCACTACACCGCAAGGTCAGCGCGCAGGTCACCTCGTTTAGAAACAAGCTTTTTCTAGAAAGATTGCTCTTTTAGAGAGATGATGAGAAATGAGGTTGTTTATCTGCTTAGTTGCACTACATTTAGAGGACCAAAATTAAAATGTACCCAAAGCAATTTACAGACTATTTCAGCTTGAAAAGTCCTGAACTCTCAAGGCCGCATAACCAAGCTGAGAACTTCAAAACTTTTGCAGTTCTTTCTTACCTGTATTTTGACACTTTTAACAGCATTTTGAAGCCTATCGCTAGTTTAGCTGAAATGAGCAGCCATTTCTGAATTATAATAGGCTTTCTCAATTTCAAAGCGGAAGAAACAGCTATTTTGCTGCGAAGTAACACACGACTGTACTGGGATCAAAACCAGCTCGTGATGGAATATGCAAAACAGCTTTCGGAGTCTGACAAAGACTGTGGGCAGTGAACCCTAAAAAACCTGAGTCAAACGCCGTAGGTTTAGGAGGTCGAGCTAGCACAAAATAGATCAAGCTACCCCAAAGAAGCTTTTCTTCTTTGTGGGAAGCCAAGCTCCCAAGTAGCTTTCTTCCCAAAAGGACACGAAGTAGAACATTGACTGCAAGACATGAATTCCACTCGGATTATTTCTGCCAAGTATTACATAGCCCTGTAGGAAGCATTCACTTTTCCTGTTCCCAAACTAAAATCCACTCCCTTCAAGGATGTCTGAGATGAACTAGAACACGATATGCTTGGAAACAAACTCCTTTAAAAATGACAACAACCAGGCAACCTTTGCCACAAAGTTCAGATCTTGTCTGAAACGAGAACTCAAGTTATCGAGGCTTCAGAATGCTTGGCAAATAAAAAGACTGAGACTTGTTTCCCACAGGAATAATAATCGTTATCTAAAAATGATCTTGCTGATCTTCACCCTACCCTTTGAGGCACTGGTCTTCTTAGCTGCAGCGGGTTTTTTAGCCACGGCATTACTGCGAGACGCAGGGACAGAAGGAGCTGCAGGAGCTTGACTCACATCATCAGTAATGTCGTGGACTTGAACTGAATAAAGAAAGCAGAAAGTAAGTCTGAAATGGTCAAATTTTCTACTCTGCCTGTAAGCATCGGAGCAGAAAGAGATCGTTTTGACCTATTTTATAAAAAGAACAACTGTTAAAACCCGATTCATCACGAATTCAAGTCAGAAATGGACAAAAAGCCTAATGCACTGAAACCAGCTTGTGCCCTAGCGTCACAGTTTCTTTGCAAGACCTTGTGACTAACGGCTGCCTCTGGCAGTGCTAAGCACCGATCAGAATGCCCAGCGCACTCTCATAGGGGTTTAGGAAAATCAACAAGGCTCAGGAGTTTTCCTACTCACCAGGGATAGCGCTCTGTGCTGGCTTTTGCTTGGGAGCTTTAGCTGCTTTTTCAGTGGTTTCCCTAGAATACAGAACCCCAAGTATTTTTTCAACTTCCGTTATACTAAATAGGTGTGTTTAAGAGTAATTGATTTCTAGATAGCATTAACATTAGAAGCAAAACTGACTGTTCAGTGCCTGACGGGCAGAGAGAGTTGGGATTGATCAGCTGGGAGAAGAGGAGGCTCTGGGGAGACCTTGTTGTACTGAAAGGGGCTACAGGAAAGCTGGGGAGGGAGGGAGAACAGCTGCAAATTGGAAGGGGGAAGATTTGAAATTGGTCATTAGGAAGAAGTTCTTTACGATGAGGGTGGGGAGGCACTTGCACAGGTTGGCCAGAGCAGTGGTGGCTGCTCCATGCCTGGAGGTGCTCAGAGCCAGGTTAAATGGGGCTTGGAACAACCAGATCCAGTGGGAGGTGTCCCTGCCCATGGCAAGGGGTTGGAACTGGATGAGCTTTGAGGTCCCTTCCAACCCAAACCGTTCCACGATTCTGTGTGGAGAAATACTCACTTTGGAGCAGCTCTGGGCTTGGGAGCAGGTTTTTGTTTTGTGCTTGTATCTGATTCAGCGTTGCCTTCGCTGTCACCCATAAATTCAGACCCTTCATCTGAACTGGAGAGATGTGCTTCTGAGTCCGAACTGATGATGGTCTTGACTTTGGCTGATGAAATGACACAGATGCATTAATTACACTTTTGGCAATATGCTGCTCAGTTTCTCTCTCAATATTTTTAGCTGCAGTGATTAAAAAATAAAGATCTGAACAAAAACAAGCAGATACTGAGACTGCCAGCAAGAAGACTCCAAATCACAAGTGTATTCTGCGCTCGCTTACCAACAACATGTTGGACTTGTCAAGACAGTTGTGTAATTAAAACCAGTGACCTTATTTCTCTAGTTGCTCATTTCTGCTTTTCCTTGAAAAGCTTTGTGAAAATCTGCTCGAATGGTAGAAATATTTAGTTGTTATATGCAGTAAAATAAAAAAGCCTTTAAAAATGGTTTCTGCAAGCTCCCTCCTTAACAGTCTGTTAAATTTTCACCTCCAGACTGCCCCTCATCTGCATTTGTCATCTCTCACCTGCTGCTTGGCGAACCACCCTCTCTCTTTGAGGTGGAGCTTCAAAATCAGACTCAGAATCAGATCCTGAGTCAGACCAAGGGTTTCGCTTCTTCATTTTCTTTAATGGTTTAAATGGTAGAGTGGCCTGTCTCTTTGCACCTGAAAAATATTGGGAGGCAGGATGAACCAGCAGAATTCCATATGTGCTTTCCTCAGGCTCAGCAGTTTAGGCTCAACTTAGAAATACAACAGTAAATTCAGAGGAAGAGAAATAGTAACTCATCCCGCTTGACCGTTATCCGGGATGACTTTCTCTCTTATCTAGTTTTTCCAAAAATACTGATCCTAAATGTTACTCATCGCCTTCAGGAAGAGGTCAGATAACTAAATTTACAACCCTTCCCCTCACTTTCCATTGATGGAATAACACATAACAGTATTTACCTCGCTCGGTATTACCTTTCTGCGCTAATCTCTGCTTAAGGCCTGAAGGCTCTTTGTCTCCTGGTATGTTTTCTTCTTGATTATCATCAAATTCATTTCTTTCAGTCTGAAGATAGAAGCAGATATCAAACAGACAACGAGTCAGCTCACACAATTAGAAGAGGCACACAGAGCAATGTAGAGAGGAGCTGCTGACTGTAGATGTGCATAAGAAATCTGAGTTTGTGAAACAACCTCTGTTTAAAATTTGAGTACAGCCAAGTACCTCAGAGAGGATCTGTCCCCAGATCAGGTGACTGAAAATGCAAAATCCAACATTAACAAAAACAGGAACTTTGCCTGCAATCCTGAGCATGCTTTGGTACCGCCTTTGTGTGCTGATGGCACCACTCTAGGGAGTGTTGAGGATACAGAACCAAGTGGGGTGGGTTAAAAACAACACTGCAAGCTATTTGGAAAAACTGTTAGATGGAACCATCTGTAGGAAAGGAGCTATGTCTGGCTTACAGGACAAAACAAGGGAGGGGATATTCTAATTTTCTGCGTTGCAAATGGCTGAATGGCATAATCGCAACCAGCCCAATAAAAGTAGTTAAAACTTCTTTATTTCCTTGATATTGAGAACAATAATGGCATCAAGAGCAGAAAGCATTACTGGAACTGCAAAGGCTGTTCTAGAAAAGTGATTTTACAACCCGTTCTTCCTGCGTAAATCCCCAAGACACCTAGAACAACCTTACTTATGTCTGCCTTTTCATTTCTAAGGTACCAACCCACCTCTGATATTGAGATATGTGCTCTTGCCAAAAGATTTGCCTCTAAGCCATGTCCAGATATGTTAGTAAGATTGAGAAACATCCACTTCCAGTGTTCCCCACATCCTAAGAGTCTGCCCCTCTCCATGAATAGCTGCTTTATCAGGACAAGTGCAGCTAACAAGAACTTAGATTTCTTTAGGACTGCATTGAAGAGGATGTAATGAAAGAGTAAGCATTTGGAATATTCTTTTTTACCTTTATCTTCTTTTTAGTTCTCTTCTCTGCCTCTGCCTTCATCTCTGCAGTTATCCGA
This sequence comes from Clamator glandarius, assembly GCA_033459285.1. Lineage (NCBI taxonomy): Eukaryota > Metazoa > Chordata > Aves > Cuculiformes > Cuculidae > Clamator > Clamator glandarius. The sequence goes on along the minus strand of JAUNZM010000074.1, from coordinate 2,113,182 downwards.
GGAACAACCCTTACGCCATGAGGTGATGGCATCACTTCTGGCAGTTGCGCCTTCTTCACCTTCATTTTCCCTCCTTTCATCTTTAAAGGTTTACCAACAACCCCTGCCATCTCATCCTGAGCTTGCTTGGCTTCCACTGCCTGCAGAGGTGAGCACAAAAATCAAACCATGATGAGAATACAAAAGAAATTGCAATACTGAAAACCCCACACCATCACAGCCCCTGCAGTAAAGCACTCCGAACGATAGATTTCCTCCTATCAGTTTAAATGAAGCTTCTTGCTTTGCTCCAGATCTGCACTTTTTCAAGCAGCGATTTAAGCCTGAGCTATACTTTGGTTACTTGAAGAGCAAGACAAGTCACAGACACCTGCTCACAGTTTGGGTTCTATCCAGTAAAGTCCAGCTCCTTCATCACCTTTTCAGTGTCCAGAAGCCCCTTTGATCGACATCTCCTCATACTACATCCTAGTACTAGTTTTCTCTTGAGCTGTCCCAAAATCCCTCCACTATTCAGACTGGGAATCGACTCCCTGGGTAGACTATCCAAGCTAGAAAGGTGAAGAAAGCTTTCCTCCTCTTCAGCATGTGCAAGACACAGGAGTTATCATTTTTACTTTCCTTGTTAAGACAAAAAAAGTCAATAAACAGCTGGTGGACAAGACTTTAAGGGAGCCAGTCATCTACACTGAACACTGACTTACATCAAGTTCTTCTACAAAGACAGCAAGGTCTTCCTTCCACAGATCAGAGGGACTCTTGCACTTAAGGTTTTCCAGCTCTTTTTCCTAAAGGGAATCACAGTTGATAATCATTAGTAACGTATTTTAATCCACCATTAAAAGATATATCATATAATACTGCTTTTGTAAGAAAAAGAAAGAACATACTTTGTTATCCCTCTGCTTGCAGAGCTCATCTTTCTTCTCCTTTGTCAGATACCAAAGGGGCATGTTCAGCAGGTAGTTGAAGTCTGGTCCAGTAGTTGCAGCTGATTCTTTCTCACTGTCCTCTCCCTCCTCCTCCTCTTCTTCTTCTTCCTGAATGTGGATTTAAAACAAACATCATCAACAAATGCATTAACACACAAGGGTAGGGTTACTGATCAAATCTGGACTACTGCACAGGTACTCCGTGGGCTTATGGTGTCCAGACTCCTCTGGAACAATTTGGAAACAGATAAAGGCAGTTTAAAGCCTCAGCTGCTATTGCAGAGGAATCCATCTGCAAAAAAATAAAATCTCCAAATCTCTTTTTCTCTACTCCGTTTGGCCTCTCTGCCTTCATAATGCAGGTTTTCTCCTCAGGCTGCCTAAAACTGCCATCTCCCTCAAGCCCTTCCACAATTGTGTCCCACAGGCAGGAAATCCTTAAGGAACAGCAGAAATTGCTGTGGCAGGAGGACTTGACTTGATCCCAGATGCCTCAGTCTCAGTGCCTTCGGAATGAGAGACATTATTATCAGTTGTCTTATGTTTCCTATCACAGACATAGCAGACATGCAAGATCTTGAATCCTACAAACTAAAAAAGCAGCTTGGGCTTCTTCCTATGAATTATGGAGCGGCAGAGACAGGGGCCAGTTTGGACCTGTTTAGAGAGGACGGCTGAACATTACCTTGTTTTGTGATTCCTTCCAAGCCTTCACTGGATCGGATTCGTAGCCTCTCTGGATAAGAACTTTAATCAGCTCTTTCTTGGGTTTGTTTTCTGCAAACAGGCATTTCAGGATTGTCAGTTAGTGACCACTACCAATCACTGCTAGGAAAGACAGACAAGCTTTAAATCTTGGATCCCACAGTTCTAGCAGCTCAGTATCCTATGAGGCTTTAAACCACCCTTTTCCTTATCAGGGGTGGGAGGACATGTGGAAGAGCCTGAAAGAACACCTAAAAAGTTCCTATTTAGCAGGTGATTTGTCAGGTCAGTATCACTCCTACAACCTGTCAGGAACACCTGCCACAGCACGGTAAATACTCTTTTTCTTCATTTCCATATCACATTTCCTCTGCTCTAAGTAGCTTTTGAACTTGGAAAAAAAAAGTTGTGATAGTATCCAAAAAGTTTCACGGTAACAAGCAGGCAGGTAGAGGAAACCTTCCCCAATAGCCTGCGCCTCATGAGACTTAACATGGGAAATTTATGCTCTAAATCCCTCAAACAACAGAAACGCTTCAGCTGGAATTTGTTCCTTTTTAAGATATCAGAAGCAACCAACTATGAGACACAAATATAAATGAAACCAATCCTGCCAGCCCTGGAATCGTGTATTACAAAAACTCAAGAAAATGCATTTCAAAGGAATTATTTCTCTTCCTGAGTCAAGCCAAACAGACACAGGCTGTCAAGATTACTGGGTTGCCTTCAGAGACAAACCACAAAGCATCTTATGACACTTGTCTAGCTGCATCCTCCCTGAATGCAAGCAAAACACAGACCGCCTTTTAGACTGAGGTGGAAAAGTTGATCGAAAAACTGGAATACTGGGAACAAAGATCTGTTTCTTTTTCCAGCTCATGATTCTCAGATGCTGCTAAGTTGAGTATCTAAGTCTGAAACCCCAAGCCACTGAGAACATGGTTTGGAATATTCTTGCAGAGGTTCACAGAGATAAGAGGGAAGAGATACGGGTTAAGCATGCATCTGAACAGAAAACACCACCCCTTTCCAACCCCACCAGTACTTAACTCTTATTCTTACTGAGTCAGAAATAGATTGGAGTTATTGCTAAACTATTAAAGAATATTTCTACCCTCGAAATAGCATCAAACACAGTAGGAAAGCTGTATGAGCATCCTGTTTCAGTTAACGTGTGCATTATGCTCTATAGAACAAGAATACTCCGAAGCATTTTCCTCTTGTATGCTAATGGAATGGAAAGATAAGCTCTGGTGTAGTTTGTTAAGAGCCAGTCTGGGGCTGAGGAGGTGCTGACAGAACTCAAGGGAGCACCTGGTTCTTCTCCCAGTTTCATAAACCAAGTAGCCAAGAACAATGCATACCGATCACAATTTTGCCATCTATTTTCTCCAGGATGAAACGAGCCTGGTTGCTCAGTTTTGCAGACTCGGCACCTAGCATTCCAATCAGCCATTCTTTTCTCAGATTGTAATACTGGAGCCTAAGTTCAAAGAACTCTTTAAGAATATCCTGGGGAGAGTCGTACTTCTTGAGAAAGCCCACGTGGTCGAAAAGAACCTAGATGAAAGAACACAGGCATTACAATCGTCAAACTGATTTCTAAAAACAATGAAATTCAGCTCTAACACAGGAGTGATAGCACAATTAAATTATTATAACAATGTATAAAACTTCAGTGTTGAGAAATTACTTCAGTTTGCAACCGAGGCAGCAGAGTGAATTTTAGAATTTGAAAGCTGCAAACATATAGTGGGGTTAAGGTTACTTGACTGTTAGAGATAACTGTAGGATAAACATCTTGCATCAAGCTTCACACATTGTCAGAACCCAGGCATTCAATAGCAGCATTGTTGTGACAAAGGTCTCAGCAAACTGTGTGATTTCAGATCACCGACTCCTTCAGGCAAAACCAAACCACCCCAAGCCCATTCCCAAGCCACTCTCTTGACATTTTGAAGGTATATTTAGAAAACTGATTTAAAACCAGTAATAGCAGAGAATTCAAAGTGAATAGGTTACTGCAAAAGAGTATTTGTTACAGGCAGCATCTGCAGCTGTCCACGGTCTTTGAGCTAAAGCAAGAACTCTTTGGCCAAATCTATTACATACCATGGAGTTGCATGTTAGATTTGTTTGGAGTTTGAAGACCTTGTGCAGCCCCACTGCTTCTGCTTCAGCTAGTTTTTCCTCAGTCATCTTCACTACAAACTTCACTGTCGTGTCTGTGTGATATTCTTTATAGTCTACGATTAGTGGGGGTGTCTTCTCAGTCCCATTTAACATGGGCTCCAGAACTTGCTCTTTGTAAGTCTGAGAAAAGAATCAAAGTCAATCCTGTGTTTTCCATGGAGGTTAAAAGTTCCAACACCCATCAATCCCATTCTGGTTTACAGGGCAAGCTACACATTCCTAGTGCAATATTATTGTTTATTACCTGGGTCCACGTTCTGACAGGCAGCTCAGTGATCTCTATGGTTGTAGAATTGAGGATAGACACTTCACCACTTATCACGTACTGATTAGGTCCCAGCTCATCTATTGTGCCTTTGAAATTCTTGTAGCTAGGAAGCTAAACAGAGAAGAACACTGGATTCAGCTTTGTGTGAGCGCTTCTGGTTCTACGCACTTGCATGAAATCCTCCTGGCTAATGAGCGAGACATTGCTTTTCAACACATTATTTACCATTGGCAGCGGCTCTTCTCCATCCATCAGACGACGGATATTATTCACAACTTCCCTGATATCAAAGTTGGGGATCTTACAGGACCAGCCAGTACCAATCCCTTCTGCCCCGTTTATCAGCACCATCGGAATGATAGGCATATACCATTCCGGCTCCACACGCTGATTGTCGTCATAAAGGAACCTCAGGATGTTGTCATCCATCGGTGGGAACACCAGCCGCGCCAGTGGGCTGGAATGGAAAAGAGAATTTAAGCCTGAATACTCGTTACAGAAGAGTAACCATCACGCAAAAAGAACCTCCCAGAATACAAAACAAATGCCTTAGCCGCGCAGCCTGGGTGTCTATGCAGCCTTGTAGAGTAACACTCAGAAAAAGACACATCTTCAGTGATTTGATCAGTCCCTACACGTTCTGCTGACTAAATGGCACCCTAGCCTCACACTTAAAGATGTAAATCATACGTTTAAACTCTGAGAAAGGCTTCAGTTCTCCGTATACCTTAGTACAGCCACACATGTGCCCAACTAGCAGATTTGATCAAGTTCAATCTTAGTGACCTTCGGGTAATAGAGACTACATTGCTGTACTTTCAGATACTAGAACTTCACTCTCTCAATTCAAGTTCATTTTTTATCCTACCCAAATTCCTCCCTTTGTTTTCCTTCCCATTTCCTTATTCTCTGCCACCTTTCTGTTCTCTTGGATGATAACCAAGTTTACATATCTGAATCTAGGATCCAAATCTCACTTCAGTTGTTGCTACTCTGAGTATGCAAGTAGTCCAAAGCTTTAAAGGGGAAGAAATAAAGAAATCTTTAATACTGACCTAAGCATTGTAAAGATGTATCGAGGGCTGGCAGAGTCTTTCCCACCATGCAGCCTTGTGCCAAACTGACCAATAGGCTGCAGCAAGTTGAGGTTGTTACTGCCCACAAAGTTCTGAGCTAAGTTAATGATGGTCATCATCAGCGATGCCTGCAATAAAGGAAGGTTCAAAGCTAAAAAAAGCAGAATTCTTCACTGAAGGACCAAGTTAAAGGCAAAATTCACACCAAGAAGAGAACTGATATAGATGATAAACTCGATTAATAAAATAGTGGAGGAAACTCACTGCAAGTGGATCCCAAGACCCTCTAACTGGATATATTCCAGTGGCCCGCTACGCTTTCTTAAAACCTCCATTCTATCAGTCTCCCAGGGGAAGCTTGTTTTAGTGTTTAACCTTGCATTACCAAGGCAGATTTAGAACGACTACTAATATCTGCCTATCACAACTAAAGTGTATTTTTCTTGTTCTACTTCTTGAATGAAACACTCCCACATAAAGCCCAGGTAGGAGAGGCAGACTGACCAATCTCAGATTTAATTAATATTGAAGCGTTAACAGTCGATATATAACCACTTTGCTTTGGCTTTTATACCGAAACATATAATCCTGCTTTAGAGGCATTTTAACGGTCAAGTCAACAGAAAGGCTATTTTTGCCTTTCATTTAAAAAGCATTTTGCACAAGCAGGTCAGGTTCTTACTTCACCATGATGGTATGAAGACATCTCGGCTACAGAACCAGCCAGCTGCGCAACCTTCACCTCCCGCTTATCATTTCGTTTGAAACACGTGAAAAGAACTTTTCTTTGACCGGGCTTCAAACCTGTATATGTAGAAAAAGATCTTGTGATTAGAACTGACAGTGTGTTTCACTTAGCTTCTGCTCTCTAGAGACTTATACCTCTGAAGATTCTGCAACAGGAGCGTGATGCAATAATATACTACAAAATGGACATTTAATCCACAGATTAAAAACCTGGACAGCAGAAAACACACTTCAGAGCGCTGACCCTGAAAACTCAGCAGGTTACCCTGATTCCAATGATAAGATGCACAAACGCCCCTTTATTAAGTTCTGAGGAATGCGCTACGCAAAATCACTATCTTGAAATAACTTACCATCAACCAGTGATGGGATTGATCTTTCATTATCCGAGTTTGAGAACAGGACTAACTCCTTGTTGATGAAGTCGTTGTACGTCAGGTAATTAGTATTTTTCCCATATAGGTATTCCTAAGGAAAACAAGTGCAGGACTATCTTAATTTTTACAAGACCTAATGTGTTTCTTAGCTCATAGCTGGCTCGTTCCACTAAAATGGAAGGTCCTCATAAGACCAGCTAAACACAGCTTAAGCGCTGACATTGTTAGTATAGCAAGGTCAAACAGAGCTTCCTGCGATGCAGACCTGGTTTTGAGAAATAAAGACTTTATACAGTCTCGTTCAAGTTATCATTTCCCAATCGGTAAAGCAATTGGAAAGATGAGAGTTAAAAATGAAATTAACTACTGGACAATCGACCATGAGGCTACATCGATAAGAGAAGAGAAGAAGCTGCTCTGCAAAATCCTGAAACATTTTAACTGTCCTGTAATCGAGCAACTGACTCACTGCCTCTGAGCTGCGTGCAGCTCTCGCATGCCAGAATGAAGCCGAGAACAGCCCCAGGGAGAGACAGGAAACCAGTTTCCTTCATATCCGTAAACCTTTTACCTCTGGCAGACCGTGCAGCTTCCGTTGTCTTCTATCCTCCATGAAATTAGTCAGCCACTCCTTTCGCTCTTCTACCTTCTTCTTGCTAAAGGCCTGTACATTACAAAATGAAAAGTGACTCAATTTTAGGACATTCACCGGAGCAAAGAAAGCATACAGGAAGAGTTTATCCTGAAGAACAACATGCTAAACAGGTGGACTTAACAGCTTAAGTGCAATAAAAGGGTCTCTTAGCTAAATATATGAGGAGTATAATTTCCACTAGTCTTTAGGGGATGTGGTATTTAGGCTTAAATGGATGTATTTTTAACACAGCAACAGAAAACTAAAGTAGATTTCCCTATTAATTAGTATTTTCAGTATTTTTTTGATGTTGCCTAATAGCTCAGAAGACTTAGGAGTCAATGTCTACTGAAGATGGAGAAGTTAACAGAAGTGAGGATGGTTTCAATCCACCGGTGAACGATTTGACAAGAAAACCTGGGGCAGAAAGGAGAGGTCTGCCTTAGAGAAAACTGCAGAAGACGCAGAAAAATGTTAAAGGAATATTTACTATTGTGTCTGGAAATGTCAGCTGGTTTGTAGTAATGAGCTGTATTTAAAAAACATCATTAAAAGGGTACTCTTGGCCCGAGGTCCATGGACAGATTTGCTTCTCCTGGTTAGTCTAAAGCTGTAGCCTTGGTAACAGAGAGATTGTCTTAAGCCCAAAGGCCTCTAAGAGCATTTTAAGAGAAAATACACCACTCTCTACGCAGTATAATACCAAAGGTAGTAAGTCAGCAATTAATTCAAGTGTTAGTTACCAGGGTGATCGCAGCATCATCTTCAGGACCAGCATATTTGAAGCCAATGCGATGTTTGGCCATATCTGCAAAGTACTCTTTAGCCTCCTTTGATGTGCTGGTACCCAGACCTGCAGAGACAGTACTAGTGAATCCTAATAACTTATTGCTTCAATCAAGTGGCACTTTAAAGAAATATTTCGCCATGTCTGGTTTCTGTGATGCATCACACAAACGTACCGCAAGAAGGTGACTTATGAAAACTTTATTTTAAAGTGAGGTATCATAAAACCCACAAGAATTACAGAGAAGCAAGCAGTTAGGCGCTGAGCTTTTGGATTTTGACTGCGACTCCTGTGGACATCTGAAATGATTAACTGCCAATTGGAAGTGATTCCTCATCATCCAGCCATTGTTCACAGTTGGCAATTTCCTTATTGGTATTAAGCAATTCTGGAACAAGCACTTAGCTTGCAGTGCTAACAGTCCACAAGGACCGTACTGTGGAAAACAGCACATAAACCCAGGCATAACTGGCTGAAAGAATGGTTACCTACGACATTCTAGCTCCGTTTTGAGAAATTTCATTGACATTTTATCCAGTTAAGAGATTATTGTGTCTTTGCTTTTATGTTTTGTTTTATGTCAGAGGTATTTGCAATCAGAATATCTTATGAAGGAAGAGACTTGGAGGCCAACCTGTGCAGCCCTTCCTGAAAAAGCAGGGCTAACTCTGAATGGAATCGTGAATGCTCTTACTTGGATCGTTTAATTTCACCCTATTAAGTTTTCTACAAACCTTTATAATACTTGATTTTCCATGAATTGTAGTTCTGTGTACTGCTCTTCCATTCTTCAAATTCAGGAATGCTGTAGAATGCAATTTCTTCTTTGTTTTTAGAGACCTACAATAAGCAGTTATTTAAGTTATGAATTAATAGGCAGATTTAGACCAATGGATTCTTACTCATTCACCTCACCATCTACCCAGCCCTCACCTTTATGATGGGAGTGATAAATTCCTCCAAAAAATTGTGTCTTAGAAGAGACGGCCAGTTGTGATGGATGAAGTTAATTAGCAAACCTTTGATATGCGATCCATCTTGATCCTGAATTAAAAAGGAAAAAAAAGACAAAAAAAGTCATATTTAATCAGGGATGTGATGGAATTGATGATTGTTAGCTTAATAGCAAATGATTCTATAATTTCAGCTAACTGACCCTATTAACTTTCACTTCTAAAAAGGTGACCGTATGTTGTTTAACTACTGAAAACTAAGAGAAGCAGGAAAGGCATGTTCTTGGTGGAAAAAAGGTATCAAGGACTGGTCAAGGACCTTGAATCAGCAGACTAGAAAGCCAATATTTAGTGATGCTGCTCCCCTCTCTACTTCATTCGTTTTGTTTTGTGGCTGAGAAAACACTATGACCGACTAAAATATAGAATGATAAAACAAAACAAATACAGAGAATTAGGTACAACAGTGGCAGTGGGAGAAAGGCTCTATTTTCTTCCTTCCTCTGGGTTCAGGTGTTGGGGTTTTGGCCTCTCCTAGGTTTCAATTTTAGTGAGCCTAACCTGATCTGTCATAATCATAATCTTGCCATAACGAAGAGTCTTTAAAGATTCTTGATCTTCATAGTTCTTTTTATATTGTAAACCCACAATCTTGATGATGTTGTTGATTTCAGCATTTTCCATAATCTGGAAAAGATCACACAGAATAAAAACTTATTTTTTAGATTTAAAATATGGCTCAAAAGTCTAAAATTACCCATAAGTACGCCGGTGACTGAGCTTTTGTCTTGTCAGGATTGTTTTGGGTTTGTTTTTTTTTTTGCTGTTTAGAAACTTATAATTTCTAAACTGAATTCTAATGCTGAAATTATTCTAATAATTCCAAACATTTTCCAGTCCACGGCACACACTATCCCTTCAGGCAAAACACCAAACAGGACTTAATCAATATTCCTGTTCAGCCAGCAAGGAGGCTGAAGGTGAGATGAGACCCAGGTGTTTGGGACGCTGCTCCTAGAGTTACAGCGTTCCAGATGTTCAGCTGTATTCAGTTAACAAACACCCTGCATTACACCGAGCACACTGCTCCCTTCTATCATGCAGACTAGAAAGATTTTCCAACACACCTGCTTGTGAGAAGCTTCTCTGACGTTGAGCATTTTCCCACGAAGGGGAAATACTCCATACTTGTCTCTACCAACCACTCCCAGACCAGAAACAGCCAGTGTTTTGGCTGAGTCTCCCTCAGTCAGGATAAGTGTACAATCTAAAGAATTCTTGCTGCCTAAAAAGGAAAAAAAAAATCAAGTCAATGTTCTAATTAAAAAGAGAAATCAAAGCCAGCATACTCTGAAATTGAGTGAGAATAAAGATCTTCAAACACAGGTTTTATTGCACGGCACATAGTAAATAGGGATAAAATATAATTGCAGTTTTTTCTCATTATCTTCAGGAGACAATTCTTTCATTTGTCTAACAAACAAGTTATTTTGAATGAACTGGTTATAAAGGATGTAAAACCTCACCAGCATCGTTGGCATCGTCCAGCTTAGGAACACCCTTAATCTTAGTGTGTTTCACGGCCGAACATTTCTTATTCAGCTGGCTCTGAGCTTTAAATTTTACCCAGTTTAGGATACTTTCAACAATGCCACAGCCAACTGCCTGCAACACAAAAACCAACCCCAAACAGTTGTAGGAAAAGCCTTAACAATGAGAGAATTTTAAGTTACATAATTTTTCTTTAGTTCATGACAATACATCACAAGATGTATTACTATTTGCCACATTAAAAATCAAATGTAGTTTTACAGACACCTTGATGAACTGTGTATATCAATACTTACACCCTTAATAAATTTTTCACTCAGTTTACAGGTTGAGCCGAAGTTCTTTGCCTGCAGAGTCATGTTCTCCTTAGTCTGAGAGTCAAAGGTTGGGTTTTCAATCAGGGCATTGACAAAAATCCACATGTGGTTCTTCACCTGTAGTTAAACACAACAAGTATCACACAACATGCTAAGCACATCTCTAACGGCCGCATATTCTGACAGTGAGGAAAGAATTTAGGACCCTCATGAACAATGTTATATGGTTTGGGATGCCAAGGAAATAGCAGCTCTCAACCTAAATTGGTGTTATCTAACAGATACTGAGTTTTAATGCATCTACACCGACTGATAGTGTTCTGATTAAACAACACATCAGCCAAACAAAGAGAAGATTGCTGCTTGGCTTAACCTGGGCAATAGGAGACTTTGTAAGTAGCAATTTTATATGTATTGTTTGTACAATGCAAATAGGTATTATTAAGTAATGTAGTAATGCACCAAGCTGTAGCTACAATTTGTGATAAAGTTAGAGTTGTGTTTCCTACAGGGAAAATTCTGATGTTGTACCTGAAAAGGCTTCACTCCAACTCCGTTTTTGTTCTTCTTCTTCACAACATCAATGATTTTAGTCACAAGCTGGTCAGCTACGTAATCGACGTGCCTGCCACCCTAAAGGAAAACAGAACCAAAGACCAAGTGGTGATTCCGTTTGAAAAAAAGAGTACATATAGCCATTTAAAACTTTAGGCATAGTCTTTGCAACATTAAACAATTATTTTTTATTAATATGTGCACATTTGAAAATAGCTAATGTGAAGAATATAGCATTAACTTGACTAAATAAACCAAAGAAGAGTTACCTTCGTAGTGGCAATGCTGTTGACAAAGCTAACTTGCTGGAAGCCTCTTTCACTTAAAGTCAAACACACTTCCCACCGCGAATTTACTTCCTCGTGAATAACCTTAAGTGCATTACCAGTTTCATCTACTTTGTCCTTGACATAGAGGTCCACATAACTGCGGAATCCTTTCACCTACATACAGATGAAAACAGACAACTCCTTTATAACAGTTCCTAATTCACATCGTCCTGAAAAGCAGGTGGAGAAAACAAATTTTCCCCTTTAATGATGCAAATTGCTTCAACAAAATGTGATTGTTTAGATAGCACAAGAAATACAGTACAGTTTCTTTTAGATGCTCACTTACAGGCAGCCTCTGTCCATTTAGGAAAACTTTGACATCCTTTGTGGATCCAGCAATATCATACGCTCTTCGAGACATCAGTGCTACAATGTCTTTATCAAGAGTTTTCATTTTGAATTTTGATAGATCAGGTTGGAAAGTAACGCACGTGTAATCTTCTCCATCAAAGTGTTTCAGTACCACTTCACCAGCCTTTCCCATGTTGTTTGTCCAGGTCTGAGAAAAGGAGGTTTTGTGAGCTGCAAGTCTAACACACGCACAGGATCTAGCTTAGTTTTTAAAAGCAGTAAGCTGATTTATGAGGTTTGAATAATTCTAAATTTAAAAAAAACACAAACCACTGGCTAAAAAACTAGATTCTAATTGTGTCTGCTCAGTTCATTACTCATTTGAGTTATATTTGGTGGTACAGTAACTATGGGGCAAATTTATTTTAATCACAATGCACTAAATATGAACTGAATCTAGATTTTTAGGACAAAAACTTAGGGTCTTAGTTGAAAATCTCAGATATAACCTTATTGACATAAGAAGTGCTTGTACCTGCTTGAACAACTTTTTGTATTCACGACATGCAGTTTCCACAGTAAATTTTTTGCTAAATATGTTGCACAGTTTGGCTCCATAACCATTTCGACCACCTAGAATTAGAAGGAAAGCAGACGTGTGTTATTACATTTGTTCAAAACCATCTAAAAGAATTACAGACTTCAGGAGTTCAGCCACTTCAGTGCAATCAAAGTACAACTGTTAATAGCAACAAAATCCGAAAAACTCAGTCTATGACTATAAACCCATATCTAATTGGGATTAGTGTTCAAAGAGAATTTTTCCTGTTATCCATGCTTGTACCATTACCACTATAAAATAGAGCATGAAGGATTCTATCTGATGGACTCGGAATGCTGTTTTCACGTTACACCAAGGACCTTCTTCCCCTACTTCAGTTCACACATTTAAATGGATCAGGCTGTTCAAAAATACCAGCACGTATTGAATCTTCCTTACCTGTGACTTTCTTTTCATTGTCATCGTAGTTGCTGGATGTTAGCAGCTGTCCGAAGATAAGAGCAGGCACATAGACCTTCTCCACTTTGTGTTCAACTACTGGAATACCTTTGCCGTTGTTCCATACACTGATCGTGTTATTCTCTCTAGGGGAACAAAATGTCTGGTTTTAGGGCTGCAAATGACTGAGTAATGAAACACGTATTATAGAAAAGCTCTGGGGAAAGGCCACCATTTCATCACCAGCAAATCCCTGCTCAGCAGCTGCAGAAACAGCCAGCAGAGGGAGGACAAGTCAACAAAAAACCCTCTCCGATCTGCAGATCCTATGAAATGGACCACCACAGGGGAAAAATCCTTTATCTGTGCTTAGAATAAAAAGGTTGAGAGGAAGAAAATGGCCACGACGGAAAACAATGAGAAAGAAGCAGCCATTTCACCAGTCAGCACTCTATTCCACCCTTTGGTCTCTTACGAAGAACAAGGCTTTCACAAGTGGCAAATGGCACATTTGGCATCAGCCTCATTGCAGAGGCCTCCAACACCACCCTAGCTTAGCAGAACAGCATCTGAATGAGGAAAGCCAATGCACTTGAGTTGGGAGGGCAAGGGACAAGAGTGAAATCAAACTTACACATCAATTGTAACTTTAATGCACGACATGCTTTTATCCCTCTGCTTGTTGTCTGCAGCGTTGACTGGAATAGAAAGATTACTGTTGTTATATTATACGCTCAATCAAAACAAAGCAATTAACTATAAAGTATCTTCGGTGAAATGAACGCAAAAAATCAGTAAAATGTTACTAATGATCATCTTGGTGTGCAAATATTTTGCTAGATACAAAGAGGACTACTACAAGTTACTACAAAAGGGAGAATTTAGGACTAAAATTGGGTTTGCAGTAGCACGCTATCACGTAGCATTAATGGAAGGCCAGGTTGGATGGGACTTGGAGCAACCGGATCTGGAGGGAGGTGTCCCTGCCCATGGTAGGGGGTGGAACTGGATGACCTTTGAGGCCCCTTCCAATCCAACTCATTCTGATTTATGATTACTAACCTGTAATTTACTCGACAGGTCACCTTACCTAGTATCTCATCAAAAATTTTGTACAAGCCAGGCACAAAGGTCACATCTCTGCAGTTAAGGCCCACGTCCTCATCAAAAACCCACATTTGCTGAAAAGAAGGCAAGAAAAACATAAGACCTCAGACACAGCTCCCCTTCAGTTCCTAAAATTTGTAAGGCAGAGGTTTTGTGCTTTATGAACAGGGTTCTGCCTGCACCGAGGCAGCTGAGTGGTTCAGCCCTGGCCCTCCCTTGCCCCCAGCCCCTGTACCTGGGTGACCAGCTCCACGGAGCCGATGTAGGTGTCAGGCCGAAGCAGGATGTGCTCCAGTTGCGTCTTCTTCTGGTAGATATGCTCCACCGAGAGCTGCTTTCTGGTGCCATCTCCCTTGGGCACACGCTGGTTCTCATCCACAGCCTGCTCAGGGTTGGAGAAGAAACAGCAGCAGTGAAGGGCAGGGGTTCGGGAGGTGAATTCTGGAGGCAGGAAAGGGGAACAAAGGGGATGGAGTGGGCTTGGCCACTGGGGGACCCTGACATGGTACTGGGGAGAGGATCTGGGGGGGAACCCGAGGAGAACATGGACGGGGGCAAATCTCAGAGGAATGGGGGATCTGAGCAGTCAAGGAGGATGAGAGGCTGCAAAGGGAGGGAGGGAATGACACGGGGTAGACTTGGGGGTGGGGAGAGGTCGTGAGGGGGGCGTTGTGAGGGGCAAAGAACGCAGAGAGAGATGGAGGGGGGCACTAGGGGAGAGGCTGTGGGGGAGTGGGAGGCTGTAGGTCAAGGCCAGAGGCTGTGAATGTGGGGTGGGGGGGACAGGGGAGAGGCCAGAGACGGGGCTGTGATGGGGGAACATGGGAAGAGGCGGGGGCGGGAGGGTGAGAGGAGAGGCCGTAAAGGGGGCTGCGAAGAGGGGGAAACAGAGGAGAGGCAGAGGGGGAACACACATGGGAGAAGCAGGGGGGCGCACAAGGGGAGAGGTTGGGGGGGGCTATGAGGAGAGGGGGACGCAGGACAGGCTGGAGGGCTCTGTGAAGAAGGGGGGTCATGGGAGAGGCTGAGGGGCACACAGGGAAAGGGTGAGGAGGGCTGTAAGGAGAGGGGTCACAGGGGAGAAGCGGGAGGGGAGGCCGCAAGAAGGAGGATGGTGAGGGGAGTGGGAAAGGGGAGATGCCTTGAGGGAGTGTAAGGGCACAGGAGCTGAGAAATCCTGGGCCGCCGCAAGAAGGGGGTGACGGGGGCCCCCACGGGGACAAGGAGGGGGTGGCGGGTCGCCTCACGCACCCGCAGGGCCGGCGGGGACTCCTGGAGCATCATCGCGGCAGCAGCGCACACGGCGACAATGGCGGCTCCGCGCGCTTCGAACCCCCGCTCGGCGCGCCCGAACCGCCCGCCAACCAGCGCGCGCGCCCGCTCCGCGCCCAGCCAATCGCGGCGGGAGGCTGGGGCTTTGGGGGCGGGGACAGACGTCTCTCAGCCAATCAGAAGGAGCCCGCGCATTCAAACCAGCCAATCGCAAAGGGGCGATTGCGATATCAACCAATAGGAGATCGCTCGGGGGGTGGGCTCTGCCCGGGGCTGGTTGTGGGGAGGGGAATGAGCTTGGACGCACTGGGGAGCACAGGGAAAGCACCAAAGCTGTACTGGGACACGCTGGAAGGGCCCTGGGATGCACAGGGACACGGTGACCAAGCCCTAGGGACATGCTGGGCAGGTCTTGGGACACACAAGGACACTGAGATACACTGGACGAACCCCAGGGGTGCAATAGGACACAGTGGGACACCCTAGACAGACCCCAGAGACTTGCTAGGACACAGTGGGATATGCTGGGAGGCACTGGAACAGGCCCCAGGGACGCGCTAGGACACAGTGGGATATGCTGGGAGGCACTGGAACAGGCCCCAGGGACGCGCTAGGACACAGTGGGATATGCTGGGAGGCACTGGAACAGACTGGGACACAGGGGGCAAGCTCCAGGGACATACTGGAACAGACTGGGACATGCTAGGACACAATGGCCAGGCAAACAAACCCCAGGGAGACACTGGGACGCAATGGTCAGGCAGAGTAGGAAACAGTGCGCAAACCTCAAGGAGGCACTGGGAGATGCTGGGACACACTGGGGGAGAGAAGCCCCAAACCTCACTGCTGCTGCCCCCTCCCCAGCGAGAGTAACGCCATCACCCCAATCCTCCCTTCCTTTGCCTTGATCCAAACAAAGCTGAAGCCCCCGCCATGGCTCCAACCCCTCTCCCCATACCCTGAGGTGCCTGCCCCCCCCCCCCCGTCCCTCACTGCAGGAGGCCGTGTCCTGGGGAGGAGCGTGTTGTCCAAAACACCGACAGTGTTATGTCTTTATTTCTGGGGCAGAGGAGAGTGTTGGCTTCGCTGGAGGCGCAGGAATGGGGCTGGCTACAACCTGGCATCACCCAGCGGCACAAGGATGGGGGGGATGGTGCAGCCGGGCACAGTCCAGCTATGGGGCCGGCGCCCCATCCGCGCTCTTGCATGGCTCCGATGATGCCTTTTTCCACCCTGCGCTGTTTCCAGGGTCCCGCAGAGGATGGCATATGGTGAGGAGTCCCTGGTGCCAGGGTCACCACATGTGCCGGTAGGGAAAGGCCACCTCCACGCAGAGCACCACCAGCGCCTCGGAGCAGTTGTGCCGCTGCCCGGCCAGCAGCCGACGCCGCTCACCCAGCGAGGTGGCCAGACCCTCCCCAGGGCCAGCGCTGCGCCAGCCCTGGCAATCTCTCCTGGGGGCTTGGCCACCACGCGCCATGGATCCATGCCAGGCCAGCCGGAGGGGCCTGGGGACAAGGGGAGAGGGAGTCAGGGACACCCTTGCGAGCATCTCTGGCTCTTTGCACCATCCCTGTGCAGGTGCCTGGACCTAGGGGAACCCATTGCAGCTCCCCAAACCCAACTTGGGTGCTTTACATAAACCATTCAATGACTCTGGGCTGAAAGGGACAGTAAAGATCATCCAGATCCATGGACACAGACCCAAGCTTCTCAAGTCCCCATTCAACCCAGCCTGGGATGCTTTTGTTCAGGGATGCCTGCTGGCACCTGCCCCACAGGTAGGAGGGAGGACTCACCAGAGAGGATCTGTCAGGATGTTGCGCCCGTTGAAGGAGTAGATGGGGCTCCGTAGGGTGGCACCAGCCTGGCCCTCAAAAAGGGAGCTCCAGGACTTGGCCAGCAGCTGGCCCTGTTGGAACAGCAGCAGCGCTGAGCTGAGGGGCTGGGGTGGATGCCTCTAGTTCCTCCCAGCTCCCCAAAACGCGGAAGCCGAGCACGGCCAGGGTGCAGCATCCCCAGCGCCGGAGCAGGCAAAGATCCCTGTGCCCAGGCTCATCGGGGGCTGTGGGGCTGGCAGCTCCCCTAGGGAACAGGGGCACCTGCCTTCAGGTTGACGATGGGGAGGGTCCTGTCTGTCCTCTTGACAATGGAGACCAGGTCCTGGGTTGGGGCTGACAGGAATGCCCGGAAAGTGCCGTAGAGCTGAGCCTCCTGGGACTGGCGGTAGCACTGCAGGTCGGCCCCACGGATCCCGCTCATGTCACCGGTGAGGGGCACGTTCAGGGCAGCCAGACGGAGCTGGGGACGGGAGGCAGGGCAGGAGAGAGGCTCGAGCATGGCCAGGCATCATCTCTGCTCCCCATTTCTTCCTAGAGTGGTGCTGTCCAGGCATGGAGGGGTCCTCCAGACACTTCTCCCCCATCTCCCATGTCCAGGCCACCCATTTCCCACTCGTTGCTTACTGATGGGATCCGCGGGGCAACAGTGGTTGGTGGGATCTGGTGCAGCCCTTGTCTCTCATCCTTCTGGACCTGGAATAATGTGGCTCAGGGCAGCACAGGGGCATCCACCCCTGTGCCATGGGTGCTGTACCCTCCCCATCATCCCCAAAACTCCAGGCTCTGCGGGTATAGGGCTGATGCTGCCCTGCTGACACAGCCCATCTGAACCCATCTCTGCAGCACGAGCCCTCCTGGCACAGCAGGATCAACGGCAGGGCTCACCAATGTGTCCACGGGGGCCAGCGTGGGTGGCCTCGTGTCAGGACCTCTTGTCTGCACCCGCTTTATCTCCTGGATGGAAATGAGAGAACAGTCCTGTGGGGGCCTGTCCACCCCCAGAAGACAAAAGGAGGGCTCTGTACCCTTGCTGGGACATGAGTGCACATGGTGGCTGTCCACACCCCTCACCTGGTACTGTGGGGTGGAAGCAGAGGGGTCATCACCAGGGAAGAATGACTCCGAATCCTCCAGCTGCTCAATGCAATGAGTAGAGGAATAGGTTAAGAGGGAGCCGACTCTGTCCCTGGGGCTCTGCTGCTCCAGGGCCAAATCCAGCAAAAGGGCTGCAGTCTGACCCCCCTCTCCCCATAGACACCCCAAGGGGCATCCTTTGGGCACAGTACCAGAATGCGGCTCCAGCCGGTGGGGGTCCGGAGGAAGGCGCTGCTCCCTTCCCGCACGTAGACCAGGCTCCCCTCGGGCACGGTTTTTCCCGACTTCAGCATCAGCTCCTTGGACCTGAACACCCACGTCTGGCGCTGGGGGGAACAGAGATGTTCAGGGCCCAAGCTGTGGTGTGTGAAGCAGCCAGACAGCTTGGGGCGCTTGCCCACAGTCGCAGCCAAGGACGCACCTGGAGATCAGCACTAGAGTCTGGCAGCTCCATCTGAGGGATGTCAGCATCTGGAGACACCAGAGAGAGGGGTGTCACAAGGTGCCCCAGTACCACATGAGCATGGTGGCAGGGAGCTGTGCAGGGTGACACAGCCCCAGCACCCAGGAAGGGATGCAAGACCTTGCAAAAGGTGTTTATGAAGAGTCTACAGCCCCTAAACACCTGAGAGATTCCCTTACCTGCTGTCCAGGCTGCGCTGGCAGCTCCCTGTGAAGGCAAGTGGTGCCCGTTACTACTGCTGGGCACAGGGAGGGGACAGGGTCCTTCTTGAGGACAGTGAGGCTGTGGCTTACCGGCTGCTTGCAGGGTGGCTGGGGACGGGTGGGATAAACCCTCTGGAAGCAAAGACAGATTTTGTGGGGGGCCCCTCATGCCGTGCACGCTCACACACGTGTGCGCTCCAGCACAAGTGTGCACAGCATGTGCTGGACCTTACATTGAGGTAGAGGAGACCTGGTGCTCCTGGGGGACCAGGAGGTCCAGGGGGTCCAGGGTTCCCAGGGGGACCTCGAAGACCCTACAGTAGAGCAATGCAGAGATTGGACTAGGCTATTTTGGTGCTGCCTTGCTGGGGATGGGGGGCAGCTATAGGACACCCCACTGCTGTCCCCTATCCCTCTTGCTCTGTTCCCCTTCCCGGCTGCACAGACAGAAGCCGAGCAGGGTCTCTCACATGGGGGATGATCGCTCCATAAATCTCTGGCTCTGCTTTGCCACCCTGCGCAGAAAGATGGAAGATTAAGGATGATCTCCATCCCCACCTCTCCATTCCTTCATCCCTCCATCCATATCCCAGCCAGGGCTGCGAGCCCCATGGTGCTTCCAGTGGGGTGAGCCGTGGCACAGAGCTGCCTGGGCTCTGGTAGCAGGGTCCCCACAGGCAGTTTTGGGGTCCCTGGGCCCGCTGAGGACTCACCGTTTGGTACCCGCTCATGGGCGCCCACGAGCCAGACTGGCTGCCGGTGCTTGGGAAGGGCTGGTGGCCTGGTTTGCATCCATGTTCCCCGTAGCAGCACCCCTGGGGGAGCCGTGGAGAGGCACGATTAGCCCCTGCGCTGGGTGGTGGGCACGGGTGTGCCCATGCACGTGTGTGTGCGTGGCTGCAGTGCATGCTTGCATGGGGATGCACACATCTGCACGTTCCATTCATGCATGGATGTGTGTATTTGCATGTGTCCCAGAGGGTGGTGTGGCCTGCTGCCCCCTCTCGTGCCCCAGCCCATTCGGGGACTCTGGTGGTGCCGATGGGTGAGGCAAAGGCTGGTGCTGCCCTGGCACAGGGGGAAGGGGGAGTGGAGGCAGCATATGGGGCTCAGATTCACATTCAGGGTGTGGGGACAGGACCCCCCAAAACATCTCCCCATGCACCAGTGCCCGCAGCTACAAACCGGCTCTCCGGGGTCTCCCTTTTCTCCCTGGAAGGAAAGCAAAGAGGAGCTGTTGGTTCCTCAGCTCTGCAGGTCCCCAGGCACTCCCAGCCCCCCCGGCACTGCACTCCGCCTTGCTCCATGGGGTGATGCCCACCCTGGGGTTGTTTGGTTTTCATGCTGGTACTGGGGAAGACAGTCTGGGTGCCCTCACTGCCAACACCCACTACCCATGGTGTCCCCACTTCCAGCTCACCTTGGGTCCTGGTGGCCCAGCCGATCTGTGGTGCCCTGCATGGCGCGAGTCGCACTGGAAGTGGAGGATGCGCTGGGGTGAACGCAGGGCTGCCCCCCACCCCTGAGCAGCCCCAGCCCCAGGAGCCCCTCTACTCACCCTGTAGTCCCCTGGTGGTCCTGGTGGCCCCATGGGACCAGGCATGCCTGGGGCACCCGTCTCTCCAGTCCGTCCAGGGCTCCCCGGCATGCCTGGCAGTCCATGTTCGCCCTTCTCACCCTGTTGGCACGTGGCGCATGGGGTGGTGGGTGTTGGGTCTCAGCACCCCAAAACCCCTGGGCCCCACAGCAGCAGGACTGGGGCAACCCCAGAGCGCTCCAGCAGGCTCGGTGTTGGATGCCCAGGGTGAAACAAGGGGCTGGTGCATCCCCAGCTGCTCCATCCCCACCCTGCTGGCTGTGCTCTAGTCCCAGTACCATGGATGGGTTGGTTGAGACCCTCTTACCTTTGGTCCAGGGAATCCTGGCTCCCCTCGCAGCCCTGGTTTGCCAGGGAGTGATGCAGGTCCTGCAGGACCAGGGGGTCCTTTGTGCCCGGGTGCCCCAGGGGGACCTTGTGGCCCTGGGAGCCCTGGTGTCCCAGGGGGTCCGTCTGGTCCAGCAGAGCCTGGAGACCCTGGAAGTCCTTCAGGCCCGGGGAAACCAGGTGGTCCCACAGCCCCTGGTGGGCCAGGGGGTCCTGGCTGCCCCTCTCGCCCGGGTTGGCCCTGGGGACCTTCATGACCTGGGTAGCCAGGGGGGCCGGGCATCCCGGGGGGACCTGGGGGTCCCGGGTTCCCTGCGGGGATGGATGCTCCCAGCTGCATGTTCAGGTTGGAGAGAGAAAGGAAAGAGAACAGAGTTGGTGAATGGTTGCTTGGTTGCATCCCATCCCTTGGTCTCCCTCTCAGCCCCCCATCCCAGTCCCTGCTGCTCCAGCCAGGGTTGGACACCACAGCCAGCACCAGCATCACCCACCACCCCCCAAAATCACCACATAGCCCCCCCCCCACTGCTCACCTCATTCTCTGATCCCCTGGGGAGGGTGGCAGGCACAGGTGGGCTCCTGGCTGCCCAGGTGCCTGGTGGTCCCGGGGGCCCTGGTGGTCCTGGAAGACCTGGAGGGCCCCGGGGACCCTGGTGACCTGGTTGTCCTGGGCTGCCTGTCTTCCCTTTCTCCCCAGAAAGTCCAGGTTGGCCTCTCTCTCCTGGGTACCCTCGGTCACCTTTCTCTCCCTGCCAGGGGAAGACAGAGCCTGGACCCCAGCTCCTGGCTCTCTCCTCTGCTGACACCCACCTTGGAGACACGCTTCACCCTGGCATGGCTTGTGCCCCTAACCCAGATCCCGAAGTAGGAATCCAAATCCCAGACAGAAAAGGGTTTGCACAGTCAAAAAAGCACCTTTGGGCCAGGGGGGCCAGGGCGCACGGGGCAGACGCAGCCGGAGCCGTTGCGGATCTGGAGAGGGAGAGAGCAGTGAGGTGGGAGCCCCGGCTGCCAGGGACTGGCACAGGTGCCCTGTGCCCACCTCTCACCTGGAGAGCAGGGTCCGTCTCTGGGGTCGGGGGCACCCGCTGGGGCAGCGCCATTGCCGTCGTCTGTGCCAAGGAGAAGCGGGGCTTAGTGTGAGACCCCTGAGCATCACCCCCATCCTGCCCTCCCAGCCTGCATGCCCCTGAACCCCTTGTCTGGGTGCCCATCCCAGGCCCCCTCCACCACCTTGATCTGCAGGAACTCCTCTTCCTCTGCGCTCCCCTCAAAGATCTTCGGGGCAGCTGTGGGTTGGTGCTGCAAGGACAGACCAGGGAGAGCTCAGTCTGGGGCTGGGGGGGGTTCCAGGGGACACAGGGGACCCTCCCACAGCCTGGTGTGGGGGGCTGAGCCCCAGTGCTGCCATGGGGCTGTGCCATGCAGGGGGACACCAGGAGCTGCTGTGACTCCTTTTCAAGGGGTAAAAGGCAGCTGAGATGTGGCTTCAGGGCTGGAGCAGCTGTGCTCAGGGCACAGATAAAGGGAAGGGTGCAGTGAGGGGACCAGCAGAGTTCCAGGAGGGATGGGGGAGCAGGGAGGGGATGCTGCATGAGGATAAGGACCTGGCCTCGTGTGCGCAGCTGGGCATGACCTGTGCCCTTTGCTGCCCCCCTGGCGAGGGGCTCCCGGCGTCTGGGGGCTGTTGCCAGCGGGGGTTTGTTCAGCAGCACCTTCTGCGTGGGCTCCTCGCCACCAGCATCTCCATCTGCAGGAGCAAAGGGGCTATGGGATGAGAGGTGGCAGGGCTGGAGGGGGACCAGGGTGGTACAGCACCCCCAGTTCCTGGCTGCAGCAAGGCCACGAGCAGCCCCAGACCCTGGCACCCCATGTTACCTTCCAGCCTGACACCGGAGGTGTCCTCCTTTTGCTAGCATGCAGGAACAGGGGGTGCCAGGGAAGCTGTGACCCCATCCCACCAATCCTACCTTCTTCCCTATCCAGGGTTGGTGCTGTGGGGCTGCTGCTCGGATCCGGAGTGGTGTCCTCCAAGCCCAGGGGATAAAACCACTGAGCCGTAGCAAAGGGCAGGTGCCCAGCCAGCACCGAGAGGATGCAGAGCACATAGAGGAGGCGCTGGGGGCTGCTGCACCCCATGCCGCTGCCTTGGGACCAGGCTGCCCAGGGCCGTGGCGCTTGGCTCATCCCACTCGCCCGCGCTGTCTGCTCCTGCTGCCCCAGCACAGCTCCCACTGTTATCACCACGGCTCCCACACAACCCGACACGCCCCTTGCCCGCCCCAGCACCCACATCCCATGGGTCGCATCCAGCATGGGGCTGAGCACCCACGCAGACACGTTGCCCTCTGACCCGCTGGCTAGGGGCAAGGAGGACAACCGGGAATCACAGGGAAGGGAGCCAGGGCCAGGAGGAGCTGCTGGAACCGAGTCCAGGGAGAACCAGAGAGGAGATGCTCCTTGGAAATGGGGTGTAACACCAGCAAGGAGTGGAATGGAGGAAGGGGCTGGATGAGAGCAAGGGATATTGGCCACTGGGTCTGTGAGAAGACGGAGATGGACTCGTGGGTCGGCCAGGTTAAGCGCTGAGGAGGGGGCTGCAAGAGCCCAGGAGGCATCAGTGTCCTGCAGTGTGTGCAGTCACTGTGTCCCACAGTGCACCAATCCTGCATCTCCCCATCTCCCCCTGGGCTGAGGTCTCCAGCCCTCTGTGACCCCCAGCCCCACTTCTGCCCCTACCCTGTGCTGCCCTGCAGCCTCTCCCTGGGGCTGGGGTAGCTCCAGACCCTACTCGGAGGAGTTGCAGGGAAGCAGCCTGAGCGCCTCCTCCCAGCCTTGGGAACCCCAAAGAGCCCCTGGGGTTGGGAAGGATGTTCTGGGAGTCCACAGAGCATCAGCATTGGGAGCACGAGGCTGCCTCATCTCAAGCAGGAGACCTGGGCTGCACCAAGCGCTGAGCACCCTCCTTGGCTGCAGAGCTTTGATCTCTGAGTCTCAGGGCTGGGGGGCAGCGTGGCTGGGGGGGGGCACCAGCCCTGGCTCCCTCTCCATCTCGCAGGATGGTGCTGGGACAAGGTCCTGGAGGTGCTGTGCCTGAGCAGGGGAGGGGGGGCACATCCCCATCTCTTGCGTGCCCCGTTGGCCGCCAGCACTGCCGGCTGCTTCTGCCCGCAGACACAACAGCTGCCAAGGCCTGATAAGGCGCTGCAGCCCGAGCGGGACCGGGCACCTGTTTGGGTTTGGCCCCAGCTTGGACACTGTGTCAAGGCTGGTGCCTCTGCCACGAGTCACGGACACCACAAGGCTGTACCAGGCATGGCAGGGGCTCTGGGGCAGCACAGGCGGCTGATGCCTCACAGAGCCCCTGTGCCAGCTGGGAGGGGAGAAGGGGGGCTGGGGAGAGTAGGGGACACAGACCCTACCTCCCCATCACCCCATGTTCTACCCATGCCCTGCCTGCACCCTCGGTGCTGCCCAGCTCACCTGTACAGGAGAGAGAAGATGTTCCTGGGAGCCACCAATGTCAGCACTCCAGCCTCAAAATGCCAGTTGGAGCACTAGATGTTCTCACCCATGAGATGAGTTTGGGGTTCTCATCTGGGGCTCTGCATTAGAGGCTGGCTTTGCTCCTCTCAAGAGGTCTGCGATGCTTTGAGCCCTTTCCACGATGCTTTGAGCCCTTTCCATGTTGACCAGGCGGAGACACACCGGGGAGGTGGCTTTCTGTCCACTCACTGCTCTTCATCTTATTCCCTCTTGTCTGTTTAATCAGGGCAAATGAAAGAAATTACATCCAACACTGCACCAGCACAGGATCCCGTACCCGCTCCCAGCCCTCTATGCTGCATTAAATTCCTGGGCACAACAAGGGCAGGGTCCTGGTGTGACCCCTCCTCACACCTCTACCCCAGAGCAGCCTGCGGAGCCCTGGCCTGCCCCACAGCGAGTGAACCGGGGCAGGATTCCTCTGGGGCAGCCCAGGTGCATCCCCTTGTGCACAGCTACAGGGCAGCCCCAACTTCCCAGGGCTCTTTTGAAGCTTTGCCCCGTATCCCACCCCAGGGCCCCACAGCTGAACCCAATATCTAGGTGTTTACAGACCACTAATTGCCTTGAAAGTGGTCACAAACCCCAGTGGCTCCCAGTGCTCAGCCAAGTCCTTGATGGAGCCAGTGCAGATGGATGCGGCTGCTCCCTGCGCAAGGCCGGCTCGCTGTGTCCTACAGGGTGAGGTTCGCCTTGTCTCCCAGTTGGTGCTGGATGGTTGTGATCATCCCACCAGCCTTTGTGCAGCAGGCAGAGGTGGTTTTGCCAGTTTTGACTGCAGCCAGCGTGGTGACGTGGCCAGCGCTCAGCTGCCACTGTACCTTGTGTCCCTGTGCGCGCAGGACAAAGCTCCTCGCAGCAGCTCTTGTTCCACGGCACGAGTTCAGCCGGTCTCTGCCTTAGCCTGGCTGCAGCCGATCCTTACCCGGGACAGGGAGATGGGGCAGAGCTCATGGCATCCCAGGCTGTATTCGAGCCCTCCCCATCACATCAGGCAGGTCCCCCCAGCTCCCCCATGCGCTGTGCTGCCTGAGACACCCCTAAGTGCAGCTCCCAGGATGATGCTCAGGGACCTGGGCTGGTCCCCGCTGGCTCCTGCCCCTCGGTGCTGCCCGGCTGCCCCGACCCTGTTTTTGCGGGGTCTGGCGGGGCTGGAGCCGAGGGGAGGGAGGATGCTCGGGCTCCCTGCCCGCTGCCTCCCGGTTTTCCCAAATAGCCACTAGGTGCCGGCACCTTTCAACTTATCCCGGGCTTGTGCGGGGCTGGGGGGCTGCGGGGAGCCGGTGGGTGCGGGGCTGGGGGTCTCGGGGCTGCCCCAGCGGCCCTGGGGCTGAAGTTATCGCCAACATCTACTCTGCAGCCCCCACTGGGGCGGAGCGTGCGTTCCCAGTTCATCCCAGTTACTCTCAGGGACTGGTGGTGCTGATGGAGGGCGGTGGGGAGCTCCGGGGGAGGGGATTGCGCTCCAGGGGGGTGCAGGATCGGGGGTCTAGGGGATGAAGTTATCGCCACAGTCTACTCTGCAGCCCCCACTGGTGCGGAGCCTGTGTCCCAGTCCATCCCAGTCACTCCCAAGGACTGGTGATGCTGGTGGCGGGCGGGGAGGGCTCCGGGAGAGGGGGTCGAGTTCCGGGGGGGTGCTCGGGGTGTGCAGGATCGAGGGTCTCGGGGCTGTAATTATCGCCGACATCTACTTTGCAGCCCCCACCCGCGCGGAGCGTGTGTTCCCAGTTCATCCCAGTTACTCTCAGGGACTGGTGGTGCTGGTGGAGGGCGGTGGGGAGCTCCGGGGGAGGGGATTGCGCTCCAGGGGGGTGCAGGATCGGGGGTCTCGGGGCTGTAATTATCGCCGACATCTACTTTGCAGCCCCCGCTGGTGCGGAGCGCGTGTCCCAGTCCATCCCAGTTACTCTCAGCGACTGGGCGGGCGGGGGTGGGCTCCGGGGGAGGGGTTTGGGCTCCAGTGGGGGGGGGTGGGGGGTGCTCAGGCTGTGCAGGATCAGGGGTCTCGAGGTACCCCGGTGTCCCCGGGGGCTGGAGTCGTCTCCCCCGCCTCCTTCGCCGCCCCCCGCCGCGCGTCCCCGGTGGCTTCGCCGGTGTCGCCGGGGGCGGCCCCGCCGGTGGCCCCGGTGCCGGCGGCCGGAGGTGTGGCCAGCGGCCGCATAAAGGCGTTTGCCCCCGCCCCGCTCCCCCAGCCGAGCTCCGCCGGGCGCGGGCGGGCGCGGAGCCGCGATGCGCGGAGCCGCCGGGGCGCGGCTGCGGCTCCCGGTGCCGGTCCGGGTCCCGGTCCCGCCGCCGCTGCTGCTTCTTCTTCTTCTTGTGGCGCTGTCGGCGGGTCCCGGCGGCGGGGAGGAGGCGATCCAGTGCCCCCCGTGCTCGGAGGAGCGGCTGGCGCGGTGCAAAGCGCCGCAGGGCTGCGCGGAGCTGGTGCGGGAGCCGGGCTGCGGGTGCTGCGCGACCTGCGCGCTCGGGCGCGGCACCGCCTGCGGCGTTTACACGGCTCGGTGCGGAGCGGGGCTGCGCTGCTACCCCCCCCGCGGCGTGTCCCGGCCCCTGCACACCCTCATGCACGGCCAGGGCGTTTGCACCGACCTGGCGGACGTCGAAGCCATCCAGGAGAGCCTCCACCCCCCAGGTAAGGCTGAGGTGGGGCGCGGAGAGGCGAGGGGTGGGGGGGAGTCTGGGTGCCCCCGTGCAGCCCTTGTCTGCACCGGCTCGCTCCCCGCTTGGGTGGCGAGAGCGGGGGCTACGGGGTTGAGGATGAATCAGAGAAGAGTTTGGGTTGGAAGGGTCCTTAAAGGTCATCCAACCTGGCCTTGGACACCTCCAGGGATGGGGTGGCCTCCGCTGCTCTGGGCAGCCTGTTCCAGGGCCTCCCCACCCTCATGGTGAAGGAATTCTTCCTTCTGTCTAGCCTAAATCTGTCCTCTCCAGCTTATCCCCATTGCCCCTCATTCTATTGCCACAAGCCTTTGGGAACAGTCCCTCCTCAGCTTTCTTGTAGCCCCTTTCGGATATTGGAATGAGTTGGAGGGCTCAGCGTGGGGCCCTGAAGTGGGACAGGATAAGGCTCCCCAAGGATGGGCACAGAGCGCAAGCAGCTTCTTGAGAAGCTGGGTACCAACAGGTCACATTTGTGCCATCCTTACCCTGGCACAGCAGCGTCGCAGCTGGTGGCTCTGTGCATGCTGGAGTGGGGTGCTTGGCTGGGGACTCATCACCCACCACAGCACGGAGCTTCACGGGGGCCTCCAGGCTGTCTCTGGAGCTTCCCGAGATCCCACCCCTGGGTGCCAGCAGGTTGCATTTGTGCCATCCTTACCCTGGCACAGCAGCGTCGCAGCTGGTGGCTCCGTGCACGCTGGAGTGGGGTGCTCAGCAGGGTCTTATCACCCCACACAGCACCAAGCTTCTTGACGTCCCACAACCGGGTACCAGCCGGTCACTTTTGTGCCATCCTTACCCTGGCACAGCAGTGTCGCAGCCGGTGGCTCCGTGCACGCTGGAGTAGGGTGCTTGGCAGGGACTCCTCGCCCCCCGTGCCCTGGCTGCAGTGCCCAGGGTGGCTGGGCAGCCCGGGTCCTGCAGGTACCCGTGGTCTGGGGTGAGTCCCAGCTGCCGCGGAAGCTCTGGCTGCTGGTGACCCCTGCGTTGCCCCTTCCCCAGGATGCTGCCGGCAGTTTCCAGGAGAAAACAGGAAAGAGGCCTCGGGGCACCTGCTTCCCCTGCAGGCAGGACAGGCTGGGCTCTGGACGGGGGCTCTGCCAAGAGCTGTGTCCTTTTGGGACCAGCCAGGGGAGAGGTTGCGGTCCAGGCTGGAGAATCGCAGAATCATATGTTGGGAAAGACCTCCAGGATTATAAGGTCCAACCATGAGAGAAACTCACTGCCTGTGAGCTCTGCCCGTGTCCCTTGGAGCTGGAAGGCAGCATCCCCCCGTGGGATGGCCCACGAGCTGGTGGAGCAGTGTCCGTCCCCGTCTGTGCCGGTGGCTGGTTCCTGGCTCCATCCCCTCCTTGTGTGGTTGGTCCACGGCAGCTCCATTGATGCCCCCGTGTAAGGAGAGGTCTTTGCAGATGGAGACACCCCAATCCAGGGACAGGAGCTGGCCGTGAGTGCTTGGCATGGGGATCCTCTGCGGAGACCCCCTGCCCTGCTCGTCTGCCTTCATCCCACATCCTGCAGGAGCAGTCTGGGCTCCCTGGCCCGGGCTTGTGTTGGGCTGCCAAGCCCTGTTGGTTTTGGCCGTGCCCCGTGTAACACAGCATTTTTTCCCACAGCCTTTAGGAAAGAGACTCGCAGTTTTTCCCTTCCTTCCCGCGCTGTTTTGCCCTCGCTGGGGACGGGTGGGTGGCTGTGGGAGCCAGACTCGCCCGCTGGGCACCGCGTCTGCCCAGCGTTGCAGGTGGCGCAGGGGAGAGTGGGCAGCGGCGAGCCCCTTGGCGTGGGACAGGACACGCGCAGGATGCCTCGAAGCACGGTGTTTCGTGTAGCTCCAGTGGGAAGATCCTGGTGGGACGTCCGAGTCGCGAGTCTCTGTCCCATCCTGGCAACCTGGAGCCAGCGGGAGCGTGGGGCTGGGGGTGCAGGCTCCATCCCTCCCTGCCTGGCACAGTAACGAGGAATCCGATGGTTCCTCTTTGGAGAAGCAGAAGGGACTTAAATGCCTGTTCAGGGGCAGGGGCGTGTGGAGCCCGTGTCCCCCAGCGCTGCGTGGGGTGCCGGGCGAGCGGAGGCTGCAGCGAGCGGGTGGCTGGGAAGCGGTTAATGTGCAGCTCGTACAGTAAACACTTTGTCTGGGGGCTCAGCCTGGGGGGCTCCGCATTCCAGGGAAGAGGCTGGTGTCAGGGGGGGCTGGGCTGAGGCTGGGCTTTCCGAGGGGTTGGACGATGGTTCCCAGCTCCATTGCCAGAAAAAGCCTCTCCGCTCGCCCAGGACCCGCGGCACCCGCAGGACGAGGCTTTCTAGGACACGAGGGAGGGGGTGGCCGCTATCCTGACCCAAGACCCATGGCTATGGGTCTGGGCACCTCGTGCAGGACCCTGGTCCCTGCCTCGTGCTCCCAGCCCTGCCAGCTCCCGTCCCGCAGCCAGAGCCCTGCGACGGGGCTGCATCCGGAAGGTTCCAGCCGTGGCTTTTCGGCACAGCCCGCGGGTGTCTGGGAGAGACGATGGCTGAACCAGTGTGTGGCAGCTGGGAAGAGGTGAGGATGTTTTCCCCGGCACACGGGGAGTGATTTAATGCTGGGTAAATAATTATGTCTGGGAAAAACTGACCCGCAGGAGCTGCCTGCATCCCGTGTGGTTGCTGTAAGCAGTGGCTGGGACGGATCCTGTTGCTTTCTGTGTGGAGGGATGGTGGTGTCTGAGCCCCGGCTGGATGGCGCACGGGCAGTGAGCACAGGCTGGGTTCAAGCACCCACCCCACATGCATCCATCACTGCCCTTTTCCACCCAGTCAGGGGCCGGGCAAGGCTGTTGCCCTGTCCCAGCTGCCCCTTGGGATGGGATCTGACATTCTCCTGTGCTCAGGCCTCTCTGAGCTGGGAGCTGCTCTTGGCAAGACTACGATCCTCAGAAGAAATCATCTACATCCATCACTCCCTTTCCTGCATCCCGACCTCTCCTCTGTTGGTCTCATGTCTGTGTCCCCTCCAGCACAGGGGGGTCCTTTGCACCTGGGCTGGCGAGGCTGGGGGAGCAGAGCTGGAGCTGTGGGGTCCTCTGACACTTGTCGCTCTCCCGCGGACACGTGCACACTCCAAGGCTTCACTTTGTGCCCTGGGTTCTCCTGCCATGGGAGCCACGCAGTGGAGCCTGGAGCCCTCTGCTGCTCCCTTGTGATCCACCTCGCTGAGCCCAAGTTCAGCATGTGACCAACCCCAACTGCAGCTCCCGTTAATTGATGGCGACGCTGAATGACTCGTTTGTGTCTTCTGTCCATGGGCTGAGCAGAAAGCTGGGCAGAAACCCTCCTCCTGCTGGGATCGGGCGGCTGGCGAGAGCACCACCCATTCCCGTCCCCTTGGCACCCGCTTCCATCCCAAACGGAGCAGAGGGGCTTCTCCAGCCCTTGGCCGAGCAGGACCCCCCCTGCTCCACGGCTCCTTTCCTCCTTTGCCACTCAGAAACCTCCCTGCGGGCACAGTCCCAACCGTGACCAGCAGCACCAGGATGCTGGTGGCCAGGGCATGGACTGAGTGGAACGGGACGCTGGGAGAGGTGCAGGATGGCTCAGGGGCACGGGTGCTGCTGGGGCCGGCGTCCAGCTGGTGCTTCCCAAGGGGATGGGGCAGAGCAGACTACGCAGGGAGCGAGCTGGGGGGTTGGTGGGGGCCTCCAGGCCCCACGCAAGTTGCTTTATCCATGTCCGTGTGCACGAGCGCGAGGAGTTCCCTTGTCCAGCTGGTGCAGGAGGATTGCCAAGGGGCTCCTCGAGCCGCTGCTTAGCGGGTGGGAAAATCACCCTCAGGACTGCAGTGATCTCTGCAGCGGGGAGGGATCCTGGGCTTATCGTGTGAGTTGGGGGGTAGCTCCGCGCTGGGGGACCACGGGACTCAACGCTCTGTCCCCAGCGCAGGGTGCCAGGCGGGCGGGAGCCGCCCCTCGCTGCCTGGGAGCGCAGGCATTTCGTGTGACCTTATAGAAATGTTCTTGCCATCTGGTTTTATTTAAGCGGAGAGGTTTGATGCTCTGAAGGTGGCTGGTGGGGAAGGGGAGGTGTTTGTTGTGCTGGGGCTGGGTGAGGGCTTCCCTGGTCCTGCCTTTCCATGGGGTGGGAGCAGCACATGGGGGTGCTGGGACCTGGGCAGGGTGGTCCTGATCCTCACCCAGGGCCAAATCTCCCTCCCAGCTTTTCATTCCCCGAGGAGATACAGGGGGAGGGAAGGAGAATCCCTGCCTGGAACCCCACCCTCTGGCTCTGCTGTCAGTGCCCACGTTGCACCACGACTGTGTGGTTGGTGCCGGCGGGGCTGGCATCGCTCTGCGTGGGGTGCTGGAGCCTTTGGGTTTGTGTTTCAAATTTCAAGGGCATGAGCCATTTCCTGGAAAAAAAAAATTGACACGTTAAACAAAAAAGCAAATAACAGGAATGAAGGAGAAGGATTTGATCGGAGCTTCGCTGTGAACTTTAACCGGGCTGCTGGGAGCTGGTCCAGGAGCCCTTGGCTGCGTAGGAGCCGCCGTGTGAGGTGCCCAGGGGAGACAAGGGATGGGATCCCACCAGGTTGTGGTGAGCAGGAGGCAGTGGCTCCAAGCCTGCTTGCGGGAAGGGTGGTGCTGGGCATCACCCCAGAGCCTCTGCGGTGCTGGGAGCCCCTGGGCGCTTCCAGCCTTGCTGCAGCGTGACCACCCACCTGCCTAGTTTGGGGAAGGTTTTTTCCTGTTGCCGGCTCCAGTATTGATTAATTTAAACCCAACCCTGGGATAAACTCGGACAGGGACCCCTGGCCACTTTCCTCTTACAGCACAGGAGGGTTAGAGATCAAAATGTTGCTTGGGCTGTGCCTGATGCAAGTGGCACCCTGGCTCCCAGGGGCATCCTTCCCTCCTCAGAGCATTAATGGGCCTCAAGCTGGAGGAGCCAGTGATGTTTTGAAAACTAAAGTTGTGCCGAGAGCTCAGGTCTCATGACGCTCCCTCCAGCTGCCAACATCTGGGATCGCAGTTTGGCTGCGCCCCTGGTGAAGGCGAGGATGCCAAGCGCTGCCTTTCTGGATCGGCCCCACGGGGAGATTAACTTTCTTATTCCAGGAATTTCTTCTCTCATGCCGTTGTGGGAGCTGTGCCCTGTGGCTCTGGTCCCGGCTGCGGTGCCTGCTGCTGCCCCGGGCGCTCAGCACCACCCCAGAGCAGCCCCAGCACCTCCTTTCCTGCTGCAGCTCCTCAGGGGCGGCTTTTTGGGGACACTGGGGCTCCCTGGATGTGTGTCGCCTTCCAGCCCTGTGGGTCTAGTGCTGTGGGCCAGCACCTGGTGCCTGGTGGCACGTGGCTGGCTGGGGCACAGCCAGACCCTCGTGCTGCGCTGCGCACTGCAGCAGCTCCCTGGTACTCTATCCGTGCGCATTTGCAACCCTACAATAACAGCCACAAATGGCAACGAGCCCATGAATCGTGGCTAATGAGTCATTAAAAACTCCCAGGAGCCTTCCCCAGGGCTGCAGAGCTCAGCCCAGCCCAGTGCTGGGGAGCAGCAAGGGCAAGAGGGGACCTCAGGTTGCACCAGGGGCGATTTAGATGGGATATTAGGAAACAGTTCGTTACTGACAGAGTGGTGAAGCCCTGCAGAGCCTGCCCAGGGAAGTGGTGGAGTCTGCATCCCTGGAGAGGTTCTAAAAACATGTAGAAGTGGCACTTTGGGACACGGTTTAACAGGCACAGTGGTTGGACTGGATGAGCTTAGAGGGCTTTTCCAACCTTAATGATCCCCTGATTCTACGACAAGGGAGGGGAGCGTGTGGTACAGCAGCAGTGGCTGCACGCTGCACTGCGGGGCATCACCATCTCTGGGGCTGCCCCGTGGCGCTGAGGCCCCTCTTGTCCCTGTCCTTGCAGAGAAGGAGGAGATCGACCACCCCAACAACAGCTTCAGCCCCTGCAGCATCCACGACCGCAAGTGCCTGCAGAAGCATCAGGCGAAGCGGGTCAACAACGGCAACAAGATGCGCAACAGCGGGAGCCCGTACCACCGCGAGGAGACGCGGCCCATAGTGAGCATTGCGGGGCTCCGCTGGGCTGGGGAGGACAGGATGGGTGCTGGGCACCTCATGGCTCTGCTTCGGGTTCTTGGGGTGCTGGGGTGGGCACGTGCCCCAGCCCTGCTGCTGGCTCAGCTCCCTCTTCCCGCAGGTGCAGGGCTCGTGCCAAAGCGAGCTGCACCGGGCGCTGGAGAGGCTCGCCGCCTCTCAGACCCGCACGCACGAGGACCTCTACGTCATCCCCATCCCCAACTGCGACCGCAACGGCAACTTCCACCCCAAGCAGGTAGGACAGGCTCTCACCCGTCACCGGGGGCTGTCGGGGCTGCTGGCATGGGGGGCATTTTGCAGAGCCAGGGTGAGGCTGGGAGGGGGTCGTGGATGGATGGGCCGGTGTTGGGGCACAGCAGAGACCTTCTGGCTTCGGTGGGAATCACCCTTTGGGTGTTGCGGGTCCCTTGGCAAAAGCCCAGGGGTGGGATAGGAGTGGCAAAGCCCCCCCCCAGGAGTTCCCAGGCAGCCTGTGGGAATGGGGACACGGGGACCAGGCTGGGCGCTCCTCACTGAACGTGTCCCCTCAGTGTCACCCAGCGCTGGACGGACAGCGGGGCAAGTGCTGGTGCGTGGACCGCAAGACGGGAGTGAAGCTACCTGGCTTTCTGGAACTGAAGGGGGACTTGGACTGTCACCAGCTGGCAGACAGCATGTGAGCGTGACAGTGGTGGCCCCTGCGCCACGGCCAGGACGCTCGCCGGGACTGTGTGGGAGAGGAAGAGGGGGGACGCAGCCCCCCAGTGCTGAGGACCCTGACACGAACCTCGGATCACCGCCGCGGCACAGGGCACGGCACCGCGAGCCGTGCCACGACCACTAGCCACCACCACTGCGGGGTCCCCGGCGTGTCCCAATGGCTTCTCCATCCTGCACGGACACTCGCATGGACAGATGCTGCCCTGGCGCTGGTGCCCGGGTGGAGAGCACCTACATTGTGCTGCTCCCAGCCCGAGGAGCTGCTCCCACCCCAGGGTGCCCCACGGTTTCACCCCTCGGTGCTGCCGTGTGGCCAGGAGACCTCCTACAGCGTGGTGGCTGCAGCAGAGGCTCAGCCGCTGCCCCTGGCCCAGCCGTGCTGGTGGCCCCCGGGATGCTGTGATAGCCACCCTGCCCGCCGTGCCTTGCCATCCCAGCCAGGTCTCTGCATGTGACAGCAGGAGAAGTGCCTCCTCCTGCCCTCTCTGGCAGCAGGACACTGTGCTACAACTGCCTGGGCAAGGACTTGGGGAGCCTGTACAAATGAGGGGGGCAGAGAGACACCCCCCACTGCCTGCCCGGTGCCCTCGCTGGCTCCTTCATGCCCAAAGTGTGTGTGTGTGTGCGACGGGCATCGCAGCTGCTCCGAGCAATAAGAGACCTTCCCCGGCCCCGCTGCAGCCCCCAGTCCTGTGGCCCAGGAGCCTCCTGCTCCCCCATCCCAGGAACCTCCTGCTTCTGCTCCCCCATCCCCAGGAACCTCCTGTTCCCCCTCCGTCCCAGGAACCTCCTGCTGCTGCTCCCCCATCCCAGGAACCTCCTGATCCCATCCCATCCCATCCCATCCCATCCCACTCCCCATGCTGGGACAAAGCTGGTGGCTGCAGCCTTTCCCTCCTGTCCATCCCATCTCCCCCTGCCCCATCGTTTGGATGAGGGGCTTCAGGCACCACCAGGCGTGTCGTGTGTCCCTGCGGGTGCTGCTCCTAGAAGGGGATCCAAAGATTTTTAATATTTAAAAAATATCATTGGAGGGGAACCTTAAAACCCAACACGTGGCCCCTGAGGCTGAAATCCCCCTCCTCCGTGGAGCGAGGCGCTGCCGGCGATGGTTTCTGTCTTCTCTTCTTCCAACTTGGCCAACGTGACAAAACCGGGATGAATTTCTGGAACGTCTCAGCGCTGGGAGTTGTGGATTTCGCCAGCACAAAGTTCTCAGCTGGGAAACTGTCACTATTTTTGTAGCTATTTCTTTTTTTTTTCTTCTTTTTTCCTTTGAAGCTTCTCTGCGGGAGCCAGCTGGGCTGGAAATTCTTCACCTAAATGTCTTTTTGGTGAGAAATGGCTGTGCTGGCTGCCCGGGCAAGCGTGCCAAAGACGAAGGGGGCTTTGCCAAGCCTCCCCTCCCAACCCGTTCCCCTGAGTCCATAGCTGCCCTGGCAGGTTGTGGTTTTCCATATGGACTCGCCCTGCCCGTGCCGGTGGGTGCCAAGGCCCCCGATGGGAATGAAATGTTTCAGTTTTAGTGAAACGCGCTTCTGCACCCCCAGATCCCAGCAGCTCCCCAGCTCAGCACTGGTGGGGACGTCACCGCGTGTCTCAGTCAGGACAGGGGTGGGGACAGGGATTGGCAATTGCCACTGTCCCACTGGCCAGATGAGGATGGAGCGAGCCAGGATGGGGGCTGGCATTGCAGCTCATCGTTGGGGCTTCTTGTCCAGGTGGCAGCATCCCCGTGCCACATCCCGTGTCCCCAGGTGCCTGTGTCCCAGTGCCGTGCAGCACCTTGCTGGGCTCTTGGTGAATCCCCTGCTTGTCCCTGCGCCCTGCTGGTTCCTCTGCTTGTCCTCATGTCCTGCTGGATCCTCTCCTTGTCCCTGTGCCCTGGTGGATCCCCTGCTTGTCCTCGTGCCCTGCTGCATCCTCTCCTTGTCCCTGTGCCCTGGTGGATCCCCTGCTTGTCCTTGTGCCCTGCTGGATCCTCTCCTTGTCCCTGTGCCCTGCTGGATCCCCTGCTTGTCCTTGTGCCCTGCTGGACCCCTGCCTGCCCCAGTGCCCACCCAGCTGTGCGTTGCCCTGCTCGGAAGGGGCTGCAGGCAACTTCTAAACTGAGCCACTTTGCCAGGATGGGTGGCAATGGGGGGTACCTGCCCTTGCTGGCCCCTCAGCCCCCACCACACGAAGGGTTTCACGGGGCTGCTGGGGACCGTGGCCGGTGCTGGTCCCACCGTGGTGGGTGCAGTGGCAGCTCCAACCTGGTGGCCTCGGCCACTTGGACCCTCTCTGCACGCAGCCAGGGCTGCATCCACAGCTCCAGCAGAGCCTGGTTTCGAGGTGCCTGGGCTGGGGATGCCAGTGCTTGCCAGGCAACATTTCGTGTCCAGCACACAGGGCTCCAGCGTTCTCTATCCTCTCTCCTGTAGTTTAAGTCTGTATTTACACACGATCACGTAGCAGCATAAGGCTCCCCAATCCCAACGGCATTTTTCCATGCTGATGAGATCTCTGCCAGTTCCTCCTGGGCCAAGCCCGTCCTTTCGGACTCCCACGTAGCACCGATTCTCTTTTACAGTAAACTTGAACCTTTGTATCATCAGAAAGAAAAAAATAAATAAATTACTGTATTTAATTTTCCCTGGTATTCAATGTGTTTGCATCGAGTGCGCTTTATCTTTGTGTTGCTTTAAAGAAAAGGAGAGGAGGTGGAAGAAAAGCAATCGAAATCTGAAGGGGAGATTGAGGTGAGATCTTCAGAGCAGGGAGCCTGGTGCCAGGGAGCGCTGCTCGGTGCTGGGGTTGGTACCCATCGAGCATCACCGGCTCCACTTGGTGTTTTGGGACGGTGTCAGGGGATGCAGCGGGGAGATGCCCAGGCATGGGAGTGCCGGTGGCCTCGTGCCTCCTGCCTGCCCGGTGCTCCTGGCCATGGCTTGGCTTTCTCCCAGTCTTTGCAGCAACCACGCTCGCTGGGGCATTGGGAGGCGGCATTGCCAGCGGTCTCAGTGCAGGAGGACAGCGTGGTGGCCCCCACCGCGGCTCCCGGGGCTGGAGGTGTTAGCCCAGGCTAGTGCCAGCGCGATGCTCCGGTTACTGGAGCTGCATGGCCGGCGGCGCTCGGGGTTGTGCAAACACCCCAGAGGAGCGGGGCCTGAAGGCAGCGTCTGCAGCCAATGTAGACAAGCGCTGCAATTTGCTGGCGCAGCACATCGGCAGCCGGACCAGGGAAGACGCCAGCTCTCCTGGAGCCCAGCCCAGCCCCTCGGTCCAGCACCGATAGCTGCCCAGGGTCGGGGCTCTCCTTGGGGCCCCCTCCAGCTGCCCCCAGCTGTGGCGATGCTGGGAACCTATTTAGCTGGAGAAACGCGTGTGCGAGCGCTTGGCAGAGCTGCTGTCAAGCGTAGGGGCTGCTACTGTGGGTCTGGGGAGTCGTTCGCCCCTTGCTGTGATGCTCGCACGCTGGGGGCACCCACCTCCTCCTGGTTTCCTCGCTTGCTGCCGCATCTCCAGTGGGTCTTTTCCAACCTGGTGATTCTATGATTCTACGATCTCCCGTTCAGCCAAGGGAGGGCTGTGGCGCTTTCCCTCTTCTGGAGGGCACTGGGAAGCCAGTGACAGGAGGAAACCAAATCCTCCCGCGTCCTCGCTGTGTCTGGAAGTGCCGTGGGCTGGGATCCCCAGCACTGCTGCAGGACCCCGCAGCGCTGGGATGCAGGAGGGGATGCGGAGATGCTGACCCTGGAAGTATCTGCTGCTGGGTCCGGGTCCCAGGGGAGCCAGTCCAGGTCTCATCGGAGAATGCAGCTCGGCACACGCTCCACCTGTAACACCTGGCGGGTTCCCATCCCCTGTGTCACGGCGACCAGGGCTTCGTGTGCCACCCACACGTGTCCGTGCACCGCGGGCGCTCACTGGTGTGATCGTGTCCCCATCACCAGGGACAGTTCGGCCACACACCCCATCTTTGGTGTTTTTCGGCATCGCACACGGTTGGAGACACAGAGCATCACTCGCTGGTGGT
The DNA here is from genome assembly GCA_033459285.1 of Clamator glandarius. NCBI lineage: Eukaryota > Metazoa > Chordata > Aves > Cuculiformes > Cuculidae > Clamator > Clamator glandarius. The sequence goes on along the minus strand of JAUNZM010000074.1, from coordinate 2,075,547 downwards.
AGAAGCTACCAGGAAGCAGCCCACGAGCCCGGCCAGGACAGGGGTTGGGAATCATAGAATCCTAGAATCACCAGGTTGGAAGAGACCCACCGGATCATCGAGTCCAACCATTCTTATCAAACACTAAACCATGTCCCTCAACATTTGTTACAAAATGGTTGGAACCAGACCCAGCAACCAAAACCAAGAGCTGCGCTTCCAGGAAGCCCGGGACAAACTTTGGAAGCCACGACGAGCTCAGGGAATTGTTTGTTTTTTTTTTCTGGAATCCAGGTGGTTTTGGCTGGACTGTCCCCACCCTATCTGGGCCCGCGCTCCAGCTGCGTTCAGTGGAAAAGGGTTTCGAGGAAATAAGTCCACGTGAGGAAGATGGTGCTTGGTGCTGAGCCCGTTTCCCGTCACAGAGTGGTACCAAGGTGGGGAATAGTGGGCAGGGATGGGCAGGGAAGGGATGGGATGGGCAGGGATGGGGAGGAATGGGCAGGGATGGAAGTACTGGGATGGGAAGGAGAGGGCAGGGATGGACGAAGATGGGAAGGGATAAGCAGGGAAGAGGAGGAATGGGGAGGAGGGCAGGGAAGGGAAGGGCTGGGATGGGGAGGACCAGGCAGTGTCGTGCGGGCTCCCCCTGCCGGCAGCGCCGCGCACTGCAGGGTCTCATCCTGCCCCCGGGTTTGTGTCCAATGACCCTTTCCATGAAAAATTATTTTCTCATGTTCAGCCTAAACCTCCCCTGGAGGAGCTTGAGGCCATTCCCTCTCGTCCTGTCCCCTGTCCCTTGGGAGAAGAGCCCAGCTCCCTCCTCTCCACAACCTCCTCTCAGGTAGTTGGAGAGAGCAATGAGGTCTCCCCTCAGCCTCCTCTTCTCCAGGCTAAACCCCCCCAGCTCTCTCAGCTGCTCCTCTTCTTCTCCAGCCCCCTCCCCAGCTTCGTTGCTCTTCTCTGGACTCGCTCCAGAGCCTCAACATCCTTCTTGTGGTGAGGGGCCCAGAACTGACCCCAGGATTCGAGGAGCGGTCTCCCCAGTGCCGAGTCCAGAGGGAGAAGAACCTCCCTGGACCTGCTGGTCACGCCGTGTCTGATACATTTCTGATCCACTGCTTTACAGAAAATACCCCTGAGCAGGGTTTGTTAGCATGGGGTCTGGAATTAAAACGATGTAGAGGCCCCAGGTAAGCAAGCGCTAAGGGAGAAGCTGCTCCTGGGGACTCGGTGCCGCTCTGCTCCGCTCAGACACTACAGCAAGAGCTGAATCCTCAGCTGGTGTAAATCAGCAAGAGCTGAATCGTCAGCTGGTGTAAATCACAGCAGCACTGACTTCCACGAGGCTGCACCAATTTACGTCATCTGAGGATCTGGCCCCTGTCCATGCAAGTCGCTTCCAAAAACCCAACGTTTTACTCTCATGAAAATGTCAACATTTATTTCTCAGCTTGCTGCGTTGCCTGGAGGTCGAGCCCCGCTTTGCAAAAAATAAAGGAAAAAAAAAAAAGAGAATTTACAACAACCAGGCAAAAAGACGCTGCTCTGACATTTCTGCCTTCTGACGCTTCTTGCTCTTTGAGGGAAGCAGGAGTTTTTCAGCAGGGCCTGGTGATTTGATACGCTTCGATTTGCAAAGCTGCCTCCTGACGCTGGCGAGGGAGCTCGGTGCCCCCCGCAGCATTTGGGGGGGTTAGGGTGGAATCCCTGAAGGGGGGAGCTCAGCTCCACCGAATGCACCTCAGCTTGGACACCCCGAGCCCGGGCGTCACCAGCAGAAATCCCAGCTGGAATAGCTCCAGTTGTCCGAAACGAAGCGAACGCTTAAGTGTGGGAACCGGCGGCTCCGTACGGCGAGCACAGCTCCCGTCCCACCGCTCCCCATGGGCACCCATCCCACGCGCTGCCCCACGGAGCGTCTCCGAGGAACATCTCATCCCGCTAGAGCGTAAAAACCTTGAACCGAAGCTCTAGCTGTGACGGTACGTAACAAAAAAAAATATATATATAAATATGAGCTGTTGCCAAAAATGCAACCCAGAAGCAGAAAAGGGGAGCAGTAAAAGCTCGGCTGCGTGGGGGCAGCTGCCAGCCCTGAGCTGTCCCAGGGTTCACGTTCCCTACGGGCCTGGCAGGAGCTGGCAGAGAAGGTCGATGATGAGCGACGCTGGCTGCACGGTGTCGTACTCTGCAAACAGGTGACAGAGGTTCTCCGAATCCCTCTGGTTTTTGGCCACGAACCCAAAGATTCTTTGAAAAAGGAGAGGGACTTGTTCAGTTTGCATCCAGGAATCCAAAGGAATCCACTTAAACGAGCCCCAGCCGCAACGCAAAATCCCAATTCCAGCCACTCAGCCTTGGCCCTCTCCCTAATCACGTTTACTCGGAAGCAAAGCAGCTGGGAGAAGCGTTTCTGGCAAGGCTGCCCCACCCGTGAAAAGTTTCTTGAGCACAAGGTAGAGCCAGATATAAACTCGGTTCCTGAGCTCAGAGCAAACGAGTCACCGGGGAGGCCGATGGATTCTGACGGAGGTTTCTATGCGAGGGGATGTGGGGAATGGGGCTCGGCCAAGCCGCGCGTCAAACCCTGCAAAGCAAAACTCCACACCCAGCTTCACCCAGCTTGTCCTACATCCCCTGCCACCACAGTCACTCTTATCGCATCCTCTCTTCAGTTTTAAGCTTTGATGCTCTGAGAAGCTTTGCAACCCACCCGCTGGAGAGGCGAGGCTGGACCAGAGCAGCCTCTCCCTCCAGTTTCCACCAGCACGCGAGGTCTTACCTTGAGGACTTGCAGTATTTCTGCCACCTGAGGGAAGAAAAGAAGTGGTTTTACTCCGAGGCTGAGATTTAACTCATTTCATCAGCTGCAAGGGTTTATAGTTAGCTAATTGAAGCCCCTGGCAGGGGTCACACAGCCAGCGGGATGCGAGATTTTAAGCGGTGAGGAGATGGGAGAAGCTGAGCTGTGCAGGGAGCCGTAGGGAAGCGAGCTCCGCATGGCAGCGCCAATCGGCGCCGACGCTTTCAGCCCACAGAGCAGCTGATAACTCACTTTCTCTTCTCAGGATCCATCCCGCAAAACCTGATGGCAGCCAAGGGGTAGTGTCGCCTGAAAAACACCCTGTTGGGAAGAGGAGAGCAACATTAGAGGAGGCAAAGGTGGTGGGAAAAAGAGGCCTTGGCAAGTCAAGCCCTGCTCGAACTGTTGTGGGTGCTGGGAAATGGGGGCTTGGGGGTCACGGAGTCAGGAGGTTCTGCTCCAAGCTGCTCTTGGGTTCAGCTGCCTCCTGCCTCCCACTCCTGAGATGTTGCCAGTGGCTTCACATAAAGCAGCATCGTGCCCCGTGCCGTAACAGAAGGGCTCAAGTCCATCCCTGGATTGCAACACAGGTTTGTCCCAGCAAGCCAGTTTTTCTTGACGTGCTCCAGATCAGCACGTCAGCAGGCTGAAAGGTGAGAAGGGAGCAAGGCTGAGCTGCATAGCAGAGAATCGTGGAATGGTTTGGGTTGGAAGGGACCTCAAAGCCCATCCAGTTCCCATGCCTTGGGCAGGGACACCTCCCACTGGATCAGGGGCTCCAAGCTCCATCCAACCTGGTCTTGAACCCCTCCAGGGATGGGGCAGCCACCCCTGCTCTGGGCAACCTGGGTTGGGGCCTCCCCACTCTCACAGGAGAACATTTCTCCCTAAGATCTCATCTCATTCTCCCCTCTTCCAGCCATTTCCATCACCTCGCCAGCCCCATCCCGACCCTCTTACTTCCTCTGGATGTCCGTCAGCGTCACTCCCTGCTCCGTCACTCGGAAGTGCACGAGGGTGGGTGTAGGCAGCGTCTCCAGCTCGAAGGTGGAGGAGATGGCTTTCTGGATGGCTGGAGCCCCCGTGAGGGTCTCCGTGCTCACCGAGTGGAGGTACAAGACGTTGCACACTGCAAGGAGAGCACAGAGGCAGGTTCAGGATGGGGCCCGCAGCACGACAGCATCTCGCTGCACGGAGCACGTGCAGCGTCGAGCTGGGTCCAGGGTTCATCCTGCAGAACCGGACGCACGGACGTGGGTCAGGTTTGTTTTGATGGGAATTAAAGATCTGGTGACTCAGAAATTCTCCCTGAATTTATTATGGTTTACTTTAATTCTTCGCACTAATTGTTTGAAAAGTCAAAGCGTTTAATTTCCGGTTTCTAAATGTCACATTTGGATTTTTTTTTTTCCTGTTTATTACATATTTCCTTTAATGAAAAGCAGAAACACCCCAAGCCAACTGACGGCTGAAGGCCAACCTCAAACATGACATTTCAGGCTGATTGAGCTGTTTAAAAGGGCTCTGCTGGGTCAATCTAAACTTCTCAGCTTGCCAACTTATTTTTCAGAGTTTCCAGCAAAACAAAGCAATTCCCGGCTCCCCTGCCTGCTCCGTGACCCATCCATGTGGGCTCCTGCCTGTCACTCTCTGCTCTCACCCCACTGCTTGTGACCTCAAGAGCCATCTTTCCAAGCTTTACTTCACCAACCAAACGTTTCCCTTCTTTAAATCAAACATCAGGTTCTCATGAAGGCTCATGATGTGAAGAAAACCCTCAGGTATCTCCAGGCTGGTGATAAAGCCAGGAGGGGGACGTGGCACCGGCACCCGCAAGGTGCTGGGTGATCCGCTGCTTTGTGCAGCTCCAAAGGCTTTTCAGCTTCTGTCGCATGAAACTCCAGAGCCTGATGTTTGATAGGTAAGGACTGAAGCCCAAAGCTTGGGTGCGTGCCCGGAGCTCCGGCTGCTGCCAGCTCCACTGTCCTCTGGTGACAACAACCAGCTCCTCTCCTCACCAGCGGTTTTCTTCAGCAGGGATAGCGCGGATTCTGGAGCGCAGTCAGGGCTGTCTTCTCCATCAGCAAGATCTGCACAAACGACAAGCAAGAGCACCGATGGCCACGGGTCAGGCTGCTCTGGGTCACCACTTTGCATCCAGCGGTGATTCCTTATCTCACCAGAAGCCTCAAAACCTAGGACTGCTTAAATTACTAGTGGTTTAGAGCAGTAATAACTTAACTGTCCTCCGTCTCCTGGCCCTGTTCACTTCTGATCTCCCCGCGCCTCCCTTCCTTGCCCATCTTCAGTTGTCCCCCTGCTCCCCTCCATCTCCAGCAGAAGCAAATCGCCGCTGTCTCAAGCTCTTGCAGGTCCTTGCTCCACCAACAGCCCCACTGCAGGGGTGCCTGGGTCCATCAGCCCCCTCCCTGGACCCCTCAGAGCATCTCTTGTGCCTCCAACGCCTACCTCGGGTGGGGATGCTCAGCGCGCAGGGCAGTGCCAGCGGGGTGATGGCGTGCTGGTACACGAAGGCAGAGAGGCTCCCTGCAACACAGAACCGTGATTTGGGGGGCCCTGCTGCCTGGAACCTCCCACCCACACGCCTCTGGTTCCAAAGCAGCATCCCAGGGAGCCCAGAGGGAGGAAAGGGAGCCCAAGCTGGACTTCTCCCAAGTGACAGGTGATAGGACAAGGGGGAACGGCCTCAAGCTGCGCCAGGGCAGGTTCAGATTGGACAACAGGAAGAAAATTTTCACCAGAAGGGTCATCAGGCACTGGCAGAGGCTGCCCAGGGAAGTGGTGGAGTCACCGTCCCTAGAGGTGTTTAAAAGACGAGTAGGCGAGGTACTTAAGGATATGGCTTAGTGGCAGATGGGTATGGTTGGACTTGATGATCTCGGAGGTCTTTTCCAACCCGGTGATTCTATGATTCTATTCTATGATTCTATTTGGGACCCCACAGCAGCACATATGGGTTCTCCAAGCCCAACTCCACGTTCCTGTTTTGGAGACTAGCATTGCAGCCTCCCTGCTGGAGCAGAGCAGGCAGGACCGGGGCTGGGAGGTTCCCGTGCCAGTGGGATGCTGAGCAACCCTGGTCCTGGCTGGTGCTCAAAGGGCTTCTGGCAATTGCACCGTCCTTACCGAAATACGGCTCCTCGTTGGCTCCTTTCAGGTGCACCCCTTTGGCAGACGACTCGATGAGGAAGTGCCGGACGAGGTCACTGCTCTCCTCGCCTGCGAGCGGGGTTGAAGACAGCGTCAGCACCAGCGCAACAGCCCTTGTTTCATCCCTCCCCATCCCTGCTCCCCTCTGTTCACCCCAGTCCCCATCCCAGCGCATCCAACAGAGCTTCTGCCCTGCGCGGCGCTCACGGTGCCAGCATCTCCCAGAGAACCAGAGTCCTGCGGGTTCCCAGCTCGCTTCTGTTGAGTTGCAGTTAAATCCTTGAAGCAACCCTTGCCCTTCCAAGCGAGCCCCTGTACCTGTCTGGCTGCCGGATGGAGAGACGGGAACCTTCATCGCCAGTCCAAAAGAGCCCCGGTACGACGTGCTGTCCCGCACAACAAACGTGCCTGGCTCCCTGTCCTTCAGCAGCTGGATTGCTGTTGGACACAGGCACAGGCTCAGCCAAGCAAAACAGGTGGAACCTCCCGTGTCCGGCTGAGGTTCTCATGGGGATTTGTTCCTTGGCAGCAGCGAGGAACGCTCAAGAGTGTTTGCTGAGGACACTCACAGCCCTTCTGAGGGCACCAACAGCGATGGCCTTGCAGATGGAGGGGTCCTGCTCATTCGCAGGGGTCTCCCTGCTCCCCAGGAGGGAGCAGTCCCTGCTCAGGCCATAGAATCATAGAATAACCAGGTTGGAAGAGACCCACTGGATCATTGAGTCCAACCATTCATGAGTAGCAGCACAGAGGCAGGAGAAACTCTGCATCTGGAGCCAAGGGCTTCTGGGAGCTGCTGAGGTATCTAGGGAGAGGTTTAGCCTGGAGAAGAGGAGGATGAAGAGAGACCTCATTGCTCTCTGCAGCTCCTGGAAAGGAGGTTGGAGCCAGGCAGGTGTTGGTCTCTTCTCCCAAGTAAAAAGTGATAGGATGAGAGGTTGGACTTGATGATCTTAGAAGTCTTTTCCAACCTAAACGAATCTGTGATTCCATAATTCTAAACTCTGCAAGACTTAAGAGGGGGACAGAGGGTCTGTGGCACAGCCCATGTTTCTGAGCCTTCCCCCTAGACCTTTGAGCGGGTCTCTCTACACCTTCCAGCCCCCAGTGTGCTTGAAGATCCATCACTGAGTCCCCACAGGATCTCAGCACGGGCAAGAGGTGGACCAAGATGCTGCAAAGAGGCAAACTCCAGCCTGGGGAGCAGGCAGAGCTCCCGCAGATCCCAGCAGAGACCTTGCTGCCTTACCTTGGTCCCTGGTTATGCTCGGCTTGAACCAGTACTTGGATGTGTCCATCACAAACTTCATGGTCGGCTGCCCAGCCCTGAGGGGACCTGCAAGAGACCTTAGGGCATCAGGAACTCAAAAGACCTTCACAGTAGACATCACAGAGCAGGACAGAGCCCTAGCAAAGATATTTCTCTTTCAAGCTGGCCAGGGTTGAAGGTTTTTTCCCAACCCTTTTGAACAGAACTTCCTCCCTGCTCCTCAGAACAATTCATTAACCATGCAATTATCTTTCTTGGCAGGCAGAGATGGAGTGGAGGGAGGCAGCACGTGGAATTCCCCAGCGCTGGCACAAGTCCACTGGACCGTGGGGATTTACACCAGCTGAGGATCTGATCCACTAAGCTCTCCTGCCGTTCCCATAAGAATCCCAATTAAAACGCTCTGGCCTGAGAGTTGCCTCTGCTGATCTCCTCCAGAGAACAATAACCCTATTGTTTACCCTTGAATGAGGGACCTTATAAACTCTGATATCTTTAGACGTCCTCCCAAGCAAACTGGAACCCCAGTCCCCCCTCCCCACCCATTCTGGGGCCACAAACAAATATGAATTGACAATTCTGGTTCTCATCCTCAGGTGCTATAAATATGTGTACCTGCATCTCCCTGAGGAGACAAAAGTGCTTCTGCTTGCTAAGCACCTGCCCCACAACCCTGGTGGGCGAACCACCAGGGCTAACTGTGGAGATACCACCAGGATCATAGAATCATGAATGGTTTGGGTTAGAAGGGAGATCAAAGCCCTTCCAGTTCCTGTGCCTTGGGCAGGGACACCTCCCACTGGATCAGGGGCACCAAGCCCCATCCAACCTGGCCTTGAACCCCTCCAGGAATGGGGCAGCCCCCCCTGCTCTGGGCAACCCAGGCCAGGGCCTCCCCACCCTCACAGGGAAACATTTCTTCCCAAGATCTCATCTCAATCTCCTCGCTTTCAGCTGAAAACCTTTCCCCTTTGTCCTGTCCCTGCACTCCCTGATCCAGAGTCCCTCCCCAGCTTCCCCGGAGCCCCTTTCAGTCCTGAAAGTTGCTCTAAGGTCTCCTCAGATCCTTCTCTTCTCCAGGATGGAAAACCCCAACTCTCTCAGCCTGTCCTAGTACTAGAGGTCCTCCTGCCTTTGGATCATCCCTGTGGCCTCCTCTGGACTTGCTCCAACAGCTCCGTATCCTTCTTCTGCTGAGGACTCAAGAACGGAACACAGGATTCCAGGTAAGAACTACATCTCCAGCTCCTCTGGTCCTTCCCGTCCTTAACCCAGAGCAGAAAACGATGTTTGCTCTCCCTTTCCTGGCACCTGCTGGGGTCTACAGCTCCTTCCCCCCGTCTCGCCCCGTGGCAGGGAGGTGACTTACTGTCCGAGACGCAGGAGAGCGCTGGCGCCGACAGCGCGTTGTTGAGGCCACCAAGCCTCAGCGTTGGGCTGCAGCTGGGTGGGAGGCTCTGCTTGACAGAGGCTGTTGGGACTTTGGTCAGCCCAGAAGATGCGTCTCCTTGTTCCACGCACCCGTTGACCAGCAGCACCGGGATGTCAGCTCCGGAGTTGAGGATGGAGGGGGGGCAGCTGCTGGCTTGTCCCTTCTGGGATGGGGACGTGTTGGCTTTGGTGGGACAGGCTGCTCTGGGCTGGTGCGGACTCAGGCCAAAAGCTTCTGCAGAATGAGACCCGATGCTCGGGGAAGGCGGGTAGGGGCTGCCTAGGGAGCTGGCAGGAGAGGAGCAGTCGGTGGAGCGGCAGGTAGCAGGGTGAGCATCCGTGTCGTCGTTGTGGAGCGAGTGGGTGCTGCTGGAAGAGGGAGACAGAGAGCAGAAGGAGATCAGCAGGGTTGTTTAGCCAGGACATGATGAACAGCCACCCCAGAGACCACTCCAGCCCTGAGGAGCGAGATCCTGGGTGACAAGACCTGGGGTAACAGCCCTGAGTCCTTTCCATCCCCATCAGCATCCTGAGGCTGGGTCTCAAAACTGCATTTACCTCCCAAAGATGTAACTCGTGTCCGAGCCGGGGCTTGTAGACAGCTGGGAGATCCAGCTGCTCCTCTGCTGGGCCCTCACCATGTTCATGGGCTTCAGCAAAGCGTCGAAGCCCGGGGAGGTGCCGTAGGAGATGGTGTCGGTCTGGGCGGCTGCGCGCTGCTGGGGGACGGGGATGCACTCGGATGCTTTGCTGCAGGTCGGGGAGGCGGCGCAGCTCGGGGGGCCTGAGCAGGGGCTCGCAGACCTGGGTGGGCTGGAGAAAACCACGCTGCCACTGGAGCTGTAGTTGCCTTTGAGCCCCCCGTTTGGGGGCAGGAAGCCGTTTCCCTGGGGGGACCTCGAGAACGGTGTCGCTGAAGGGCTGGGGGAGCCCTGGGGCAGCTGGGGGCGCGTGGCTCTGCCCGGTGTCATCTCTATGTATTTAATGTCTGGAGGAGGAAAGAGGAGGTCGTGAATGAGTCAGGTTCATTAGCTAAGCCCCGTGGGGCACATGTGCAGCTTTTTCTTGCTATTAATTCTGGTTTGCGTGCCCTGCGGGGCTGCTGGGTGCATGGGAGGACCCCACGTTCTGCAGATAGAGCCCCACGGCCCAACACCAGCCTTTGCTAAGACCCTCAGGGGCTGATTTCTCCACCGAGACGGAGCTGTGGTGACCCACCCCAGCGCTGGCGAGCTCCCAGGGAAGGGGGGTTACGTGCGGTCAGGTCTGAGTGCGCAGACCCCCCTCGCCAGCCTTGCACAGCCCGTGCCTGCCGAGACCTGCTGCGAGAGGCGGGTGTTTCCTCCAGCAGCCGCTCTGTTTGTACCTGACTCAAGAGAAAAACATCTGGCTGCTCCCTCCGGGGAGGAGAGCAGGTTTGGAGGGGCTAACGTGGCACCTCTGTGAGCAGGAGGCACAGTGAAGCCACCTGGGACGGTTACAAGGCTCCAGTTATCAGCTATGGGACCAGGTTTGCCACTGGCAAGTGCGCAAGGGGTTAGCTGCTCTTCCCTCTCTCCTCCCATCCTGCACAAGCCTCCTTAGAGAAAGAATTTCCAAGGTAGTTTCTCTGCCCATGCCCTGATATGTGTTTCTTCCTGCTCTTCCATTCATGCTCGGGGCAGCAGGGCATCTCCTAGCCCCGTTGCTTGCCATTTTTAATTAGGTAACACGTCCGATGGAGCATCACTTGCTCCAAGAATTCAGTGAAACCTCAGAGCCAGGTCAAGGGGCTTCCTGACTCCCAGGTGCCCAACGTAAATCCTTGAACGAGACCATCATTTCTGGCTGAGCTGGAAGGTGCCTTTTAGCAAGAGAAACGCAGACTTGATTTAAAGGCTTGCGATGACGGCAAATTCATCACCTCCCCAGGGAAGCCGTTGCAGTGCTTAATCACCTTCACTGCCTCCTTTCCTGTCTCAACGTGCCCAGCTTTGTTTTCAGCTCCCAGTTCTTGCCCTTCCATGGAGTTTAGGAAAGTTCTCCTTCTTAAAGGTGTTTCTTGGAGAGAGAAAAACCTTGCTGCAGTCATAAACACCTCTTACCAGCCCTGGGCTCCTTGGAAATTGATGTTATTGTGCCTCGTCCCTGCTGGCGAGGGTGCTGGCAGGGGCAGAGCCGCTGACTCCAGGCTGCCAAGCATTGCAGACCCTGCTTGCTGCAAGGAACAACCAGAGCTTTGGGGCATGAAGCCTGACGAGCAGGAAAAGCGCAAGTCTGTACAAAAGCTACTCTCCGAGCCCCTTCTCCGTGCTGATCATCCCAGGGCAGGATTGGATGAGCACGGCCAGCCGAGAGCCGCCGAGGAGGCGCCGGGAAAGCCAGAAGGGCTGGTCTCGGTGGGGACGCAGCTGGACCACGAGCGGGGAAGGAGCCAGAACCGCAGCCTTCCCCCTCCACACCCTCACTGGCCCTGGCAGCCAACAGCAGGTTCTCCAGAGCCCATCCTCAGAAAGGCTCTGCAGCCACGTGATGCTGGTATCAACGCGCAAACCCTTCCAGCGAGCTCTCGGCCGGATACTTTTTGTCCATCTCTCCCTTAAAAGGGGAGAAGAAATGAGGGGTTTAATTGCCCTTTCAAGAAATAACTGCAAAGCCTCTGCACTCCGGGCCAATGAGGCCCTTTGCCTCCTATTTTTCTGCCTTTGCTCCTGCTTATCAGGTGTGGCTAAACCTCAAATATTTGCTCAAGACCTTGGCAAATTTTTCAGCATCAAGGAGTGGCAAAAACGCTGCGAACGTGTTTCCCAGCTGTCACGCGAGCTGAGCTGCTCTCCTCTTCTGGAACAAGCAAGGACCAGAGGGAGTTAGCTACTGTCACGAACGTGTCTCCTATTGCTCCGGCATCTGTTCCATCAAAAGCCCTCCTGGTGGTTTCCAGACAAGAACAAGTCTCCCTCGTGGACTCTGGGCACCACGAGTCGCCTGCCAGCCCGCACGTTAGTGAAGAGGGATTGTAGGGAACTTAACACTTTAAGCAGAAAGGAGGGGAGTGGAAATAGCTCAGAAAGCACCGTGGGGCTCTGTGCAGCCCTCCCTGCATGGCCAGGGGGAGAAAGGAAGGTGGGAGCTGAATAGGAGGATTTCTACGTGTCCGGCTTGTGTGAGATGGGAGCAGCAAGGCTGCAGCAGGAGGAGGTGAGAGAACAGGGATGCCGTGCAGGAGGAGGAAGCACAAAAGCTGGAGTGAGGCTTTTCCCACTGAATTCAGGGCCAGGTTCAGGTCCACATTTGGAGCCAGGTTTTCAAAACCACTAGCACGCTACCTGCTGAGCTGCTGGGGACTCCAGCCCTCGAGTGATGCTTGAAGGAGAGGAATTGGGATGCCTCTGTCTGAGGAGCCAGGAGCTGAGCTTGTACTTTGCCACAGTTCTTTATCTGCGAGGCCACCCCCTTCCATCTCAGCGGGAAGCAGGGGTGCCCTGTCTGCTCCAGAACCAGCTCGGGATGTGCTCACACCACCCTGGCTCCGGCTTAGCTGCTTCCCTGCTCGAGCATCGGGACCATTGCGCCTGCCAGGGCTGCAGCTCAGTGCAGACACACACCTCATCCTCCTCCAACCTCATGTGGATTCAGGGAGAAAAGAATTTTTTTCACGCCTTCAACATCCTCTCCCTCGACCTTCCCCTGGAAAGAGGCCTAGGGACGGATTTTCAAGGTATTTCCACAGTTAAAGTCACAGACAGGCTTTTCCGAACCTGTGAGACTGTATTTTGAGGGACCTAAACACATCTAGGCTTCAGAACGCTTGCAGCAGCAGCGTGCAAGACCCTGCCTGCTTGCGTTACCCCGTGCACGCTGCGTTGAGCAGCTAACACACTGCAAAAGAGCCACAGGCGAGAGCGCTGGGATGAGAAGCAGCACACGGAGCACAGCTTCGGAGCACAGGGATGACAGAGAAGTGTTGCAAAAGGGTTCATGTTAGGTACCCAGGCAGGAGAGCAGAAAGAGGGGGTTGGTATGTGCTGCTGATGTTCTGCCTCGTGTACGCCAGGTATGCTGCTGCCGGAGGAGAGCACAAGCCCTGGAAAAAGAATTTCCCTGGCAAAATCATTGGGAACATTTAAATGGGATGGTTGTGCAACCATCAGTACCTTCGCCCAAGGCTTTGGAAATCTGGCTTCAAATCCATGTGCTTCCATGGGTCAAGTAGGACCCTGGGAAAGGCTTCACTGCCCTTTGGTAGAACTGGGGCTCTGTGGCTCCAGGCATCGCATCCAGAGGGCAAGCAGTGCCTGTCCCTTGTCTTTGGTGCTAGTAACTTGGATTGGGCACTTTCTGAGAGCTACAAGTTCCATTTCTAATGAGAAACGTTTTCTCCAAACACATGGAAACCAACATCAGGCTGAATTAAGGCTGTTCTCCCTGTCTGCTTTTGGATCCTGTTGAGCTAGCTGGACACGAGACGTCTCAAAAGCAGAGTGGGGCCACCCAGCCACGTGAGTTAGGCAGAGAGCCTGACGCACAGTCCATTCTCCTGCTCCTTTATATAAAGCCCTGGTGTGAGCAGACAGTATCCCTCACTGATCCCACTTGGGATGGTGCAGGACATCACCAATGCCCATTTCCAGCCCTTCCCAGGAGCACAGGACCTCATCCCACTGGGGCTGGTGTGTGGCCAACCTCCCTGCCCTGGGCCTTCACTCTGCCTCTTGCAGACGATTTTCACTAAGTCCGAGTGGCACCGGCTGCACTGCACAACCAGCACCTTTAACCTCACCTATCGCCTCTGGATCTTGCTTCTTGGTGGCAGCAGCGTCGCTCTGAGGAGCAGGCTGGACCACATCCTTCACCGGCTTGCACGTGAGCGGCTGAAAGGTCGGATCGATTTCTAGGATCAGCTGGTTGAGGCTCTCTATCGATATGTCCAAGGTGGGAGACACCAGGTGAGCCTCAGGATCCATGCTGGTGTCCTCCTCCTCCTTTGGCTGGTACGGGGTGGTGGGTCTCTCCAAAGAAGCATCCTGCTGCCCCTTCCTCGTTGCGTGAGCAGCCACGTGCTGGTGGGTTCCGTAGAGCCCTCCGCTGGAGAGCAGGCGTGCGTTGGCGTGCACCATGGGCGATGGGTTGGTCCAGCCCTCTGGTGAGTAGTAGGAATACTTCATCGGCAGCCGGGAGCAGCCTGGGTACCTCGCCGGGTGCAAGCTCTTGCTTTCCTCCTGCGAGGAAACACACACGGTCTGTCCAACACGCAACACGTGGTTTTGTATGACCTGAGACATAGTTTTGTTTTCTGATTTGATGCCTTAGAGTCCACGGGAAACTTCCTCCTCCTCGCCTTCCTTTCTCCACCAAGGACCTCAAACCCTTTCTTCAATCCAGTGTCTCAAGTGGAAGAAGAATCTAAGGAATGCAGAGAAAGGAGCGGTTACACAGGCTTGCCCAGGGCAGGAGCAGACTGCAGAGGAAAAGTCTATAAAAACAGGGATTTGGAGCGCAAAGCTGGAATTCAGCTCATAAGAAACCAAGCCATCCCGTATTGCTTTTCCACCCCCAATCCAGCCTCTGCTCCAGGTGCCACAGTTCATCCGGGCAAACGCAAACCTCGATTTGCAAGAGCTTTTCAGGATCCAAAAGCCCCAAACCTACATTCTGCTTTATTTGCACAGTGCTTATTTGCTTGGTTAAGAATGAAGCGAAGGATCATTCTAACAACTTTTGAGTGGGATCCTGATGCTCAGAGGCTGTTAGGAGAGACAAAAGCAGACAGTGAGCCCAGAGCTGTGCTTGTGCTGGGCCAGGGAGACGAAGCAGCCTGCCAGAGCAATGTTCTGTGAGTGGGTGTGCATTTAATCTGAGGGTTTACTTTGCTGGTACAGTGTGAGCTGAGCTCTGGAAGCCCCTGGACGCGGCTGCTTTCTCAGTCAAGGAATCTGATTGCTATTAAATTTTGAATACTCTCTGGCTTCACTTTATAGAATCATGGAATGGTTTGGGTTGGAAGGGAGATCAAAGCCCATCCAGTTCTAACACCCCTGCCATAAGCAGGGACACCTCCCATCAGATCCAGTTGCTCCAAGCCCCATCCAACCTGGCCTTGAGCCCCTCCAGGGACTGGGCAGCCCCCCCTGCTCTGGGCAGCCTGGGCCAGGGCCTCCCCACCCTCACAGGGAAACATTTCTCCCTAAGATCTCATCTCAGTCTTCTCTCTTTCAGCTGAAAACCATTCCTCTCATCCCGTGCCTGCACTCACAGATCATGAGCCCCTCCCCAGCTTTCCTGGAGCCCCTTTCAGTCCTGGAAGCTGCTCTAAGGTCTCCCTGGAGCTTTCTGTTCTCCAGACTGAACAATCCCTGCTCTCTTGGCTTGTCCGCGTATCTTCAGCCCTTGGATCATCTCTGTGGCCTCCTCTGGACTCATTCTAACAGATTTACGTTCTAGGTAAAACATATTTTTTAACCTGCCTTGCCACAACCCCTGGCAGAGGGCAGGCTTCCCTCGCAGGTCCCAGGCAGAAGGTCTCAGGACACTGTTTGGAGGTGGCGAAGTCATCCAAGGGGGGTTTCTCCAACTACTGCTCTCCCTCCTGCTTGTCTGCACAGCAGAAGCTGCCACCAAACACAGAGGGAACCCCGCTCATTTGTCTCGGGAGGAGAGAAATAAGCTTGTCCTTCTCTGTAACCAGTGTGGCAGCCAAACCCCAGCATCTCGGTGCGCGGGGACAACCAAGCCAAGAACATTCCCTGTGCATGGGCTGCATGAGAACGTGTCTGTCCTCTCCAGCCTACTGAGAGGATGGAACCTAGGGGCACCATGGGATGTCCGGAGAAGTCTCGCTGAGTTAATCCCGCAGCTCTGGGCTCCCTCCTCCATCCCTGTGCAGATCTGGTGTGTAATACACACAAAGAGCGGGCTACAGCGATTCCATTATTTGTCCTTTCCTGCATCACTCCTGAATGACTGGCTTATTTACTCGCCTATCTCGGGCTGATTAACCATGGAGTCACAGGATTAAGAAAGAGACACGTTGCCTTGGGGCAGCCGGTCCGTAACGCGCCGTGGGCGAGGGCAGGAGGCTGGGCGGGCGGGTACGTCATGTCTGGTAAGTGGTGACTAATTGCCATGCTGGGGATTGAGAGCTGCTACCGAGATGGCTCAGCACAAGGCAGCGTTGGCCTCGATGAATTATATAAACCTGAAGAAGCCTCTCCTCTTGCTGGAGAGACACCCAGAATAGCACCGGCTCATGGAGATCACCGAATTAGCAGCAAAACATTGCTGCTGTCTGCTGCTGCTCACAGCGTACAGCACTCGGAGTGGTTGTGGATCATGAGTCACACCAGCTTACGCTCTCAAAAGAGCGAGGAGAGGTTTTTAAGGACTGCAGAAGTGAATAAGTATTTCAAACCAATTTAACTTCCCCCCAAGACCACGCCCTGCTGTGTCTCCTGAGCCTCTGATAGATTTTATTTACAGGACAGGCAGGCTGGTCGGTAAGAAAAAGGCTCAGGAGCAAGGATGTGTCCTGCACCAAGACTTTTGCTGCAGAAAAAGCAGCACCTCTGAAGGCAGCTGACGTGCCTTTAGTTGCAAATTAGACGGGCACGTGGCATCTCTGAGCTGCACCAAAACCACTGACACTGCAGAGGGGAAAGACACGCAGCTCTTGCCGCACCTCCAGGCATAGAATCATAGAATGTTTTGGGTTGGAAGGGACATTTACAGGTCACGCAGTCCAACCCTTCTGCAGAAACAGGGACATCTTTAACCAGATCAGGTCACTCAGAGCCCCATCCAACCTGACCTTGAATATTTCCAGGGATGGAGCCTCCAGCACCTTCCTGAGCAACATGTGCCAGCGTTTCACTACCTTCATCATACAAAGTTTCTTCCATACATCTGTTTTTACAGCATTCGGGGCTGGGCTCTGCAAGACAGGTCTGTCCCAGCCCCGGTGGGAGAGAGACAGAGTCAGGAGCAGGTTATCCCTACAGAGGGTCAGAGGGACATGGTTTAGTGTTTGATAGGAATGGTTGGACTTGAAGATCCGGTGGGTCGCTTCCAACTTGGTCATTCTATGATTCTATGTGATGGGATGTATCAGAAAACAGGTTGGAAGAGCTGGACCTCCAGGTAGGTGCTCCCCAGGCGTGGGTGGGTGAGGTGCCCTGGCTGCACCTCGGTGGGGTCCCTCCCGTGAGCCCCACGGAGCCTCCCCAGCCGGCCCCAGAACCTGCGTGCTGCTCCTCCTCAGCATTTCTGCACCCAAACCGCAAGGCACAGAGGATGCAGAAGTGGGCTGGGACCCAAGTTCCCCTTTCCCACCAGGCAGCCGGGCCGGTGGCGCCTGCAGAGCTTGTGTCACCTCTGCCGTGACCCCCGTGCGGCTCTGCCCTGCGGTCACTCGGGTGGCAGGTAAGAGTCCTGCCCGCTCCTCGTTGCCTGCCTTGGAGCACGTACGTGCCTTGATGCCGCAGGCACCGCCGTCGGCAGCGCAGCACAGCACGAAGCTCGGAGTTTGCATTTGTTAAATATAAGAAGAAGAGTCATTCCAGGTCAAAAACGCAAGCTAGATGGAGTCAAAATTGGATTCTCCCCCGGGGAGAAGAACTGCCTGGCTCCAGTTAGCGTCCGCAAGACAAGGCTGGTTTTAATTTAAGTAGGTACAGAAATAACGTGCAGTATGCATGAACCAGGGCTGTCAGGGGGTTCTAGGAGCATGCACGCAAAAGCTTCCCTCCTCTCTTGTACTCCTGCCCTGAGTTTTTGATCTTTCTCCTGCCTGATGCTGCCAGAATTAGCCTCCAAACCTCATTTCTCCTCCCTTCTCTGGGTTAAAGTGAGAGGTCTCCAAGGCTCCTCGCAAGAATTCCGAGCCTCAGCTCCAGGCTCTTCTGCTTTGGAGGAACAAAGGAGGGGAAGGGCTGGGTGAAGGAGGCTCATCTCAAGGTGGCTCTTGGCCACCAGCGTGGTGCAGCCAGGAGAAAGGCAAATACACCAGGACTTTCCAAGAGCGATCAGCGTGGCGATGCCCTCCTGCACAGCCCCTCAAAGGCTGGGCAGGGGCCAGCGGTGCCTCCTGGGAAGGCAAGAAGGGTCTGGCTGGAGGGCAGAGACCACAAGCACAGGCAGGGAATTCGGAGATGAGCTGATGGCTCATCTGTGCTGCGCCGCGAGATGTTGCAGGCTCTGCAGCTGGAGCTTCGCAGCCCTGGCAGAGGTAACCCCGGTGCTGCAGACGAGCCTCCAAGGGCTTGGCTGGCTGGCTTCAGTGGGGCTGGAGGATTTACTGCCTGTACGGGAACACTGGGGGAAGGAGCATTGCTGTTTAAGCTCAGACGAGGCCAACACAGGAGGAAATGGAAATAAACTGGCCACAGACACAGCTAGACTGGAAATGCAGAGATTCTGCTTCTGGAAACAGACCGTGGAACGGAATTCTTCCTAAGATTAAGGCGACAAGTCACAGATTTTGGATGCAGAGGGACACATAGAGGCTTTGGGAGAGACAGCTGCCTGTTGCACCGAGAGATCCGCTCAGCGAGGCAGGGGTTGCAGTTCAGCCCTCCCTCCCACCTCCAGTCCAGCTTGGCAGGAACCACAAAGCCTCCTGACCTGAAAAGGAGTTGGGTTGGGGTATCGGGACTGGGACCGGAGCTGGAGCTCCCACGTGGGGCTGCGGAGAGCGAGGCGGGAGGGAGGCTGCTGGGTTTGGAGGCAGCAGGAGGAGCTGGGTGCCCTTGGGCCAGGGCTGCGCCAGGCGCACCCCAAGTGGGAGATAAGCGCCTGCACGCCCTTCCCAAACCCGCAGGGCATGGCACAGCCCGGCCAGGCTGCAGCAGCCACGTGGATCCCGCGTGGAGCAAAGTCCCTACGTGCGGGGAGCTGAGCCAGCCTGGTGCCGACCCCCAGCTCCATCGCTGCCGTGCTGGGGTAACAGCGATGCTGCTTAACTTCTCCTGGCAGCTGCACACACAGAGCCCTGGATACCCCAGTGAGGTCATTTGGAGTGAAGATATACAAGCCGGGACACAGCCTTGTTCCCTGTCTGCGCCGAGACCCCGAATCAGCAAAGCCAGCTGCCAGGTCTGGGTTGTTTTTCCCTGCGACGTGAGCCCTGGGAGCCTCCCAGTGACAAGTCTCTTAGACGTCGCCTCTCCAGGAAGGGCAGAAGGAACTGCTGGGACACCCAGGATTTACAGAGCTCATTACACCCAGCTTAATCACTTCGAGGGCTGCGGGGCGGCTTGCTTAGATTAGCAGGGCGTGCTGGTGAGGGTGAGGAAGAAAGTTGCCATGGTTATGCTGTGTTTTGCCTGCAGAGCAGAGAGTGCAGAGGTATCGCATAGCAAATATTAATCTACCTCCGGCTACGGGGGAGTCTGGGACTGGAGGAGGAGGAAGAAGCCGGTGCTGAGCAGCCTTGGCCACGTCCAGAGGGGGGGAGAAGAGGTGACTAACAGATAAAACTCCCTCCCTCCTTGCTCAAACTAGAATAATTAGGAAGTTCAGCAGCAAGAAATAAGCCGTTATGAAATCCCAGCCGGCGTTGCTAACTCTCGGTATTTGATCAGTCCCGACGGGGCAGCATCCGTGTGGCCGTTGCCAAAGGAGAACGTTTTGCTGGGGCAGCGGGAAGCACTCCAGTACAAGCCATCGGCATCTGGCAGCAGAAGCCGTCCTCCCCCAGCCATCCACCTGCCAAGAGCCCCAGCGAGCTGCTTGCCCAGCAACTTTGCAGACTTCTGAAGGGGTCTCCAGGGCTTTGGATGAGGAGGGTTATTAGTCATGTTGAAATAGCTCCCCCTCCCACTGCCATGCTCCCTTTTCCTCTCCCAGGACGGCTCTTTCCCCTTTGCAAGAACTTCTCTGGGTATGAGATGAGCAGCAGAACCTGGTCCCATGTTCCCAGAAGAGTTTCTAGTGCAGCCAGGAGGGTTTTCCCTCCAGCTCTTTGCAGGGTGAGCAGTGCACTTGGGAAGCTCAGGGAGGTGGCAGCAAGGAGAGCGTCTTTAGAAGAGGGTGTCTGTCCAAAAAATAGACTAAATTAGCTAATCCTATAAATGTTCGAGATGAGCTACAGGAATGCAAGACTTTCTAGACACACTAACAAGCTGCTTGGATCACCGGCCTGTTTTCTAACCTTCTGAGACAACAGTCACATCTCACCTCCATCCCCTTGTGGGACAGCACTAGGCAGTGTTATTATGATGGAGGTTGCAGCATGAAAGAGGCTGTTTCTCTGCATTTTGGAGGTGCCAGAGGAAGGGACAGGGTGGGACCTCCTGCACAGAGGACTCTGCAGACCTTTAAGCACTTCAGAAGGATGCTGTACGTCTGCACCGTGTGTATTCCCTTGAGTGTACAGCACTTCAACCCAAGGCTTGTCACCTTGTGAAGCAGCAGACCATGTTCCGTGCCCTTCTCTGGGGTCCAGCAGCACAGGGTGGGACAAGATACTCTCCCTCCCTTCCTCAAACCTCCCTCTTTCTGCCAATACATCTACCCACGAGCTCCTCTGCGGAGCCCTGGCTGCACAGCTTCCACAGCATCATCCTGCTCTGCTCTCCTCTTACGCAAGGACAGATCCTCAGGACCTCGGTTTTGGTTTCGCAGCATCTCTTGGTGCTGACCTGAGTCATGAAGCTTTCACCTTGCGGCCAGTGGCGAGAGAAAGTTCGGTGGTACCAAATAGCTTTGACTAACACACAGGTAGCTAGTTTTCCTCCCAAGCCCTGCACAAACCACGGCCACCAGCGACTCCCCACGTGGCATTTTTATTGCCTTGAACTCTCAACACTTCACCACACCACAGCCTCCCACTGAAAAGCCTGGGGGAGACACACACCCGGACACACAAACACTAAATTCTAAGGGCAGAACCCGCTCCAGGCAGAGTGAATGAAGCATCTCACACCGTGTGCGCACACACGCAGCCAACAAACATCGCTGGAAATCCTAAACAGGCTTCAAACTCTGGATGAATAAGAAAGGTAAATGCGAATAAAATAAACCCCATAGACTACTGACAGTAGCCCAAAGCCTTAGCTCGAGTAATAAGCCTAATCCCATGCCATTTCTCACAGAATATCCAATCTTCCCCACCCAGGACAAACACCGCTCGGTCCCTCTGCCAGCCAGCAGCATCATTCAGGCAGGAACAACCCGTGTCTTGGCATCTTTGAGGTCCCTGCAGCAGATTTCTCCCAAGGCACAAGGATAATCCCCAGCCAAATGCAAAGCAGCAGCAGAAGAAAGAGAAGTGCTGGAAAGAAGGAACTGATACAAACTGCAAATAAGTTCTGTGTGGGAGGACTGAAGGAGAAAAGGACGTGAAAGCGAGATGGAAAAGGCAGACGCGGCCCTTGAAATCAGCACAGAGCAGGTACCTGAGCTGCAGCTGCTCGTCCCCTCTCCCGCTCACCGCTCTTGCTGCAACACCTCCGAGAGCACCTTGAGCTCATAAATCAGCACGTGGGTGAGTCTGTGCAAGGATTTGGTCCTCTGGGAGCCTTGGATTTAACGGGAGCCCAGTCCCTCCCACCTGGGCTGAGCTTTGCTCGCCGCCCCTCGCTGTGCAGGGTGCAGCGGGGCTCAGGCCAGGTGTGACGCAAGAGGGGAGACCCAGGCTCCAGGATAGAACCCGGAGCGGAGCTGAGCTGGCAGGAGACCAGGCTGCCTCCGAAGCACCCTGGCACGGACCGGCTGAAGGCAGGGAGCTTCTCAGCTGAGCTGCTCTGGAAGATGAATTTCAGGTGCGGCAGAGCAAGTTAGAGCTGCTTGGAGCACTTGGGGAGTTGGTGCTGGGGCTGCCAAGGGCCAGGTCTGTGCTCTGCCCCTGCAAGCCCACCTGGGCCAGCAGTAGCCCAAACCCAGCCCCTCGCAGCTTGTGGAAGGAGTACAGACAGGGACTTTGCTGCAGCTTCTCTTTCCAGCTGTAGGCTGTGAAAATAAAGGAAGAGGGAACAAAGACTTTATGGCTTTCTCCTGTCATGCTGGAGCCCCGGAATGGTGCTGCTCCTCTGCTCCTCTCCAGGTGGATCTGTTGTTCCCTGGGGCAGAGGGCATGGACAGAGGTGGTTTTGGGAGGAGCAGTTCAAGAGGTCTGGCCCTCAGCCTCTGCCTGGGTGACAAAGGAGCTCCGTGAGCGAGCGAGATCAGTTCAATTCAGTGCAAAGGGAAAGACATCTCCCATCACGTGGGAAGCATGGCCGTGGACTTCTGAGGCTGCTCTGGCCTCATCTGAAAAAAAGATTCAGGTCTGTCCACACCCTCGGTGCAATTACCTGGCTGGTGTGTTACAGGGAACAGATTAGAAACCATATTTAAAGGTCTTTGTGTCTCTGACTCGTGTTTGCACAGTGTCCAGCCCAGAACAGCCAGGCTTGACTGTTGCGTTTAGCAATGGGAATGGGTGAGAATAAATAATCCCCAAGCATCTCTTTGGATCGCTCTGTGTTTTGGCTCAAGGGTTTCTTCCAGTTTCAGCGGGCGCAGAGCCACGCAGCAACATTTCAAATCGTATTTCTGAAATACCCTTTTGCAAGGGAACTGCCTATTCTGCTGCCCATAAATGCCTCCGGCTTACCGCAACATTGCCACATCGCCGAGGGACGCTTTGAAACGTCCGATTTTATCAGGAAATCCACCGTCTGAACTCCCTTTCTTTAAATTCCTTGATCTCACTTTACAGTCTTTCCAACGTTTTATTTATTATCAGCGGTTGTTTTTTCTTTTCTTTACATCCTTGGGTCAACAGTGTCTCATGCTGCCAGCACAGCCCCTGTCCTCCCGTAACGGCTGCGAGGCTGCAGTGGGGATCCATCTCCCAGCAGCTTTCCTTCACCCCGCCTGGTGAATTCACCACGGATGAGGTACCCGACAGCATTTATAACCAGGAGGACATTGACTATCGCTGTCACTGCACATACATAGCCACCGCAAGGCTCCAGCTGCAGAGAGCAGACAGGGAGCAACACTGGGGAGCCAAGTTAGGTCCCTTGAGCTGAGCATCTCATCTCTCTTGGGCAGTTGGAGAGGACTGCACTGTTTGCAGCAGCTACAGACGATGTAGGAAGGGAAAGGGTGGAGACAGAGAGGGTTTCGATAGTAGAACACGGTGCCTCAATGCTCTGGTCATAGGATCATAGAATCACAGAGTCAAAGAATGGTTTGGGTTGGAAGAGACCTTAAAGATCATCCAGTTACAACTCCCCTGCCATGGGCAGGGACACCTCCCATGGGATCAGGCTGCTCGAGGCTCCATCCAACCTGGCCTTGAACCCTTCCAGGGATGGGGCAGCCACAATTTCCCTGGCAACCTGTTCCAGGGCCTCCCCACTCTCATAGTGAAGAAATTCCTCTTTCCGTTTAGTCTAACTCTGCCCCTCTCCAGTTTATCCCCATTGCCCCTCATCCCATCACTGAACAGTCCCTCTCCAGCCCCTTCAGGTACTGGAATGTCTCTATAAGGTCTCCTTGGAGCTTTCTCTTTTCCAGGCTGAACCACCCTAACTCTCTCAACCTGTCCTCGTATGGCAGGTGCTCCAACCTCCAGCCTCCAGCCCGGTCTTGTTGTCTGCAGCTCAGAGCACACCTCGGCTTTGATGATGTTCTTCCGCAGGGTCTGCAACCCCGGTAAGCTCAATCCCATGTCAACTGTGTTGTTTAGGGCCAAGCACCCCTGGAAAGAAGGAGCATGGGCATGCAGATCCAAGAGCAACCCTGTGTTGGACCAACCCCTCCACGGCCTCAGCTCCAGTGGGTTCACACCTCAATCGGAAGAAGGTGGTGACCACATCAAACCTGACTGCGTTGCTGGGCTGGCGACCACAAACGAAGGCGCTTCCATCACTCTAACACCTTTTGCTAACATTAACTTGCTCAGCAATACATAAATAAAATGCAAAGCCGCTTGTTGCGTTTTAACACCCCATCCCGTTCGCCCCAGGCTTGGAGAGGCCTCTCTGTCCCAGAGTGATGCAATTCTTTTTCAGTGGGAAGGGGATTGTTCCTGCTACTGGCACTTACAAAGCCAAATTGAAATCCTGTGTTGCTTTTTTAGTGCTGCTTTCAATCTGCAGCGCAGACGTTCACGTCTCAGTGCTTTTTCCATTTGCATTGTGTAAGGCACTCAGAGATGTCCTGGAGGGGCCAGTTGCTATAGAAAAAGGCTTGTTTGTTGCAGAACTCTCCAACTCCTCCCCGAAGGCTGAAGCAAACACGAGCGTGGAGATATTGCAAGACCCCTCAGAACAACAAAAAAACCCACCGTTTTCCTTTGGCTTCAACTTTGCTGGTTTTGCAGTGAAGCCAAGATGTTCAGTGGCTCTTGCGCCAAGCCCTTACATCTTCCTTGAGCTCTCTGCATGCTTGGAAAAGCAACGGGAAAGCATTACTGGGGTGGACAGAGGGTTTGTCAACACCGCAGGGGGTTTTTCCCTGCTCCGATGGATCCTGAACCATCCCCCGTGTGGCATGGGTGTAAAATCCGCTTACGTTAGGGCTGTGTTAGCTCAGTTACAACCTGGGTTATGCTGAATTTACTTAGGATGTTTTGTGTTTAAGCAGCAATGCCTGGGAGAACCACATGCCAGTCAGCTGTGTGCTTACATTGAAGGAAAAAAGCCCACCACGAACAAGTCTGCGTCATCCTGGATTTTCCCATCCTGAAGGCTCCGTACATTATTAGCAAACAACATCCCGCTGTATTCCAGCAAACAATATGTTCCCAGACTCCAAGATCCTGGCTTGGATCAGCCATGGGGTGGCCAGCAGGGGCAAGGGAGGGATCACAGCCCTGTGCTTGGTGCTGGTGAGGTGGCACCTCAAGTCCCAGGTTCAGGACCCTCAGTGCAATAAAGACCTTGAAGGGCTGGAGCGCATCTGGAGAAAGGAACAGAGCAAGTGAGGGACCTGAGGCTGTTTGGTCTGGAGAAGAGGAGGCTGAAGGGAGAGGGTTCAAGACCAGGTTGGATGGGGCTTGGAGCAACCGGGTGTGTCTGGATGGGCTTTAACAACTCTTCTAACCCAAACCATTTCATGGTTCTACGATTCTATGAAATCAGACCTGTCTGTGCAGAGCAGATTTCTGCAAGCATGTCCCTACCAAGGATGTGCTCATAAAAGGTTAAGTGTTAATCTGACAGCTAAAAAGGAGCAAATAAATGTAGTGAGCTGGTTCAAGCAGCTGCTCTGCCCAACTGCTCTTCAGAGCACCCTGCCCTCTGTCCTCTGTTACATGCTGAGACAACCTCCCTCTCGCCACCGGCTCCAGAAAACCTTGCAAGAGTCTGACACACAAGAAGTGAAGTGCCCAACACATCAGAAGTGACACTGGCAGTTAACTGAGCAGTGAATCTGGGCTGGAAGCAGACTGCTGCTGTATTTCTCCCTCCTCCTCTTCACTCCTCCAGTCTTCCTCCCTCCTCCAGTGCCTTCAAAAATGAAGGAAACAAAAAACCACTGAAACACCGACCTGAAAAAGGCTCGGAGGTCTATGATAGGATGGATGGAACCACTGTTACAAATAGAGTAATCCAGGCAGCTCTCAGGGGAATCTCCGAGGGATGCCCGACCTCCTCTGTACTTGTGGTTGAGTCCCCTTCCCTGGAGGGGTTTAAGGGACAGGTGGACGAGGTGCTGAGGGACATGGGTTAGTGATTGATGGGAATGGTTGGACTCGATGATCCGCTGAGTCTCTTCCAACCTGGTGATTCTATGATTCTATGACTGAACTTCTACCAGCCTGCTAAGTGGCATCGAGCTGGGGAGGTGACCACAAGTACCCACTGAGGTCTGGAAATGGATCCTTGCTACCTCCAAACACCTCCGAGACATCTCAATCTGAGCCGGTCCCTGGAGCGCGTGGGTATCGCATCTAGCACTGTTTGGCAACACCGAGCCTGAAGCAATCGGCCGCGCTGGAGACGGTGTGAGCTGCCAGCGGAGGGGACGCGGGGATGGATGGATGCTGGGTACCTGCTGGGGCAGGAGGCAGCCCTTCACACCTCGGCTAAACCCCATTTCTTCAGGGCTCGTTTTACCAGCCACGTGCGTGCCGCAGAGAGCTCACCTCTTCCGAAGCCTCCGCCAGGTGAGTCACCCTATTTCTTGGAACAACAAGCCCCATTTACTCAGAACGGTGACGAGGCCCTTTGGTTCCCCTGAGGGAACGTTAATCAGCCTCCTCTTATGAAAAGAAGGACCTTTTGTTTTCTAGACCTTCCAGTTAAGGTTTTCATAAACTGAAAGTGCAAGCCTCCACGGAAGCCACGCTGTGCCCGGGAGCATCGGTGAGGGTCGGAGAGAGCCACGAGCCAGGAAAAGAAGGAACCCTTGGCTGCATGGTCTGTGGTGAGGGCTGGCCAGGGTGCCCCGAGCCGACAGATGTATCTGTGCAGGAGGGAATTGAAAAGCAACAGCTACGGGCCAGAGCGTGCCAGAGGTGTGGGTTGGCTTGCCGCGGAGCTCGGTATGTGTCTGCACATGCCGGGTGCTGCGAGGGCTTCAGCAGCCAGCGAGGGGAAAACCACTGACGTCAATGAAATAGGATGAGGTCCTGCTTGCTGCCCTTCATGGGCAACACTGAGGTGACAGCATCGGGTGGTTCCTGCAGCCTCCCTCAAGGAATCACCTGCTGGGGAGGTGGAGCACTAAGAAAAGCCCTTTTTTGGCCAGGGTTATGTGGCACTGTTAGTTTACCACGTGCCAATGAGCTGTGGGCAAGCCCAAGAAGACTGGCATCTAGAGGATCCCTGCCCCAAAGGGCACTGAGGGTGTTGTACAGACCCCTCAGTGACTCAGTTCATAACAGAGTCTTCCGAGCCACTGTCACCCAGGATGCACATCTTTGATTTCTCTGGGGTGTTTTCTCAGAGGTTGAGGACCTTAAAGCCAGCAGAAGAGCACAGGACAGCTCTCCACAGCCTTGCGTTTTGCTCTCAGAGTTGCCAAGAGTTAGAGACTTCTTCTTAGCAGCAAGCTTTTCTCCTGAGGCAGATCATTTCCAGTAAGGAAACCTCACATGAGGAATAAATGCCTCCACACCACCGTGGTGTGTGTTTCTGCAGGAGGCAGGGGCAGGCAGTGCGTGTTGTGCCACGTGGTAGCTCCCATTCGTCAGAAGCCGAGACGTCATGGTCCAAAATTTTCCTTAGGAAGATGCTTCTAGGACCCGCCCCGGACACAACTGTGAACAATCCCGCATTGATGTAAGATGAATGAATCATGGAGACACCTGGCTCTCCAGCAGAGATGTATTTTAGCCTGCAGCAAGCAACATCACCACCTTGCAGCTGGTCATCACAGACTTGTGCTGGCTCTGGAGGCCTCTCTGTCAGCAGCATCCTGGGGGACCCAGCTGGGTTGTTTGAGGAGGTTTTGCAAGCTGAGGTTCTCAGTACCGGAGGGTCTTCCCTGTATCTGTGCCAGATGCCTCACATGAACTCGAAAAGGAGAGCCTGGAGCAAA
Organism: Clamator glandarius; assembly: GCA_033459285.1. Taxonomy (NCBI): domain Eukaryota; kingdom Metazoa; phylum Chordata; class Aves; order Cuculiformes; family Cuculidae; genus Clamator; species Clamator glandarius. The sequence continues at coordinate 2,048,440 of JAUNZM010000074.1, read as the reverse complement.
GATATAGGATCATAGAATGGTTTGGGTTGGAAGGGACCTTAAAGATCATCTAATTCCAACCCCCCTGCCCTGGGCAGGGACACCTCCCACTGGATCAGGCTGCCCAAGACCCCATCCAACCCAGCCTTGAACACCTCTAGGGATGGGGCAGCCACCACTGCTCTGGGCGACCTGCTCTAGTGTCTCCCCACTCTCATGGTGAAGGAATTCTTCCTTCTGTCTAGATCTGCCCAGGTGAACATCCCAGGTTGCATCTGGCATGGGCACATTTTGCGCAAAGCCTGTGGATGGTGCAGAGCAGAGGTGAAGGCATCACACCTGCCTACACGTGTGCTTCTTTGTGCTCCAGTGACCTCTCAGCAGCAGCGTTTCTGCACACACTGAGAGCGCTGCAGGAGGAGAGACATTAACCTCTGGGCTGGAGCCGCTGACAGCTTCCAACCGAATAATCAAGGAGAAGTTTTCTTCTTCAGGGAAAGAGATTTGCCTGAGGTTTTGTGGTTGGTGGAAGAAGAAAAGGAAATGTGATCCAGCTCATCCCACTCTGCCTGACCAATGGATTATCCTTCCCCCCCTCAGAGCTGCGTTTTAAACTAACACCACTAATTTTCCCTTTTCCAGGAATGAGACTTGTGCAACCCCAGGACACAGGAGCATGAAACGGCTTTTGTCTTGGAGCTGGCGCCCTTGTTATCGAGGTGAAGTCAATGAGAACAACTGCTTTCCACACTTGCTTTTCCTCTCCATAATCAGCATTGTTTGCTCACGCCGCTGCGCCCCAAGCCAGGAACTGATAGGGACTGGCAATTCAGGTGAATTGCACCCATACTTGTTCAACAGAAAAACCCATAAACCCCACTGCAAACGGGGTAGGGAGAGGATTCCGGGCACAGCCAACGCTGTTAATTACAGCTCTGATTGCTAATAGCAGGGTCGAGTAGGGATGAAAGCAGGGACGGCACAGGAAAGGAAAAGATAGAGCCAAAGTATATTGAGGGCCTCCGGATGGGTGCAGCAGCACAGGGTTGGAGAAGAATAGGCTGATTATTGTGTGTTTACTGGGATAAAGTGGGCAAGGATGATGAGAGAAGTGAGAATCGTTCAAAGCTGGAGAGCTGCCAGGGGCTGTGAGGGGGACGGGGCTGTGCCGAGGGCACGCAGCTGCCTCTCTAGGGGATGAGAGGCTCAACATGAGCTGGTAATGTACATTTGCTCTAAGGTCCTTTCCAGCCCAAATCATTCAATGAAAAAGAAGAGGTTTTTAAGAGAATGGTGGCTGATAGGCATTGCCCTACCCTGCAGAGGGGGTAATTTTAGGGCATTGACACTGTGAGCTGCCTGTGCTGTTGGCTTGTTCCAGACATGATTTGGCCATCACCGTTGGAGAGCTCTTGGCATAGAGTTGTTAGAATGGTTTGGGTTGGAAGCAACCTTGAAGATCATCTAATTCCAACCCTCCTGCCGTGGGCAGGGACACCTCCCACGGGATCAGGCTGCCCAAGGCTCCATCCAACCTGGCCTTGAACACCTCTAGGGATGGGGCAGCCGCGACTTCCCTGGACAACCTGTTCCAGGACCTCCCCACTCTCATAGTAAAGAAATTCTTCCTTCTGTCTAGTCTAACTCTGCCCCTCTCCAGTTTATCCCCATTGCCCCATGTCCTATCACTCCAAGCCTTTGTGAACAGCCCCTCCCCAGCTTTCTTGTAGCCCCTTCAGGTACTGGAAGGTCACTATGAGGTCTCCTTGAGGTCTCCTCAGGTCATCCTCGAGACAAGGGCAAAGCAAAGCCTGGAAAGAAAGCTTTGCAGACCGTGTGGGACAGGAATGGAAAGGACTCATATTGAGGGCTTTGGAAAGGAAAAAGAAATGCCTGTTTCACTGAGAAATGGCCCAGCCGGGGGCCCAAAGGGAGACCACGGGCAGAGCGGAGCAGGTGCCTGTCGGCTCCAGGAGCCCCGTGGCCTCGCCAGCAGCCCGGCCAGGGCACCGCAGGGCAGGACTGAGGCATGGAGAAAGCATGCAGAGCATTTGGCCCTGCTATACTCCGCGCTGCGGCTATGAACAGCCTTCCATAAATATCAAAATGCTTTCAGCGTGACAAGTGTCAGCAGCTGTGAGTCAGCCCTTTGCAATGCATCCAATCGGACAAAGCATCATTTCATTGTCTCAGGGTCCCCTGGAATGTGAGCCACACAGAAGCCCACCCTGGCTGTTCGGCTGTTTCCCTGGGCTGGAAATGAAGGCGAAGGGAGCATCTTGTGAAATCCTGATGCACACCTGGGCCACAGGAGATCTGAGGGGAAGATGCCACTTTCCAGGTAGCACTTGAGCACTTTGTGCCTGACCAGTGTGTGGTTTAAAGTGGAGAAGGAATCCTGAGAGCACATCCCAACTCTTCTGCTAGGGGAGATCTGGGAACAGCTGCGGAAAGGGTGCTTGATCCTCAGCTCCATTAAGGCTGCTACAGATTTCAGTGGATTTTAGCCGTTGTAAGACAGAAATGTGCATGTGTCTGTCTGTGCACAGCTGCAGAGAATTGTGGAATGGTTTGGATTGGAAGAGACCTTGAAGTCCATCCAGTCCCACCCCTGCCCTGGGCAGGGACACCTCCCACTGGATCAGGGGCTCCAAGCCCCATCCAACCTGGCCTTGAACACCTCTGGGGATGGGGCAGCCACCCCTGCTCTGGGCAACCTGGGCCAGGGCCCCCTCATCCTTGCAGGAAAACATTTCTTCCTGGTACCTCATCTCAATCTCTTCTCTTTCAGCTGAAAACCATTCCTCCTCATCCTATGCCCCCTCATCCTATTACTTTTGATGCAGGGAAACCCATGGCTCCCTCTTTTTCAAGTCCTCGCCTCTGCTCTTGTCCAAAACTGCAGGAAAAGGAAAAAAGAGGCCCCAGCAGTTTCTTCCTGCGCTGGGACAGGGCAGGTTTAGGTTTGATGGGGCTGCTCTGCGTGCGCCTGGCTCCTCTCCACGCCGGAGCTGTGCTTCGCGTGGCCACGACACCACCTTTCACCAGGGCTAAATTCACTTCAAGGCTAAAGGAAAGGAAGGTGCTAATGGACTCTAATGGAGTTGTGGCATCCTCCTGGGAGGCAGACAAGCTGTCTTGAGGACAAAAATAAAAAAGCAGTGAACGGATCACTAGCACTTCCAGGGTTGTTGGGGCTGTCACTCTCAGACATCTCCTGGGGTCACAGCTTCAACAAATTATAACAGATTTGCAGTTCCAGGCATAACAACAAAGGCAGCAGGATGGGAGATGTGGGTGTCAGTGCCACCACTTCGTAGGACTTGGGGTATCGCACGTTCTGCCTCGCCAGCAGCCCAGCTCTGCCAGGCAACACCAGTGTCTTCCTCTGCAAAGCTCTCTGGTGAGCATCGCGCTGGAGATGGATCCTGGCAGCAGGGATGGGTCTGACTCCTGTGCCAGGTATGACACGCTGGCCCCTTCAATTTTTATTTAACCGTTAGGGAATTTCAGCGCTTTTCTCATGACGCTGATAAAAACCTTTCACGGGAAAAGAAAACAAACCAAAAAGAGACTCTCAACATTTACAAGAACAAGACGCTTTGCCTCTGGTTTTGGATCCTAGAATGTTTGTGAATTAGCACTTGCTTGCTTGCCCGTGTTCTCCCTCTGCCTCCTGCCCATAACTGTGAATAAATCCTGATGTTACAGCTCACCAGCCACACCACGAGGAAAGGATCAGCTCCAAGACCTCGGCCACGAAGCACGTGGCTCCAAACTAGCGTCCTTCTAGTGCACTGCAGGCGGCTCATGGTGTATTTATTGATTCAATTAATACCAGAAACACTGCATTACTACTTCCTTCCCTGTTAATTCAAGTGCCACGGTTCTGTGCCAGCAAAACAGGCCTGAGAGTGAGCTCACTGGAAATAGAGCCCCAGCTCAGGGCTCTGCTCACACTTCCGAGCATCGTAGAGTCATAGAATGGTTTGGGTTGGAAGGAACCTCAAAGCCCATCCAGTCCCACCCCTGCCATGGGCAGGGACACCTCCCACTGGATCAGGGGCTCCAAGCCCCATCCAACCTGGCCTTGAACCCCTCCAGGGATGGGGCAGCCACAACCTCTCTGGGCAACCTGGGCCAGGGCCTCCTCACCCTCCCAGGAGAACATTTCTCCCCAAGATCTCATCTCAATCTCCCCTCTTTCAGCTGAAAACCATTCCCCTCACCCTCTCCCTGCACTCCCTGATCCAGAGTCCCTCCCCAGCTTTCCTGGAGCCCCTTTCAGTCCTGGAAGCTGCTTTAAGCTCTCCCTGGAGCCTTCTCTTCTCCAGACTGGACAACTCCAACCTTCTCAGACTGTTCTTGTATGGGAGGTGCTCCAGCCCTCAGATCACCTTCGTGGCCTCTTCTGGACTCGCTCTAACAGATCCTTGGACTTCTCTCCCTCTGTAACACACACTCAGACCTTGGCTCTCCTTTCCTAGGGCCTTTGAGATCCTCAAAAGGCACAGGAGAAATACGAAGAGCGCCTCTCCCACTCCTTTCCTAGCTGGGCTTTCGCACCACAGTGTTCCTGGTTTGCAGAAATGGAAATCACGGCTCAGTGGCCACTGACAGGAGTCAGGGAGCAGGATTTATATGGTGCAAGTCTGTGTTTGAAAGAGGAGACACCGACTGCTGCCAAGAATGTGTTGGTTCTGGATTTCCTGGGCATTACCCGACTCCCTGCAGCAGCAGAGAGAGGGGGAGCTTTAACAGTGTCCACTTGGGAGAACATTTAAGCATCGACGTGAGCTTTTAGACCCTTTAAAAAAATAATGAAGGGCACCACAGTGCTCCTCTTAACCTGGAATAACACGGCACCAAGCTCAGAGGGAGATTTAGAAACATTTTTTGGGGAAAAAATACAGGGAAGTAAGCACATAAAAGGCTAATTAAGACTAGAACTCTCTGGCACGCTTGCAGCTCCCTTCTCCTTGTGCTGGGCTCAGCTTCCCAGCAGAGCTGTTCTGCAACAGCCCATGGAGTTCATGGGCCCTTGGTGCTCATTTAGGTCCAGTTCAGGTTGAGGGGTGTGAGAAATCCAGTGGTCTCCTGTTGCCCTCCAGTGGCAGCAGGTCCCAGCAGCCCCAGCACAGAGCTGGAATCTGGCTTCCCACCTGGCCTGAAGAAGACAATAATTGCCCCCTGGTGTTTAATATGAGGTTAATGAACGTGTGGCTAATGAACCCCCTAGCTGTGTATTGATGTTCTTGCTCTGGTCCAGCTGTGATGTCCCACACAGGCGAAGGCTGCGGCAACATCCAGCTCTGCTCCATCGCACGATGCTGTGGGACGCACCTGTTCCTTCCCCAGCTCCCGTGTTTTGCTTTTTAAAGCTTTTTATTCTGTTTCTCTTTCAGATTCTTCCTAGGTAGGGCCAGGAGATCAGCTCACAGCTTTCCTAGGAGAGTGAGGTTTCTCCCATTTATCAAGCTTTGCACTTGTGCTGCCTCCCTCTGAATTCCAAGTGCCTGTTGTGCTGTGGCTTCTTCCCAGAAGAACAATGAGAAACCTTGCGCCGTGGAGCTCAGCAGCCTCCAAACTGCCTGGAGGGTGTTTATTTTTGTCATTAAGGACAAACATGTGTTTTTCCCTCTACCCCGCTACTTCTACAACTGCCTATGGGTTTTTAAAAATGATTTTTATTATTTTATATTTCGTTTCTGCCTGGAAGCTCTTTTCTGCCAGAGTATGCTCCTTCCGATGGAGTTTACAATCTAAGAGATGATGAGAGAATGTAAGTGTTAACGGGGCCGTTTTATAACTTGGGGACTGGGACCTGCTGCTTCTCACTGAATGCTCTGGGATCACGCAGGGAATGTGGAGGGGAACCAGATCCCGAGGTTCTCTTTGTGTTGAGGCATTCAGGCTGTGGTTCCATAGAATCATAGGACAGTTCGGGTTTGAAAGGACCTTTAAGATTCCAACCTAGGTCACCCACTTTTGTTACAGCCTGTGATGAAGAAGTGATCAGGACTCACTGAAACAGGGAGGAGCTGGGACACTCAGCCACACTAAGTGCTCCGCTCAGGAGAGCGAGCCCCGAGGATGGAGTCAGAGGGTTGGAAGGCACCAAAGTGACTGGAAAGTTGGTGCCAGGTCCAGGGGTTTGAGAGAAGTCGTGGTACAGCTTGGTTTTGCTCTGCTGTGCAGAGCTCATCAAACCTGGAACCAGTGCTTTTAAAGGTTTACGTTGGTGAGAAGATGGTAGTTACCCCACCCCTGGAGATGTTCAAGGCCAGGTTGGATGGGGCTTGGAGCAACTGGATCCAATAAAAGATGTCCATGCCCAAGTCAGGGGATTGGAACTGGATGGGCTCTGAGGTTCTTTCAAACCCAACCCGTTCTGTGGCTCTATGATAATTTGTCAATAGCAGGAATTCCTTTTCTCTTGCACCTATCCCAGTTTTTAAAGGTCTCGGAAAATGCCTGGCACACATTTTTAAGGCCAGAAAGGAGTGTCTGGTTCCTTATCTGTCACACGTATTCTGTTTCGCGGGGGAGAAGCGGGTTGGCAGCATCTCAGAGAACAAAATATTGAAGTGTTTTTGTAAGGGGGTGTAGGGAAACTTTCCTTGATAACAGATTTAATGTCACTGTGTGTTTATTTCTTCGGGTTTGGGTGGGTGGTGTGTAGGCTGTATCCCTTTCAGGCGAAAGCCATCAGCATAGGTGGAGCAGACTTTGTTGTTTTTGTTCATGTAACTGCTGCAGAAAGCCACAAAAAAAGAAGACTTTTTTTTTGTTGTTTTTCTATGCAAACAGAGGAAAGAGGCATCACCAGAGCCAACCCACGTGGAGCCAAGGAGCTTTCAGTTTGCAGTAAGAGTGTTTGAAGGTGAGATGAAGGGAGCAACTTCTGCTGCCAGTTACATTTCAGAGCTCAGTGATGTCCCCTCCTGATTGTTCTGCTGGTGGATGAGCAGGACGACATTTGATAGAATCATAGAATCATGGAATAGTCTGTGTTGGGAGGGATCGCCAAACCTACCCAGTTCCAACCCCCCTGCCATGAGCAGGGACACCTCCCGCTGGATCCAGTTGTTCCAAGCCCCATCCAACCTGGCCTTGAACAACTCCAGGGATGGGGCAGCCGCAAATTCCCTGGGCAACCTGTTCCTGTGCCTCAGCACTCATATAGTGAAGAAATTCCTCCTTCTGTCTAGTCTAAATCTGCCCCTCTCCAGTTTATGATTCAACTCATACCGTTTGGAACCCACGCCTTTATTTCAGTTTTCCCGAGTTATTCCCAGAGTCCTGGCTCGGTGGGCGCACTTGGAGCATTTCTCAGCCTTTCCCACTTGGTGTCAGCATCTCTCAACGAGAGGGCTGCGGCCAGACCCGTTGCTTTGCGGATTTACCCAGGGATCAGAGGTTTGGCTGCCAGCCTGCTCCCAGGAGAAGCCTGAGTTTTCATCTCCAGGGTGACTGAAGGCGAGAGGAGAGCAGCTCGGACAGGATGACCTGGAATCCTCAACATAAGACGGAGATGGAGCTGTTGGAACAGGTCCAGAGGAAGGGTGCAAAGATGATCAGAGGGCTGGAGCATCTCCCATACCAGGACAGGCTGAGAGAGTTGGGGTTGTTCAGCCTGGAAAAGAGAAGACTCCAAGGAGACCTTAGAATGACCTTCTGGTACCTGAAGGGGCTACAAGAAAGCTGGGGAGGGACTGTTCACAAAGGCTTGTGGTGATAGGATGAGGGGCAATGGGGATAAACTGGAGAGGGGCAGATCTAGACTAAGCAGAAGGAGGAATTTCTTCACCATGAGAGTGGTGAGGACCTGGAACAGGTTGTCCAGGGAAGTCGTGGCTGCCCCGTCCCTGGAGGGGTTCAGTGCCAGGTTGGATGGGGCTTGGAGCCCGTGATCCAGTGGGAGGTGTCCCTGCCCATGACAGGGGAGTTGGAACAGCACGATCTTTAAGGCCTCTTCCAACCCCAACTGTTGCATGATTCTAGGATTCTGTGATGTGGAGATCATGTCCCTGCTCTCTTAAGGGGTTCCAGCTTTCAGTCTCTGCTCTCTGCAGGTCACTGATGCTTTGTCATGAAGGGGATTGTGGCCAGGGACTTGTTCCAGATGCATCATGGGTCACTTGGAACCTGGCTGAACTGTCGCGTCGTTCCAGAGGTTCTTACTCAGGGCCTGGGGGAGATGCCAGTGCGTTGTGAGAGTGCCTCCTGGTATCTGTCTTTGCATATAATCTGTAATTTTTGTCTTCAGATATCTTCCTTTTGCAAGAAGGACAGGGAAGTGTTTTTATCTGGGTTACTCATCACTGAAGCTTCATTTTGTGGTGTGCTTCAAGCTATGTGCCATGACTGACAAACTTGATGCGTGACTGCAGGAAATTCCTTGTGAGGAGAGACTGATTATAATTGTATTGCTGATTATGGAGGCAATAAATTTCCAAGCTTAAGATCAGCATTACTGCTTCGTATCTACCTCTCCCCTTCCCAGAGTGCTGGACAGGATCTGTTACGCACCTTGTTAGGGCCAGGAGGTGTCTCAGATGCACCCAGACTCTCCTCTGCTTCTCCTTCCATGTGTTTGGAGTGGGAAGAGGAAGATGTGGTGTTATTCACGTGCAACGCGGTGGAAACACGGCTGGGTTTTGCCTGCTCCTAATGGGCTGCCTGGACCATGATGCCAAGGCAGAAAGAATGAACCTCCCCAGGGAGATGCTGCAACGTGGTGTTGGAGCAGAGAGCGATCTGCTCAGGTCAAGCTGGTGCAGACTAGGTTGTGATGCCCTGCGTGCTCCTTGCTGCAGCTTAGGAGCAGCTGTCTGGGGTGGGCAAGTGCCAGGAGCTCTAAGTCCCCGTAGCAGAGCAGCTCTTCTGCAGAGCTGATGTCTCGCTGGTGCATCATCTCCGTGCCTCCCTGTGCAGGAGCGGTGGTGCCCCTGATGCTGGGGCAGCCGTCATGAGTGGCAGGAGAGCTGCGTGGCACAGCTGCAGCGCTGCAGGGCGATGCTCCAGCTTCTCAGGCGCAGGGCAGGCTGGTGTAGCCCGTGATATGCACCAGAGAGGACACCCAGCTGTGGAGGAAGATCTGGCAGCGTTTCAGATCTTGCTTGTGATGGTGTGGGGGCCTTTTCTGCTGTTTCTCTGCACCACGATTCGAAACAGTCTCTGGCTGCGCGCCTCTCCAGTGTCTGTTGTGCAGGCAGCGCTGGCACGTGAGGTGTTGCTGGTTTGGAGATGGGTGTGGAGGCCCGCCAGAAGCTGCTGGCAATAAAGACATTTTGATGAGCCTTGTCACTATCTGGTTACTCGCCAGGCCTGCCGCATTCCCCTCCAAAGCCTGGTGGAAGCTCTCTCTACCGAGGCACAACTCTGTGCTGATCAGTGACTTTCACCCCTCTGCGTGCGGTCAGGTCATGAAGTTTGAGCAAAAAAACACTATAGCTACCTGTGACCCCCTAGCAAGGCAGCCGAGAACTGATTGCGAACATGTTAACCTCATCAAAGGAGTCCTGTACAACTCCCTGTTGAAGAGCAGGGCTGAGCTGCAGAGTGGCGATTGCTGCTGGCTGGGTTAGTCATCCAGAAAGAGACTTGTTTTTCCTTCTCGCCCTCCCCGTCCTGGCACAGGGGTAGAGATTCTTTCTCACTGTTTGGTGTGGCCAAAAGTTAGAAGAAGAAATGCGTTATCTCCAAGGGAATCAGTTAATTCTCCCCTGAAAACACGAGCTTCTATTTGTGCAGCTCCGTCGGTGAAGTTTTGCTCCGGTGCTGGTGAATTCTGCTGCAATAGCCCCCGGAGCCTGAAACCAGTTCTGCTGGGAGACCTATGCAAACGTGAAAGAGCATGTGCGTTTACTCCTCCTTCCTCATTAACGTTCGAGTGTAGATGGGTGATGACCTGATAATAAGATGCAAAGCGGTGGTGTACCAGAGACTCGCAGGGCTGCACTGACCTTGGTTACTCAGCAGTGGCTCAGGTGGCCAAGAAGGCCAACAGCATCTTGGCTTGGATCAGAAGTCGTGTGGCCAGCAGGAGCAAGGAAGGGATTTGTCCCCCTGCATTCAGCACCGAGGAGGCCACACCTCGAATCCTGGGTTCAATTTTGGGCTCCTCAGTACAAGAAAAACATTGCGGGTCTTGAGGGCGTCCAGAGAAGGAGAATGGAGCTGGGGAAGGCGCTGGAGAACAAGGCTTATGAGGAGCAGGGGTGGCTGCCCCATCCCTGGAGGGGTTCAAGGCCAGGTTGGATGGAGCTTGGAGCCCCTGATCCAGTGGGAGGTGTCCCTGCCCATGGCAGGGGTGGGACTGGATGGGCTTTGATCTCCCTTCCAACCCAAACCATTCCACGATTCTATGACTGTTTGTTGCACTGGCAATTGTTTGGTCTCCTCCTGTCCTGCAGAGTGATTCTAGACATTAGCGCTGTCCATCAGTCAGGAATTTCCCAATAAAGCGCGTAACCACTGAAGAATTAGGGGTTTGTGCAACAGTGCTCATCAGCAACGAAAGGAAAGTAAATATCTGCCTGCTATCTTATTTTAGACAATTGAATTAAAAAAAACAAAGCAGCAGGAAGGGAAGTTAGAGTTTCAGTTCCTGCAAGCTGAAGATTTGCATGGGTTCAGCAATGACAAATACATGAGCTCATGCCTCGCTTGGCTCTGCATCTGCCATGCTTGTGGTAAAGGTGAGCCGAAAGTCTCCCTACTTGTTAAGACCTGAACAAACTTTTTATAAGGAGCTGTGGCAGTGACAAGTGTTTGTTTAATATCAGGAAGATTGGATTCCCTGCTTGGGTAGTAATCCTAGCTCGGCGAACAACTGGTGTCTTATTGAAAGATGAAAGTGAAAAATAACTTTCAGTGCAGGTGGAAGGTAGGTTTGCCCGCTGCCCCGAGCTCTGTGCGTGCACGCTTGAAAACTTGCGATTTCTGCAGCAGGTGAGGTCTTCTTTTCCGTTTCAGCGAGAGGGCAGGAAGGCACGGGACTAACAGAGCTGAGTTCTCCTGTTCCTGCTTTTGCAAAGTGACATTTTATCTCTATTTTAGTGTTTGGGGAAGAAGCGCGGGTCTGACTCAGGTCACTGAGGAGCAGAGCCAGGGTTACAACCCGTATTTTCTGCGTCTTGTCCAAAATTTGAACCACTGGATCAAACTGAGCTTCCTTTCCCCGTGCAGTACCACAACTGCGAACATGCAAACACTGAAGCTACCTTAGAATCATAGAATAGTTTGGGTTGGAAGGAACCTTAAAGATCACCTAGTTTCAACCCCCCTGCCATGGGCAAGGACATCTACCTTTTTTCATCTTCTTCCATCTTTCTCATCCTTACCCATTTTTACTGTGCACCCAGCACAAAGAAGAAACTGCCAATTTTGAGAAGTAAGTCTAAGGACTCAGCAAAACCCTGTTAAGATCCCATCCCTTTGTGTATCTTCTCTTTTTGATGGTCAGCCACATCTGAAGCTAGAAGGTTATTCATGATGTTACACAGCCATGCTCTTCTCTTTTCCAGCCCCCTCCCGAGCATCCTCTTATCACACACGGGGCATGTTCTTGTTCTATCCTTCGTGCCAACAGCATGCTCTGAGCTGGTCCTGCCTTCTTCTAATCCACCTCTGCTTTTCAGGCTGGTCAGGCTCTTCGACCCGCTTGTTTCAAGGTCACGAAGTTCCTTGTAGTACAAACGAGGACCAGCTGAGGTCTCAGCTGACTTAGGTTCTTCCAGACCTTAAGTTTCCCCATTTCCATCTTACGGATGCTCAGGTAGAAGGGGTGAAACGCCCTGGTGCGGTGAGGAACCCCACCACTGGCCCCAGGCAGGGCAGCTCCGCTGAGAAGCTGCAGGGCAAGATCGCTGGCCATGCAAGAAGTTCTCCCCCGAGATCTGATGCCTCCACCCCCAGAACAGGAGTTTGGGTTATTTTTCCATGTAAAAGAACATGTGGGGAGAGGAAACCATAGCCCACTCTCAGCTATTCTTATGACTGCAGTGTGCCACCACCCTTCCTCATGACCCACGGGCATTATTTTTAGGGTTTGTTTGCCTCCCGCTCATTCTTTCTTAGGGTGACAAGGACTTCCCTCCCACAGCTACCCAGGTGGCCGTCAGCAACCACAGTCGTGCCTGGAGACGCGTCCCCTTCACCACCCTATTCATCAATCCATCCACCAGCGAGTGATGGGAAGCAGCGCCCGCGGCAGCACAAGAAGAGGGAGGACAAACCATGGATGGGAGCAACTGTGTTTACTGAGTCCTCATTCCAATTTATCTCCTAATTCCAGTTCACCTCCCACCCAGCCTAAATCTATTTGACACCAAGGGCTTTTAAATTTAAAAAATACACACTAGCACACGTGCGTAGATAAAGAAGTGGTGGGGAAGCAGAGATGATTAGCAGCAATACTAATTGGTTGAGTCCCCTTCCCTGGAGGAGCTTAAGGGACAGGTGGACGAGGTGCTGAGGGATGTGGTTTAGTGATTGATGGGAATGGTTGGACTTGATGATCCGGTGGGTCTTTTCCAACCTGGTGATTCTATGATTTATTCAGAGCAATGAGCAGTCCATGGTTTCTGTGATGAAGAGGTTTCCCACAATGACTTAGAGAAGGGATCAGAGGAACCACCTGGAATTCACATGATTGTGACTGAGTGGGAGATGCCTCTCCTGTTTTTGGTGTAGTTTGTTGCAGACCCGTGGGCCCCTTTCTGTAATGAGGACCAGGCTTTTTTTAATTGGCTTTTAGCTGACTTTGTAAAGAAGATTTAAAACTGAAATTGGTCCCAGTCCCCAGTGAATGGTGTAAAGGAAACTTCGTTCTCTGTCTTTTTGCTAAAAAGCACTAAAATGAGTTAAATCCATCCTGGAAATGCCCCCTTTTCTGTAACAGAAGCTGTGTGATATGGCTGGGATAGTTACGGTGTAAGATGTGAGCTTGGATGGTTGCTTGGTGGGCTGAGTTTTACTGCTTCAAATCAGGGTTGTAATTTGGAGTGTCTGCTTGCTTTAAATTCAGGAGCTTTCCTGTGTAAGAGCTTGGTTCATGGTCACCTCTGAGAAGCGTAGGGAACTTTTAGAAGCATGTCAGCTTTCTGCAAAGCCCAGGTTCTTGTTTCCTACTTTGTGTGCTGTGGGTCAGAGCTCCTGTTGCAGAAGGTTGCACCTTGTGGGCAAAGGAGCTCTTGGGACTTGAGGCAGTTGAAGCTTCTGACCTAATTGTGGTAAGAGAGACCTAATGTTTATTTAAGGAGACTTGGGTTCAGACTGTTATTATCTACAGTTGTATTGCGGTGCCGTGGCCTTGAGATGCTCCTTATCGCTGCTTGAACCTCGAGGCCGGATGCTGAAACCAGCCTAATACTTTCTCTCGAGGGAGAAACCATGAGAGATGTGCATTGTTTACTGAAAGCAGAAATGGTCCTTGGTTTTGGTGCTCAAATGTACCAACCTTCATGTCTTCTGCTTTTCTTTGAGGTTCCTTCCTCTTTGATTCCATGGTTGCCGTTACGGCGCCTCTTGTGATGGATGTTGGTCGTCCCCATCTGCCTTGAGGCATAAATTGACTGGGGAGGTCAGGATAAAGTGTTCTGTGCACGTTCATCAGCTCGAACCAGGCTGGTTGGGTCACAGGGCTGGATTAGACAGCTCATCTCATCTCAAACAGCAGTTACTGCTCTGACCTCGTACGCTGGTGTCCTTGCCACCAGGACTGTGTCGCTGCCTCACCCTCTGAGCCAATGTGGCACTTAATTACAGACTTTTTAAATTTAAAAATGAAAAATAAAATATTACAACATAAAGGCTCTTCACATTGATAAGGAGCCATCAGGCACAACCAGTAGTGGAGCAGTGTTAATTAAGGCAGTTGGGTTAATAGTTGTAAGAGAGACCACTACTTAATCTCTTGATGATTTCTTTACTGTGTTATTCATCCACAAGATGAAGTAAACCAACTTAATTTCTTTTACATCCTCTTTTTTTTTTTTTTTCCCTGCAGGGCAGTGCTGATATAAAGCTGGGTTGATCAACCAACTGCTCTTGACAGGACCAGAGGGATCATAGAATCATAGAATAACCAGGTTGGAAGAGACCCATCGGATCATCGAGTCCAACCAGTGATATGCACTATTGGTACTACATCATCTGATGGAGGAAACACAATGGGAAAACAAAGGTGTTTTTTAATTGTTATAATTTATTTTCCACAAATAGCAGAATACAGTCAGTTTTTGGACTTCATGGGGAATCTCAAGTTAGGATTTTAGGCCTATGTTAAAAAGATTCATCTAAATAAGTGCCCCTCTCCAGTTTATACCCGTTGCCCCTCGTCCTATCACTACAAGCCTTTGTGAACAGTCCCTCAGGGGGGTGGCTTTTAACAGGAGACAAGTACAATTTCATGTTCATGAAGCAATTTTCCTTGCTAGAATAAGTTAGGTGAATGCGTTTGGCAGCACAGGTTTTAGTTAAAGCAGAGTGTTTTCAGGGCACATTCATGCACATACTTAACTCTTTCTGTGTAAAGCAGCTTTACATATATAAATATCCATTAGGGATTTATTGTTACTGATGAAGAAAACTTAAAAAGACCCTATATTATGGGTATTCCTTTTTCTGGTAAAGTTCTTGTTAGCGCAAGGGTCCTGTGTAAGGACTCTAGGGACAAACCAAGGAGAAGTGACTATTCAGTTGGGTCGTAACCCCCTGTTCTCATGATAGAGAAGCAACACGTCAGCATTATAAGAGAAAAGGCGTTAAATGATTGAATGGAATTGTGCTTCAGCATAGATAGGTAACGCAGAGCAGAATGTGCTTCCCTCCTGAATCCCAGCTCTTGGCAAAATCCCATACCCTGGAGTCAAATGGTTTATGAACAAGAACTTATTTAATTATGATGGCGGCCAGCTATACAACCAGCAACATTGTCTCCAAACCAGCTAATTGAATTCTTTCCTTGGAAGGCTGATTTGAATTCTCAAGTCTCTACAGCAACGCTCTTTGACCTGTGATCCGGAGTTCCATGTGTTGCTCCTAATAGACCAGCATGTGGTATTGAAAAAAGTATAGATGTCTTTTTGGTGAGTATATTTTGCTCTGTGTCCAAGGAATGTGCCTTGTGGTTCCCACCAAGCTGTTCCACCACCCTGGAAGGTGAGGCACCTCTGAGTTATCCACACCAAGAGTGGTTCTTGGCCAAGACCTTTCCCCACCGACGCTGGGCTCCAGGGAGAGCTGTGCGCTGTGGGGATGGGAGCAGGCAAGTCAATAATAGATGCACAAACAACTGCAGCACCTCCTCCTCAGTCGGCATTCGGACATCCCACGACAGCAGCTCCTAGGTTGTTCATCTATGGGGAGGAATCTTTGTAAAAGCAACAACTGGCGTTACATTCTGGGCTTCTTTTCAAGGTCTTATTTTCCATTACAATAATACAGTGTTGAGCTGCCACGTTCCTTTCAAGTACGTGACCCTGGCGGTAATCTTCACGGGACCATCCTTTGTGTTTAAATCAAACTGCAATGAATGGCATCTTTACCAGCACTGACAGTGTGAATGCAAAACACCTTTTCCGTAGCTTATAAGTGAAATCCGTGTCTGACTTAAAAGCCAGCTGCTAAAGTCCTCCTAGAAGGACATGTGGGTTGGGAAGGGAGAAGAAAACCCAGGTTCTTGTTTATCTCTTGAGGTCAGCAAGCAATAGCATGGGAGCCCACCGTGTGTATGTGAAGATCAGCAGGCTGGGTCTGCAGCCACTGATAAAGCAAACTAGATACTGGCAGACTGAAGTGGCTGGACCATGGGCATAAATATGTTGTCAATTTGAGCATTGTAGAAATGCGTATGGATTTTCCCTGAGCTTGACTCCTGAAGATTCTGAGGATTCTGGTACCAGTCCATTAAATCACATGCTTTCCACCAGATAAGAGAGCAAACGGTGCATGGAGAGCAAGGATGGGCACTGGGACAGGTTGGATGGCTGGGGGGTTAAAATGTGTTTTGAGCACCTGGCTCGTGCAGAAGTATCCGATTTTTTGGTTTACGTTTGTGTGCTTGGCGATTGGAAAGACATCGGTTATTTGGGCTTGGCAGCTAATTTGTCTTTGTGCAATAGGTTTGAATTTAAACTGTGGTTCCAGAAGCTAAAGGAGACTTTAAAAGCGCTCCTCCACTCTGGAAATAAAGAATTCAAGTCAATGTTGGGAGGGAATAAGTTGTGCTCCTTAGGATGCGCCTTCTTTAAAGGCAAAAAGACCAGTTACAGGCAAAAGTGAAGAGGAATTTGTACTCCTGACAGTCAGTGCAGCATTTTTGTGGGTATGGAAGAGCAATAGGTAGTTTTGTTAAAAGCAACATTCAAAGCAAGGATGAGGCTCTTGGAAGTTCAGTTCAGCTCTAAAACATGAGTGTCTGTTTCTCTTGGTATTTGTTGAGTTTGGGGAAAATGTTCTAGTTTGAGCGTTTCTCGTTTTGACTAGGACAGACTAAAATAGAGGCGATAAATTCGAGACTCACTGGTCTCCCTCTCCCTCGCTTTGCTATTAGTCACCACTTTATTGAAGTCTCTCCACCCATGGGAGCTTTGGCTGGTGGTGATTGCCTGAAACAAGGGGAGGCTCCTAGTCTTCCCTCTTACAGCTGCCTTTCCTGCAGTAGTGGCAGGTCTCTCTCTACCAGCGCACAAAACTTCTCCAGCCTTCAGCTTGGTCAAAGCTCAGCTCATGGGGAGAAGGTGGTGGTTGTCTCTGTCTCCATGGCAAAGGAAAACCTCTTGCTTTCGCGGCACTTAGACAGCTGCCAGAGGCGCTCCTGGCTTAGGCAGCCCAGCTCCTTCAGGAGCTTGAAGAGGTCGTTGCGGAATTTGACGCCGATGAAGGCGTAGAGGAAAGGATTGAGGCAGCATCGGAAGCAGGCCAGGGTGTAGGTCACATCATCGGCCACGTCAAGCTTCTTGCTCTCCTCACACGAGCTGGTGTGGTTGTAGGCTGAGATGGTCTTGGCCAACATGATACCGTTGTAGGGCAGCTGGAAGACGACAAAGACGATTACCACAGCGATGATGACCTTGATGGCTTTATTCTTCTCAAAGTTGCGGGCCTGGAGTAACGTTTTGATGATGAGCAGGTAGCAGACAGACATGACCACTAGGGGAAACAAGAAGCCAAAGACCATTTGGGACACTTTGATGCCAGTGTTGAAGGTCTGCAAGTCATTAGCGATGACTGAACAACGGGGATGGTGGTCTGGGCTATTTACACCACTGTGAACCAGCTCAGGGATCGAGAGGATGAAGGCCAGGAGCCAGATGAGGACGCACGTGACCTTGCTAATGAAAATCATCCGTGGACGGAAGCGGTGGGCCGAGGCAGCCTGAACGATGGCAAAGTACCTGTCGATGCTGATGGACAAGAGGAGCAACATCCCACTGAAGAAACTCATTTTGCAGATGCAATAGACGGCTTTGCAGGCAAACTCCCCAAAAAGCCAGTGCATGACCGCACTTGTGGCCCAGAAGGGGAGAGTCAGCAGGAAGAGGATGTCTGCCAGAGCAAGGTTCAGCAAATAGATGTCTGTCATGGTCTTGAGCCTCTTAAAGTAGATGTAGGTGAGCATCACCAGCCCGTTCCCCAGCAGCCCAGTGAAGCAGATGAGGGAGTACATGGCTGGGAGGAAGGCAGCGCGGAAGTTACGGACTTCCTCCTTCTCACACAGGGTCTCAAACATAGTGTAGTCAATGGTGGTGTTGGAGTCATCGTAGTAATCGGTGACGTTGTCTCCAGAACAGAACTAGAACAGGGAAGAAAAGAAGAGCACATTGAGACAAGTCCTGTGCCCCTCTCTCTGGCCACATGGGGAAGGGAGCCTGGTGCTGAGCTGGAGAGCAGGCAGGAGCACCAGCCGTGGACCACAGAGAAGTCCCAGGGAGATCCCGAGCCTTGAGTCACTCCAGCATCGTGAACAGAGTTCAGAGGTCGTGTGGCTGAAAAAGTTCCCCACCAGTATGTGGGTTTGAGGGCTTTTCAGGGTCTCAGAGTGGGAATTCCATGAGAAATATTTAGTGCTGAGCCAAAATAACACCTGCAAACTCTCAAATGAGTGGCTGCTTTCCAGAACGTTTCGGGACCCACTGACAGCTGTGTGTACAGAGCCAGCTGCTGGGTAAAACGGGGAAAATAATACATCCTAACCTGGCCTTGAATGCCTCCAGGGATGGGGCAGCCACCACTGCTCTGGGCAACCTGGGCCAGCCCCTCTCCACCCTCACAGCAAAACCTTTCTCCGTAAAATATCATTTTAATCTCCCCCCTTTCAGCTGAAAGCTGCTCCCCCTCATCCTACCCCAGCCCTCCCTGATCAAGAGCCCCTCCCCAGCTTTCCTGGAGCCGCTCTCAGCACTGGAAGCTGCTCTAAGGTCTCCTCGGAACCTTCTCTTCTCCGGGCTGAACAACCCCAACTCTCAGCCTGGCCTCGTACAGGAGGTGCTCCAGCCCTCAGATCATCTCTGTGGCCTCCTCTGGACCTGCCCCAACAGCCCCATGTCCTTTCTGTGCTGCATTCCCTCTCTTCTCCCATCTAAGATGCTCCCGTTTATCGCGTCCCCGTCTCGCTAGTGACAATGCTCAAAGAAGACAGTTGTGTTTGTAACCTGGAGCCTGGCACAGGGAGCACCAGTGTCCTCCTGGCCTTCTCGGTCTGCGTCCCCTCCCGCAAGGGCTGAGCCTGGCGAGCAGCACCGCGAGCAAAGGGCTACGTGGGAAGACAAACTGGAGCATCCCTGAGCTGTTTTCTCTGCTAAACGGGGAGCGGTGTCAATGAGACGGGGAGGAAACGCAGTGAGCGATGCAGAAAGCTGTTACTGTGCTGGAGGGCCATGTTACCGCTGTCTCATTCAGCCCCGTGCCCCGATTTAAGCTCTGATTAGTCTTTGTTTCATCTTCCTACGCTGCCATAACCTTCAGGGCAGAGTGAGCTTCGTGTATCCGTGCCCTGGTTTTTTTTGTGACTTATTAGTCTCCAGCGCCTTCTCTCCATTGCACGGAGATGAAAGGTTTCCCCTGGATACCTCTGCTTGTTATCACCGAATATCTCCGCGCGCTCTCCATTTCGGGCAGGCTTGGCTTTCACCACATCCTGCCTGCTACCTGGAGGCAGCCACCAGAAGTGAAAGGGGAAAGCAGCGGGCTGCACAACTCTCCCTCTCGGCTGAGCCTCTTGGAGACCCTGAGCTGGGGGCCACAGCGCGGCGGAGGCTGCTCCGTGGTTGTGGGAGCTCAGTGCCTGGGGTTCTCTTTCCCTTCGGATTTATTCTGAGCAGGAACAGGAGGAGGAAGATGCTGAACTCGTCCTCTTTGGGCATGTCACCTCTTCAGCGCTGACCTCAATTAAAGCCCAGTGCTTTTGACTAGATATTCCCAACGAGCAGCGAGCTGGCCCTTCACCGCCCTCAGTGCAGGATGCTCTCATCTCATTTGAGGGCTAGAAGGGGGCTTGGTTCTAAGAGCCTCAGCCACCTCAAAATCGCAGCATGTGTCATTGTTTCTGTTCTCTCTGTCTGTTTTCCCTCTGGCTTCTAGACCCTTCTAGCACTCTGCTGTCTCACCACCTGCCTCCAGACGTGCTGAACCCTTGGTGTGAGTAGCCTCATTCCCACGCGTCTCGGTGGGTGGCTGCTCTTTGACTGTCAATATTGGAATCATAGAATTGTTAAGGTTGGAGAAGACCCGTAAGCTCACCCCAGCCAACCATCAGCCCAACCCCACTGTGGCTACTACATCGTGTCCCAAAGTGCCATGGCCACATGCTCTTTGAACCCCTCCAGGGATGGAGACTCCGCCACTACCCTGGGCAGCCTCCGCTGGGGCTTGGCTGCTCTTTTGGTAAAGAAGATTTTCCTAATATCCAATCTAAACTTCCCCTGATGCAACTTGAGGCCGTTTCCTCTCGCCCTATCACACGTTACGTGGGAGAAGGATGTTTTTGAGATCTCCCGTTACCCACAGCACAAAAGCAGCTGATTTCAAGAATGTTTTTAACATCTTACCTGAAAAATTAGAGGCAGGCTGAAAGCAAGGGTGACCTTCAGCTTCTTACCTGCAGAAGAAGGAGGAGCAGCATTAGTGTTAGCAGTTGCGTGGGGTTTTCCATGTGGTACCCACTTCAGAAAAGCAGTGGTAGGGTACTCGACCACGGCATTCTCAACCCTGCAAAGCTCCCCACAACTGCGTAACCTAAAACCCGATGAAGATGCCGACAGGATAACCCTGGGTCACATAACAGGTTAGTGTCAGAGGACGGATTAAGTCTCAGGAGCGTGGCCCCTCCAGTTTAATCTGCTAAAAACAATTAACTCATGCACGGTGTAACAATTTTTATTTTATACCTTATTTTCTTCCTGCAGCAGCCCATCTCCTGTGCCTCGCTCGGAGCTGTGAGGGCACAGCAATCTCAACCCACGTGCAAACACACAGCTGCGAACGCAATGAATTTAACCCCAGCTGTTCCCTGACAGCGCGGCGACTGCCCTGCCGAACAGGAAAGCTCTGCTCCCTGCAGGACGTACAGAACTGAAACTGCCTGAAATTTATTGCTTGTCTCCAAATGTCAGAGTTGCCTTCTGCCACCTGTGGATGCGGAGATACAGGATGCCAATAGCTGGGAGGGAAAATTCAATTCAGAGCTAGATGTGACACTGGTGAGAGCAATCTCAGACAAACAGTTCTTCCTGCTGTGGTTAGCAGAGGCCCAGAGGCCAGGGAAAGCTTTCTCTGCTCTATTTAAAGCACATACCAGCGTCTCAGGCAGCTGTAACTGAAGGTGGCTCTGGCTAGAGGGTGATGGTGAGAAAGCCCTCGCCTCCATCTGCTCTGGCACAAGTAAATTTGTCCTTCCTCGAGGTTGAGTTGGCATCGCCTGTTTTGAGCATCATGCTGCTCATCCTAGGATGTGTCTCTAGGCGCTGGCTGGTTCCTTGTGCCACAGCCCCTCACTTCCCCGCTGATGGGTCCTGAGCAGGGCTGGGGCAGGAGATGCCTTCATTTTCATCTGCCCCTTTCTTTTAGGGACTGTGGCTTTCTCCCAGTGGATAAACCTGTTTGTTTGAAAAATTGGCTGATTCCTTTGCCACTCTTGTGCTTAGCAGTCTGTTGTACACAGCGCTGTTCTGTTCCTCTGCAGAGCATCTCTGTATCCTTCTCTGACCTGCCAGCCAACTGTTCAGGTTTTGCAGTGGACCAAGATGAGGAAGTTCCACTATTTCAGGTAACTGCAACCATTACACCAGTATCATAGAATGGTTTGGGTTGGAAGGGACCTCAAAGCCCATCCAGTTCCACCCCTGAAATGGGCAGGGACACCTCCCACTGGATCAGGGGCTCCAAGCTCCATCCAACCTGCCCTTCAACCCCTCCAGGGATGGAGCAGCCACCCCTGCTCTGGGAACCTGGGCCAGGATCTCCACTCACCTCACAGGAAAACATTTCTCCTAATGTCTCATCTAAATCTCTCCTCTTTAAGTCAAGTGCAATAGTGTCGCTGAGAACACAAATAGTTACTCTGGTATCTGTGACTGGAGATGCTTCTTTGTACGTGGGTGGCAACATGTGGGTGCGAGATCCTCAGCCACGTGTGAAATTGCTCACACGTCTGATCCCCAGAGCCTGGATCTGTGCTTTTTCCTGTCTCTCGTACAAGTTTGTGCCTTGCCTTCCTTATTTTCATCTTTTATACTCATGTGGCTGGGTGCTTATTTATGTTCATACACCCCTCAGCATCCGCAAATGCTTCTGGGGACTCTAAGAGGTGTCATAGGGCATCGTTACTGTGGTTTAGTCCGGAGCGGCGTACGCAAAGGTCAGGCTTGAGGACTTGTCTGAATGCTCTGTCTGCACTTTCTGAGTGTCCGATGTCTCTCGTTCTGACCAGTCCCAGACCATATGAAGAGGTTTGATGAGCATCTGCTGTTGCCGTCTCTCCTTTCGAGCTGCTGATCTAACTTTTGCATTATACACACAGGAAATAAGCTGAAAACCAAAACCGCTTCAACCTGCTAGGTGGATTAAGTGAGCCTAGGTTGTAATTGTCCTCCCTGCCTTGGATGCAGCCAAGGGGTCCCTGACTTTTGCAAAAAAACCCCAGCCAGTGGAGTCTTTAGTCTTCTGTTCCACCTTCTTAAGAGCCAGGTTTCCAGGGAACTCCTAGAACTGGTGCTTCTGGTGAGGAATAATTTCTTTTGGTACATCTCAGCCACGCTGGGCAGGGTCCAAGGCCTCAAAGGCAATTAAATTCCTTGGAGCTGTATAAAAAGGAGGCGGGGAGAAGAGGTGCTCTCAGTCTGCAGAGGAAAGGTGCCAGCTTACATCTGAGTCCATCAGTGCGCTGCTCTTGGCATAGAATCGTTGAACGGTTTAGGTTGGAAGGAACCTCAAAGCCCATCCAGTCCCACCCCTGCCATGGGCAGGGACACCTCCCACTGGATCAGGGGCTCCAAGCCCCATCCAACCTGGCCTTGAACCCCTCCAGGGATGGAGCAGCCACCCCTGCTCTGGGCAACCTGGGCCAGGGCCTCCCCACTCTCACAGGAAAACTTTTCTTCCTAAGATCTCATCTCAATCTCCCCTCTTTCAGCTCCCCAAGCACCCTAACAGCTTTCCTTGCTCTTTCCTTCCCTTCCAGCCTCAGGTTCAGCTCAGCCCTTCCTTAATCTGAATTTTCATGAGTGCACAGCCTTTTCTTTCTGAGCTCTCTGAGAGGTGTCTAACGAAATCAACCTGATAAAGTGACTCAACTAACGATCCTGAAACAGTTCAGCAAGGTATCATTCCTTTGAAGATCTTCACATTTCGGGTTTTTTTTCTCTCAGTTGCTGTTTCAAGTGTCTTAAATGTCAAACGATTTTCAACATAAAAAAGTTTTGCACTGTTACGTCCCCTCTTTCTGTCCCCCCCACCTCATTTTATGTGTTTGCAAAGGCTCAAGCAGAGGCAGCGCAGGCTCGGGGTCGTCCTGCACCAGTGTGTCACCAGTTCCAGGCAGCCTGGATGGGACTTTGCTTCTCCCTGCACTGTTCTTAGGGAGAGGGGAGCAGAAGCAAATGATTTGCAGAGAGGAAATGAGACACGCTCTGGAGTTTAATGGGCAATTTTAAGTTGCTTTCTTTACTTTTTCTTTCTCCCTCCCCCCTTTAGCAGTTCTCTGCTGCGGGTATTTTCCTAAAGTTTTGTTCCTCAAAATATTAAGAAAAAAAAAACCCCTCTCAAAAGTCCCCATGAACAGTCGAACTAAAAACCTCATTTATAAAAAGAAAACAAACCCCCTCTGCAGTGAATGAGTCAGAAATGTCCTAAAGCCCCACACCAGCCCCACGTCCCTCAGCTGGCAGTTTGCTGCTGTTCTCAAAGCACGATCCTGTCCTGCAGGACCAGGGAAAAGGTAGAAAGAGGAATCGGTGCATGGAATGAAAGTGGGGAGACGTCTGCTCTCTGCTGCTGGCATCGGGGTGTGGGGAGAGGGGACAGCGACAAATCTGTTCTGAAGTTCTTCCTCCACAGAGCAGGCACGAGGGGTGGGGTTCATCCCATGGAACCCTGCTCCTTGACATCTGGGGTAGTTTAGGCTCTCTCGATAGCCAAGGGAAGCAAACGAGTGTTTTTAAGGAATGGTTCAACATCTAGGGGGTGTGTCTGGGGTGCCTGTTCGTTCCATGCTGTGGCAGCAAGGTTGGTGAGTTTGGATGGACGGATCCCATCCAGTTCATTCTGAATCTCCCTCAGCATCAGCAACCAGTCTTAAGCAAGATAAAATCACAGAATCATGGAATCATTAAGGCTGGAAAAGACCTCTAAGATCATCCAGTCCAACTTTCAGCTCGACCCCGCTGTGCCAACTAAACCATGTCCTGAAGCAGCACATCTATACGCTTCTCAAACCCCTCCAGGAACAGAGACCTGTGCCAGGGTCTCACTGCTCTCAAGAGTCAGGAAAGAATATCCTAATATATAATAATTCCTAATATCCAACCTAAACCTCCCTGGTGCAGCTTGAGGCCATTCCCTCTCACCCCATCACTTGTCACCTGGGAGAAGAGCCCAGCGCCCACCTCCCCACAACCTCCTCTCCAGGGGCTACAGAGAGCGAGGAGGTCCCCCCATCAGCCTCCCCTTCTCGAAAGAAGCTGTTTCAGCCGTTAATCCCCCCCCAGGTATGCCCAGAAAAGCTTCTGACAGTAAGAAACACTTGGCAGTAAGAAGTCTACCCCAAGGAGGCAAGAGGAGCAGCAACACAACCACGTAGTATGGTTAAACCAGCCTGGAGACACAAACCCTTGCTGAATGAAGCCCTAGGTGAGTCCTCACCCATCAGGTCGGACTCTGAGCGGGGCCAGCGTGGAGGAGCAGCTGCCGGAGCACGACGTGAAAAGCAGGAGTCGGGAATGCTTAGGGGGTATTGGCAAAGCTGAGCAATGCTCTGGCTCAACCCTCCGGTCAAAAGAATGTTTTTCTGTTGGCCAGAACTGCAAAAGCAAAAGTTTCGGTCTCGAGCACCTTGACACACGTAGGCAGTGAGTAACGTGCTGTTTATGTCATTAAACGTGAACCAGTTTCGAGTGCCTCTCCACCACCGGTGTAGTAGGGCGCTGGGGGAAAGAACCGGATAGTTCTGAGAAAAAAACCCTTTGATACTCCAGTGTTCTAATGACTAGTGGCAGTTAGCAGCTCGGTGCCTCTTCTCCCTCCACTTTCCCCACCGTGTCTCACAACTGGCAGAGGAATGGCACCATCATTTCAGGAATGAACAGACCCGATGAAACCAAGTCGTACTTATTTTTTTTTCAGGTGTTCACAGATCTGTTACAGAAGAAAGTCTGTCTCCACCCCTTCTAGGAAATTGTGAATCAAAAGAGAAGATAAGCAGAGATAAATGAGTTGAAAAATTCATTCTTAAGTGAGCCACTCGTGTTTCCTACATAACTGTGTCTTAAAAAAAAGCAGTAGTGCTGGGCATTTCCAGTGCAGGGAAAGAGTTCCTTTGGAATTTTCCTCTGAAATACAATAGTAGGACAAAAAAAAAAAAAAAAAAAGGGAAAATTGTCATATTAATTCTCACTAATTCTTTCTTTTTCCTGCCACAACTAAGCTTTACCAATTAACTAAAGTCTGAGTGACAGCCCTCTCCCCAAGTACCCCTTAAACAAAAAACCTCCAGAGCATCCCCAAGATGAAGTTTAAATGATGTGCGGTGAACAGGTCCAGCTGTATTTGGGTGTGGTGGTTTGGATGCAGGGATTCCAAAAGTCAGGGCTTTCCCAAGCCATTGATTGCCAGAAGCTGCAAGGATGAATCCGTGAGATTTCCTTGGCCCCTACCCTGCCTGGTGGGTCCTGCTGGACCCAGCACCCCCAGGGGCTTTTCTTCGGGGTCACTTCAGCAGCTGGGGGAGCCTGAGCTCCCCCTTCTAACCCAGCACCAGCCGCGCTGCACGTGGCTTCGCATCCAGCCCTGCAGGTGGAACAAACCCTCTGCTTAATCCAGAAATCACTGTGTGTCTTTCAAAGGAGAGAAATCCCTGCCTGGAAGACGAGGACTAGTTTAGGGGCTGAAACAACAGACAAATACGAAAAGAAGCAGCTATTTCCCCAGCTGTATCAGACCAGCATGAAGCATTTCAAGTTTTTGCATCTTAATTTCTTGAGAAAAGGAGAGGGGAACACTCCCCGTTCTCATGCTATGGTTCAGGGCACCTGCAGGGAATGAGGTTCTCAAACCTCAGCGTATTCAGAGTGTCTCCAGCTCCTCCTGCATCTCCTCACCCAGGACATCTGCGTCTCCCTGCCTGCTGCCCAGGGAACCCTCTCGCATCCCAGTTATTTAAAGCTAAAAAAAAGACTAAATCATACAATAGTAGAGGGAAGAATCTTATCTGCGGCATCTCTGTCCCACAGAGCCATTCTCCTCCTCCAATCACCCACTAGCCAAGCTCCTGGAGAGCACTGGGTGTTCAAGAACAATGATGGATGGCAAAAGAGCTTTTGGAGCTTTTGGCAATGGTTTCATGCCCCTCGGGATGTCGTGTGCCAGAGAGAGGATGCTTCTCGCTCTTACTTGCTCTTCCCTGCGTGGTGGGTAACCTGAAGGAAAGACCCTGACAAGTGCCCTGGCTCCAGCCTGTTCCAGCTCTGAGCAAACGCAAACCCAGAAGTTTTTTGTTGCAGAGAAGACATTCGCTAATATAAACAATTTGCATAAGACTGGAGAGACAGAGCAAACTCTAAACCCAGATACGCGTGAATGAAGATATTGCCAAGGAGCTGGAGTGTCTCCCTCTTATTTTTCATTAGGAACATGGAAGAAAAGGAACTCATCTCACTTAATTTGCTTTGGGAATCGCTCCTTGAAGTGACCTCCAAACCAATTTTTGGGGTGTGTTTGTTTCTGAAGTAACTGGTTTGGGTTTTTTGAGCTTGTAAAAGGGAACTTTGCCTTGTTTTGTTTTGTTTTGCTTTCAGTAGTAAACAGGAGAAAGATTAAAGCCTTTTTTTTTTTTTTACTGTTTATATACTGTTAAGCGTGCTACAGCCCAGTGTCATAGGGCATGAATCTGGGCATCGTTAGCAAAGCTGAAGACAAAGCCAGAGGCTGTAGAACAGGTACTCACCACCATCCATGGTCTTGTTTCAAACCCGGATGAAGTCACAAGGTTAGCACGAGCATCGCTTGTCCCAGCGCAGCCTCCACCCACCGCAGCTCCTGCCAGAGACCCTCGTTGGGAACCTCTGCCTTTTATACTTCCTGCACCTCTGCAAGAAGCTCACGACGCGCCCTGGTGTCGCTGACATTTAGTAGACCCTCCTCCTCCTCTTCCTCCTCCCGGTGCTTTCACCCATCCAGGAGAGCTGTGCCTTGTGTCACGCTGCCTGTGGGCACTCAGGGCGTTGGATGCTTCCTCAGCGCCTGCAGCGAGAGCTGCGCACACACTCTTTTTACTGAGACTCTGTAAAATGAAGCGGGTTCTGCTTTTGTGTTGACACGTGAGAAATTGTGGTGAGGGGACAAGAGGAAAGAGGCTCCATTCTTGTTCTCCCCACAAGCCGATCCTGCTTCATCTACCAGAGCACCCACCAGAGCCCAGAACTGTAGGAAGCAGGGAGGATTCCATCTCCTCTGCCAGACCTTGCTGGGGAAGGTGTTCAACTACCACGAGAAAAATCTCAGCGCAAGGGCTGCCAGAGGCTGGCATCCCTTTGCCCTTCTCCTACACGCTCGCAGCATCCTCTCTAGATCACCAGGAGCTCAAATGAGTAAGTGGACTTCCCCGGCTCTTTCTGCTTTTGGGTGTTTTGTGTTACCATCTGCCGTGTACCACCACGCACCATCTTCCTCAGAAGGTTTTGCACTTCTGCGGTCCCGCGCCTTCCCCACCAGCACGTTACGGCTGAAGGTTCAGACCTCAGGACGTAGCCCCGGGAGGACCAGCAGCGCTGTCAGCCTCGGCAAGGACTCACTTCATCCAACCCTCTTCCTAAATGTATCAGCTCCAATACAAATTGGTGGGGTTTGTATTCATAGAATAGTTTGGGTGGGAAGGGACCTTAAAGATCATCCAGTTCCACCCCTGCATGGGCAGGGACACCTCCCACTGGATCAGGCTCCTCAAAGCCCCATCCAGCCTGGCCTTGAACCC
This sequence comes from Clamator glandarius, assembly GCA_033459285.1. Lineage (NCBI taxonomy): Eukaryota > Metazoa > Chordata > Aves > Cuculiformes > Cuculidae > Clamator > Clamator glandarius. The sequence continues at coordinate 2,020,770 of JAUNZM010000074.1, read as the reverse complement.
TTCCAGGGATGGGGCAGCCACAACTTCCCTGGGCAACCTGCTCCAGTCCTTCGCCACTCTCATAGTGAAGAAATTCCTCCTTCTGTCTAGTTTAAATCTGCCCCTCTCCACTTTATACCCGTTTACTTTGGGATTGTGCAGCGCTGGAGGAAGGTGCCACAGCTCAGGAAGGACCCGAAGCAGCCAGTTCATCACGCAGGGGACTTCCAAAACCAGTCGGAAAGCCCTGTGGAAGAGAGCAAGCACAACTCAGGTGATGTTTATGTGGCTGGGAGACACCTAAAGTGGCTCTATATTCTGCTTCAGCAAATTGAAATAAAGGCAAACCTATCCTACCTATGTTGCTTTTAGGTTAATTTAGAGATAATACATTTACTCTGCATCAGACGAATACCATTGTAATTAAATAGCTATTAGAAAAGGCAACTGTGCCAGGCAGCCAGCGTCTGGCTCATGAATCACTGTCCTTTTTGGAGTAATCAGTGTCTCACACAATTATCTGGCCATTAGATGGGAAATGTAATACAAGGAGCAGAGAAGTTGTGTTAAATGAGTTGCTCAGTTACGTCAACAGCAGCACCTCAGCCCGGCTCACTGCGAGTGCCTTCAACCATCACCCAAGCAGAAATCGTTTTGTGAATGGTGCTTTTCCTAAACACTAAAACACCACGGCCACTGAATGTCTGCTTGTCCGTGGCTCTTGGGAAAAGGAAAAAAATGCTCTTTGCTGCTGGGGAGAGCTGACTTGTTTCCCTCTGGCACAGTTTGGAGCTGAGGATTTTGTGTTGTTAAAAAAAAAAAGAAAACACATTACACTGGGATGTTCTTATTAAAATTATTTTAAAATAATGCAATGGTTAACCACAGCCAAAAGACGACTTCAAGAATGCGAGTAAATATATGAGAGTCTGATCCTCAGACTCCTGACCGCTTGCTGCCTTGCCTTTAACACCAACTACTTCCACACGAAGCCAAAGGTTTCAAGCTCTCTCAAGCCCCAGTTACATCTCTGAAGTCAAGGATGCTGTGGGCCACCTCAGATCCCCTGTGAACACCCACCCACGGTTTCAGACCCTCCTTAGCCCTTGCAACAACCCAGCTGCCTCTCAACAACCTTCTCAGGGATTCCCTCCCGGCGAGGCAGAGCTGGGGTGTCCCGAGCCCCAGCTGGGGTGCTCAGCTTGCAGGAGGCTGGGTCCCTGCACCCTCACCCTGGGGCAGGGGCTTGAAGACGGCGTTTTCATGAAGCATCACGGAAGGTAACCTGCACTTCCCTTCGCACTCTCTAAGCACACAGCGCCAGGTTTCCAGCACGCTCGCTTTCGACTTATCTCAGCAGGCAGGTGCAGCTCACGCCCCTGTGACTCTATTTATTGCTCCATTCTCCTTTTGTTCCTCCGTTATCCGCTCAGGTACGCTGCCTTTGAGAGCTTTATCTCCTAACCACTTCCACCCAGCAGGACTAGAGATGAAAGCCCCGTCTCAGGTAGAGAATACCTAGAAACTGTGGGTGGAGAGCCTCGAAGCGCAGCGACGGAGCCGCCTGCGTGAATCCTTCCCCAAATCCAGGGGCCCCAAAGCCAACGAGAGAAAGGCACAAGCAGATGGTTTGCAGCTTGTCTTCTGCACAGACTCCCAAGCTTTAACTTCAAAGTTGTGGAATGTGCCAAGGTCTGTGTTGTCAGAGCCAAGTCAAGTAAATTGTTTGCCTTAAAAAAGAATGAGAATATTTTAAAATAAACACTTTACGCCGTCTTTATGACACTGAAACTTCTTGTACGGTCATGTTTTGCATCTAGGGAGTTCACAAAACATTTAATAAAGCTTTGCTTAATTTGACTGTGTATATTTGCAGTCCATTTCATGCCTCAGTGATTCTCTTTGGCACGTTCCCTTTAACACATGAGCCTCAGGAGGGATCTTTTACAACAATATGTGATCCTGCAGGAACAAATGTACCACACTTCTCAACAGTGAGAGTCCTGCTCTAAGCCCAAGAGAGTCACAGAGTGCTATTTGCTCACTAGAACAGATTTGGTAGCCTAAACTTGGATTAATTATTAAAAAAACAGAGTTAATGGGCATATTCAGTCTCAGAGCCTAGGTTACTCTGCTCTCCTTCTCTGCAAGGAGAGGGGGAATCATAGGATCATGGAATGGTTTGGGTTGGAAGGGACCTCAAAGTGCTGCAGCCCTTGGATCATCTCCGTGGCCTCCTCTGGACTCAGTCTAAGAGATCTCAGTGATGAAGTTTGTTGCCCAGGTCGCAGGGCAGGGCAGTTGCTCATCAGTATCGAAAGAAACTGCAGTTCCTAATAAATTCCACAGGAAGTCAGTTCAGAAAGACTTAAGTTCAGGTTGGTTCCACTTGAACTGAATTTCCTGAGCTGAACTGAGGTGTGTGATCTGGAATCGATCTGACGTCAAACTGCGACATTCAAGAGCGAAAGATCTAACGGGAACTCAGTTCCTGTGCTCCACTGTGCATGTAAAACTGGACTTGGTGCAGCCTCTTCCTCAGCTCAGGATGAGAGGGAATGGCCTCAAGATCCACCAGGGGAGGTTTAGGCTGGACATTAGGAAAAAAAAAATTGTGGAAAGGGTCACTGGGCAGTGGCAGAGGCTGCCCAGGGAGGGGGTTGAGTCCCCTTCCCTGGAGGGGTTTAAGGGACGGGTGAACGAGGCGCTGAGGGACGTGGGTTAGTGATTGATGGGAATGGTTGGACTCCATGATCCGGTGGGTCTTTTCCAACCTGGTGATTCTACGAAAACAGGCTCTGAAATAGCACATTCTCAGCATGTGGAAAGTCTGTGCAGCCGGCTCTGCCCGTGGCTGGACTGGAGCCCCTGCAGCACATCACAGATGGGCTCGCGTGGCACTGAGCAAGTGGCACGGGCATTGCTGTAGCCCAGCTTCAGGGCGAGCGTTGAAGGTTTTGCACACAAGTAAAAGCACCACTGTTCGACTCCAGGTATCGTAGGTCCCTTGTGACCTCCTGAGCTGTCCTCTCTCCTGCACAGGACAAGATACTGTGAACCACCACTGGAAACACCAGCTACGTTCGCCTGCTCTCAGCTCTGTCCTCCTGCTTTCTCTGATTTAAACTTCCAGGGTTTCTCCCCTGGGCTGTAGGAAGCCAGAGTCACTCAAAGAGAAGCACCGGTGAACGGAGGGAGAACCTCACTCAGACTCCCCAATTCCCATTAACATTCCTTCTCTTATGTCAAGGAGGGACCCTAACGTCTCCTTTGTTGTTTTGCTTTGCCCAGTAACGCCAAACCGAGACACTGGGAGTCTCTCACCTCCAGTTTTGCCTCCTGCCTTGGCTCTTGAGCTGCTTGCTGGCATTTGGGGGGCACACGAGGAAAGCTCGTGTCTTGAAGTCAGCAGGTTTGTGCTGGGGGGGCGCTTAGACACGGCTGTTCCTCAAGCCAACAGAATAGCAGAAGTGAAATTCTGAGTAAATTCCTGACATTAAGGGCGGTTCCGAGCTGGGATTCCTCACCCAGAGGAGTCGTTAGAGTGGTTGTAGGGGATGCCCTAAAAAAGTAAAAAAAAAAATCTCATGATGGTGATCTCGCCGTGAGGTTATTAGAAGATCTTTATCCTCCCAGCAGAGGAAACAATCTGTGCAGCGGGCAGGCTGCTCTCTCGGCTGCGCAGTCGCCCAGAGTGCTCGGCCACGGGATGGGAGGGCACACGCCGGGGGTCGCTGGGAATCCACCTTCCTCACGCCTGCGTCACACTGCGGGTGACGGACTTTCTCGCCCGTTCATTTCTGGAAAAATAAAGTGGTTTTTACCCGATTGGCATCTGCTCTGCACTAAAGCAACTTCCTCAGCCTGCAGTCCAGGAATCGAGCTGAGGCAAGGGAATTAGAGAATCATAGAATAGTTTCATAGAATCATAGAACCACCAGGTTGGAGAAGACCCACTGGATCATCGAGTCCAACCATTCCCATCAATCACTAACACATGTCCCTCAGCACCTTGTCCATCCGTCCTTTAAACCCCTCCAGGGAAGGGGACTCAACCCCCTCCCTGGGCAGCCTCTGACAGTGAAACAGTTTGAAACCCAGCTTGGGTTGGAAAGGGCCTTGAAGATGATCCAATTCTCCTGGGTCGGGGCAGGGTGCTGCCTGCATGACCTGCTCTGCGTTGTTTGCCCACAACACCAGGTCTGTTTGTACTCGGAAGGACCTTTGGTGAACACACAGATCCCTCTTGGTCTGTGCTAACACAAAAAAATGCAGCGGTCACTCCAGGACAACAGATGGGAAGGGAGAGGAGATAAAAAAATGTAAAGAAAAGCTCCTGGGATGCTATAGGAACCATTCTGGCAGAGTGTGTGACCACTGGTTGTGTCTAGCAAGAATTTTGAAGCTTTCCCTGTGCTTCCAGGGGAGGTTTAGGCTGGACATTAGGAAAAAATATTTCATGGAAAGAGTCATCGGGCACTGTCAGAGGCTGCCCAGGGAGGGGGTTGAGTCCCCTTCCCTGGAGGGGTTTAAGGGATGGGTGGACGAGGTGCTGAGGGACACGGGTTAGCGATTGATGGGAATGGTTGGACTCGATGATCCGGTGGGTCTCTTCCAAGCTGGTGATTCTATGATTCTTCCCATACCGGTGGGTAAACAGCCAGGAAACTCCCCCTGGACATCAAATGCTAGGGAGCAAGGAATTGCCCAGGGAGGTAAAAAAAGAGCATTATGTCTCTTAAAAAGACTTGAAGATAAAGTGTCTGCTGACCACACAGGTAGCATCCTTACTGCGAGCCTGTGTTATCATAGTTAAAAGGTGCGAGATATAACATCAGTCCCCTGTGTTCTTTAAAACAAGGCTGGATACTGAAATGGGGTATAATCCCATTGTTGGTTTCTCTAAGAAGAGCTCATCCAGTCCTCTCTCTCACAGAGCTGGTATCCTTCATCCCTGGGCTTAAAAAATAATAATAAGAAATCATATTGGGATTTTTTCACTTGGTTTCTGTTGTTGTCGTCACTCTTTCTGGTTTGGTTTCCTGCCCCCACGACTGGAACTGGTGCCAGGATTAGAATGGCTTTTTCTTGCTTTTTTAATAGAATAGGGTGCAAAAAACCAAATTGAAACCGGCTGTTTACAGAAATGACAAGACTCTACAAGTCACAAGTGAAGCCGTACGTGATAATTTACATCAAAATAAGATACCAGCCCGATAGCTGCAAAACCACTTCAAAAAACCCCCCTTGAAGAGCGTGGAAAATAAAAGCTTCAAAGTGAACGAAGGGAACTGAGAACAAAATCAGTGAGAACAGACCTAACCTTGAGCAGGATCCATGAGTTCAAGCCTGTAGTCTAGGATCTCTGTTTGGTTTTTGGTACCGATCACATAGGGGAGAGATCAATAATCACACAATCGTGGAATGGTTTGGGTTGGAAAGGACCTCAAAGCCCATCCAGTTACAATCTCCCAAAGGCAGGGACACCTCCCACTGGATCAGGGGCTCCAAGCCCCATCCAGCCTGGCCTTGAACCCCTCCAGGGATGGAGCAGCCCCCACTGCTCTGGGCACCCTGGGCCAGGTCTTTTTTTATTAGAAAACTGGAGAAAGAAAAGGAGACAGATTCCAAGTTCACTTTAATGCTTTGAATTACTCTTTGCCATAACCCAGATGAAGCTAGAAACCCACCACTGGCTCTCAGTCGCAAACAGAGGAGTGCAGAAGTTTGTTGATGGTTGAATTGGATGACCTTAGAGGTCTTCCCCAACCTTACTGATTCTATGAGTCGGTTTGCATGGGGTCCCTGGTGCATCACTGCAGCCGTCAGGGTGAAGGGAGCAAAATTCCCAGCCTGGATAACCGTGCACTTTGCAGCCCTGATCGCAGCCAGGAGGATTTTTTGCTGTAACAAAGACTGTCTCTGCTGGCTGGAACTTAGCAGATGAGAAACAAAACAGAGCAGGAAGCAGGAGCAACTCGCAGCCCGGGGCACGCTCGCTGTTTGCCTGTAACCCAGCTCCGGGCTGGCATCTGGGATGCTGCATGAGCCCCATCCCCGGAGGGGTTCAAGGCCAGGATGGATGGGGCTTGGAGCTCCTGATCCAGTGGGAGGTGTCCCTGACCATGGCAGGGGTGGGACTGGATGGGTTTGAGGTCCTTTCCAACCCAAACCCTTCTATGATTCTAATACAAACCCCTTGGGACCAGCTCTGTCCTAGATACCTATTATTATATTTCAGTTTTGTAGGTCAGAAGGTTTTTGGGTGATAAAATCTGATAATTACAGTAATTCAAAATGAAAAAAAAAAATCCAGAAAACTTTCAAGAGGTTTTTTTTTCACCCAGACGTCTTAACAACTTTTACTGAGTGTCTTTTTGTGGTGAGATAAAAGCATATTTTTGAGATCTACCCAATACAGAAGGGAACCTTTGCCTACTTGTTTTTTTCTGCCAAACAAACAGCAGAGTGGTGGTGATGTCGGAGGTCGCAGAGCATGAGTCAGACTCTCAAAAAGAGCCTGTTTTCTTCTTGAAGAGAAAAACAAACCGAAGAAAACAACTCCCTCGCCATGATGTGATGTTTTGGATTTACCTCTTGACTTCCTCGGCGTCCCCTGTGGGTGTGAGGGACCCCCCAGCCCTCGGGCACCCGGGGAGGGGGCTCAGACCCTTGAGGGGACCCCAGAGTGTCCCCAGCACCACCAGAACCCTCAGGGGTCCCCATTCCACTAGGCATCTCCCTGCTCTGAGGAACCAGGAGACACGGCAGGAGCCTCGGGACCTCGCAACCGCTTGCCAAACACAGCACGAGAGAAACAGAGGAGGCAGAGAGCTGGCTCCGCTGAGCCCAAGAGCAAAACCATAACAAGCTGGTGGGCTTTATCTGCTTCATCTCCCTCGTGGGAGGGTTTCAGGTCCTGCTGAAGACCTCTGGGTGGGGGTGCTGCCTCCAGGAGCCCCAGAGAGCTGATTCCTCTACCGGTGGGTGGTGGGGGGCCAGCAGGAGGTGGGAGCAGGCAGGAGGCTCCTGTCCTGACCGCAAGCTGAGGAGCAGCAAGACTGAGCAGGAGCTTAGGTGCTGGTCTCTCTAGGAGGTCCCTCTCCTGCACCCAGTCCCTGGTGCTCATGGCCCTCGTGGGCACCTCTGCCGGGCACCGTGGGAGTTGGTCAGCGTTCCAGCCCTACCAGCCATTCGTCCAGGAGGTTCTCATGTGCTTGGAGAGGTTATTTCACGCTTGAAGATGACACCTACTCGCTTGAAGATGACACCTTCTCACTTGGGCGCACCCCCTTAGCTGCAACACGCCCTCTCTTTGCCAATAATTACTGTTATTTACACTTACCTTGAGAATCTGCAGCAGACGAAAAAAACACACGGTCTCCAGAAGCCAAGGCTGTTGCACAAGAAGCCTTTGCAGCACTGGAGGTGTGGAGGCTTCTCCTGCACCAACTGATCCCACCCAAGGTCCTGAGTGCTCAGGTCCAGCCCAGGCAGCGGCCACGGTCGTTTAAGAAACCAAAGCCTTATGTTGGCAGCAACAACCGTCCCAGAAAATGATTTTTTTTTCAAAAAGCAAAATGCAGTAAATCTTCAGATGCGTGTCTGAAGATCCAGAAATATTCTTACACTGGCAAAAACTACTTAAAGGGGCTCCAGGAAAGCTGGGGAGGGGGGGGCTCTTGATCAGAGAGCGCTGGGATAGGACAAGGGGGGTGGGTTTGGGAGGAAAGAGGGGAGATTGAGATGAGATCTGAGGGAGAAATGTTCTCCTGGGAGGGTGGGGAGGCCCTGGCCCAGGTTGCCCAGAGCAGTGGTGGCTGCCCCATCCCTGGAGGGGTTCAAGGCCAGGCTGGATGGGGCTTGGAGCCCCTGATCCAGTGGGAGGTGTCCCTGCTCATTGCAGGGGTGGGACTGGATGGGCTTTGAGGTCCCTTCCAGCCCAAGTCATTCCACGATTCTAATATATAGAATATAATTATATTCTATATAGAATAATATAGAATATAGAATTCTAATATATTCTATATTCTAATATATAGAATCTCTGTATAATCTGGTTTGTTAAAGGGAGCTCAGGTGATGGGAGCAGCACAATCCAGAGCACTAAGAGATCCCAGGAGGGAATTAAGGGAATGTAAGAGTGAACAATCCCATTTGCTCCTTTAAATCTGAATTATCTTTCTGAATGTACAAGGTGGTCCTCAAAACTTGAGCTTTAAACCCCAGCTTTGTCTTTGTGCGGATTCCCGCGCCGTCGTTCTGTGGGGGTTAACGAAACTCCTCACCGTTCCAGTTTCTCAGTGAAAAGTTTTGCTCCGCGGTCCCTGTGAAGACGCCGTTTGCCTTTGAGCAACAGAATGGCTTGAAACACAAGGGAAATAAACCCATTTGAAGGTGGCTGGGACGAGCGCGGCTGCGAAGAGGGCGGCATGTGGCGTCTGCAGCAGCTCCCGCAGAAGGAAGGAGGACGTGGCCCTCACTGCCACCCAGATAAAACGTGTGAGTAGCCTGCAAAGAGGCTTTTGGATGAGCAGTAACTCAAATCTGCCCGTGAAGGACGGGCTGAGCAATCTTCTTTGCCAGAAGTGGAAAATAATAGGGAAGAACTGCCCTGCGCGGTGGAACCGAGCGTGTTTGGTGTGCACAAAACCGAGTCCTTTTCCTTAGAGCAACAACTATCGAATCCTAGAACGGCCTGAGTTGGAGGGTACCCACACGGCTCATCGAGTCCAGCTCCTGTCCCTGCCCAGGACAACCCCAACCTTCACATGGTGTGAAGAAAATTCTGGTCCAGGCGCCGCTATATTTTCACACGTTTGTATTTCAGCCTGTGACTTTTGGTGATGGGAGCTTCCTCAGGCTAATGAGTGGAACAAATAACCCTCCTCTCTTAATTACCAGGTTTTAGGCGCAGTTAATTATGAAATGTAAACCCCAAATGGGTCCCCAGGCAACTCGCCCCTCCTTGTCAGGGCCTCAGGATGTATTTCTCCAAAAGCCGCCTTCCTAATTGCTGGAAATGGAAACTCACCAAGTTCAATCAACCAGTACAACAAGCGCAAGTGCTTGTGCAGAAGTGGGAACGATTTGCCTGCTCTTGTAGGGAACTGGTAGTTTTCAGGCAGGTTTCAGTGCTTCAAATTTGTAAAACCCAGCTTAAGGAATAGCCTCTCACAGGCAGAGACTACAGGTTCACAGAGATTTGTATTATTCCCTCTACGAATTCTCCTAGTTGTTAGCTTTTAAAGGCAACTGCTGCCTCCAGGGATCCTTCCTGACTCAGCCAGAATCCAAACAACAGCCCAGATCGGCTGAGGAATTTTTACTTTGGATTTCAAAGCCCCTTCTGGATGCAGTACGTTTCAGTAATGAATTCCATGCTCTTATTCTCCTCTGGGCTTTAGACGGAGTCTGACTGATTAAAGCCCTAAATCAAACACAGGCACTACCTTAACAGACAAGAACCACACCACTGTCACCTTAAATAAAACCCAAACATGTTGCATTTTATTATTTTCAGACCGTTTTTAAAAAAAAAAAAAAAAAAAAAAGACCAAAAGGATTTAAAAACGTTACCATCCAATATGCCCACTATTCTGTAAAAACATACTCATTTATTGAAGCGTATGCACCATGTGTTCTCTTCTAAAGTCATGAAACAGCTTGTACCTGCTCTTGCAATCAAGGGTATTTTTTTCTTCAGTTGGTCTTCTGCTTATATAGGGCAAAATGTGGCATCTTCAGTACATTTGCAAGTTCCCAGAGGTTTTGAAAGCTCATGATAAGCAAACCTATTTTTTTTTTATCATTTGTGTTGCCTGCCTGCTCAGGGAAGATGTGTTTAAACACTCTCGTGCTTTGTAATTTGCCATTTATCTGGCTGAGGTCACCACGGGGAACCTTAAAGGCAAATAAAGGAGTCACCTGGGAAAGAAAAGCGAAGGCTGTAGTTGAGAAGAATCTCGCATCACGAAAACCCCTTAGACAGGTCATTTACTTCCAGATTTCACTCAGTCCTTTGGAAATGACCTCCTGAAACGCTGCCATGTAGAACACGAGCAAGTTCTCATCCCTGTGGATCAGCTTACAGACCTGTTGTTCCAACAGATGACACCAAAACCCCAAGCAAAGACCGAGGGAGCAGAACTCCTGCATACCCAAAGCTTTCTTTAAGGACTGGGCAGCTAACAGACACCTTTGCTGGCAAGAGCCAAAGGTGCAGAGGTAACACACACAGGCTCCTGGGCGTTTTTTTTGGTTATTAAGAGCAAGGAAATGGCTCTGATTATACCCAGCTCAGGCATCACCTCTCTGCTTAACACTAACATCAACTTTAGGATTCCTCAGCCACTCTAACTTCTCTAGAAGCCTCCATTAACCCCCCCGTCTCAGCTGTGCAGCTCCATCAGCCTCCACCACCACGTGAGCATCCTGGCTGCAAACATGATGTTGTGAATACCAGTCACCCCACAGCAGAGTCAGACTGGGACTGTGCAGCAGAGACAAAGCACATCTGCATCTCATTTCAGCCACAAACAAACAAAACCAGCCTTTGGGAAAGACCACACGTTCACTGCGGTCGTGTAACCCAGAGAAAGGAAGACGACCTGATTTCTAATACGAAAACCAAAACCAAGGCTACCTTTCTAGGGAAGAAATCCCAAGCAAAAGCACCTCTCCACATTGTACAGCTGTAGTTAAGACACATCAGGCTTCCTTTTCTGTCTGCTGCAAGAATTCCTTTGCCCATGAAGGCCCCTTTACGTCACTATGCTGCTAGCTGACATGGTAACAACCCCAGTATCCTTTGGAGACAAGCAATACAGGCAAGGAAGATACAAAAGCCACGTAGCACGTCTGGAAATCAAACCAGTACTTCATTAAAGAGAGACACATGAAATGAGTCAATATTTATTCTTTCTTCTCGCTCTCCTCAGTGATGGGGTCTGCAGGAGGCTCTTCAACTGTTGCGCTATTGCTCTCTGAACCAGTGTTGCTGTCGCTGGTTCCCTCCTCCGCGGTGCTATCCACCCCTTCTTGGCCACTCTCCTTGTCATCTGGGGTGGATGTTCCTTCTTCACCATTCTGCTGGTTTTCTGTGCTCTCTTCTGGGTGAGGTTCTTCTGTAAGAAGATATTTATCAGTGGCACCCACATGCCAATACATTTATTTAGGATGTGCAATTAGAATTTAGAAAGAAACACTCTGTAATAAATAAAAGTTTCCCATAGCTGTTATTTCTATCACTGGAAAAGTGCAGTAAGAGGCAGAGCTCTGAAAGATCTCTTGATGCTAGGGATAGACTATCCTGGCATGTGGCATCCTAAAAGTCACCTGCAGCTGCCTGACCTCAGAATTCCAGCCACAAGAAAGCAATGTCCCTTCTTGAACCAGAAGCACCATATTTCAAACTCTTTTGCCCCCTTTCCCTTATACTCATGCTGTTACAGCAATGACTCTCTGAGGTATCAGCCTCTGATACCCTTAAATACAATCGAATTTTCTGATGTCACTGTACAGAACACAAAAAATCCCTGTGGATCAGCTTTTAAAAGCAGCATGGAAAGAAGTGTGGTTCTATAATCCATGCTAGACGTTGACTGGGACAAGGAAACACTCAGTCGCTCACTGCTAACCAATGTCTAAAAGATAAGTTAAGTTTAGAAGACTCTTTTTTACCCCCGGCTACATTCTATACAGAACACTGCACAAGCCTTTGTGCTCTCTTATCCTCTTCCCTTTTAAAAGGAGCAATTTAATGAGAAGAAAGCAAACACTTGTGTTCACTATGACAAAGTTAACTATTCTGATTGTTGTTTTTCTGAAGCTTTCCTTCCTACTACCAGCAAAACCCCCGGCACTCTTGGCTAAGCTGAGCCTCTGCAGAGATACTTTCATGCTGATCCTTCAAGAATTGTAAAGCTGGTCTTCAACCTAGTTACCTGTCTCCATTGGAGCACTCTCCTCTTCTTTCTTCTCCTCTTCCTTGTTAGCTGCCTGTTCTTCCTCAGCTGCCATGTTATTCTGACTGCGTTCTGCCTGTTCAGCTGCTTCTTTCTCCCGTTCCTCCTGCCTCTTGCGAGCCTGTTCCTCAGCTTGAGCAATTTCAGCTGCAATTTTTTCCATATCCACTTCCACCTTCAAACTGCATAACTAGCAGTTAGAAAAAAAAAAAGAGCTTTTACTACCCCAGTTACACTTAACAAAAAAGCATCACTAAATCCTGATTGCGAGTTCAATGTTTCTACATGCAGCACAATTCTTTTGACTTGACAAAGTTTACATTTAAAGCCTCAGTAACAAGGGAGGGAGATAGAGGAATATTAAGAAAAAATAATGGATAAAGAAACAACCTAAACCTTGCTATGTGATGGCAGCCAGGGACAGAGCCGCACGTTCTCCATAGTGGCTTTAGGCTCTGGTGAATAAAGCCAGTCGAGCCTGAAGGCATTTTTCAGCTGCACATGCTGAATGTCACCACTAAAGGTCACTGGAGTAGCACAAACACAAGTGCTGTGCGCTAACACCCATGACACTGCAGCCTCATGTAATTACACACAACAATCCAGAGCTAAGAAGCGGGCAGAGCGCTTGTACAAACAGGCAACTAGTAGCCTCCCTCAGAGTAAGTGGAGAAAAGTGAGAGCTGTACCCTTTTAAGCTCATTGTTAAAGGATTCTGTGCTTTCCAAAAACTTCCTCTTCTTTTCCTGGTGACGCTCTTCAATTTGCAGCAGCTCAGCTTCTAGTTTACGCTGGAAATCAAACAAATAATCAGAACCTTACTATGCAGCCCTATGAAAAACTGGACAACGGTTACAGTTATGTAGAAAAACATTTACACCAATATTGAAAAATATACGTATGTAATATAAAAACATCCCAATGCCTTCCTTGATCTAATACACAATAGCTAAGAATTTTGAACTGGAAAGTATGAACAATAAATGGGTCTATGCAGTAATTCAGGATTGGCTGGGCATATTATAAATGAAAAACACAGGTGAACGTGCCAGCGTAAAATATATGCATTTTCTTCCATATCATACACACCACGGTCTATAAACCCCGCCAATGATTACGTTCTCTGAAGGAGAAAGACCACAACTGAAAAGAAAGAAGGGATACCACCCCATCCATCCTCCGATCTGCTTTGGGTAATTAAAAGTAGCAATGAATCTCTTGTCTCATTCTGGTCTCTGTTTTTGGCACCTATACTGACTGTTTGGACAGGACACTTCTAACATGCTTGTTTGGAAAAGGCAGGCATATGCCCAGTCAAAGCTGAGTGAAAAGGACAAGAGCGACCTTGCTAGATTTCCTTGTACGCATTTAGATTTCCAAGAAAAATGTTACAATGGGGGGATTTACTGTAATAAGAAACACAACAAACAGGATTATGAGTCATAAGCTACCTGAAAGTCACAACTCTACTAGTACCTATGAAAGAGAAGACTGACACAACATACAGAAGGGTTACGTATTAAGAATGAAGAGCTATGGAATTAATACTTAAGAACAAAATACAGTTTAATGTGATGGGAGGACAGAAGGTGAAGTCTCACGTCCTGCAGCCTCCAAGAAAGCCCAGGGATTAGCCATTCAAGCGTACAGAACACTGATACCCAACAAGAAGAGTCACGCAGATGATCAAACAACCCGAGACTTGGAGTACAGCCCGATACCATTATGTTTCACTGCCCTCATATAATTTATCTTTACCTGATGAACCATTAAAGATTGAACCTGGCGCTTAAGAACTTGCATCCTGGCTGTGGTGACAACAGAGCGGACATCAGGCACCACACTTTCGCTCAGTATCTCACTGATGAGACGATGGTTTCTTTGGAAACGAGCTGTGGCCGTGTGCTTCATGGAAAAACCATCATCGTAATCTGGAACAAGAGTTTTAAGCATAGCTGCTTTAATTCCACAAAATGAGTACCGGGTCTAATGGCACGGGACACGTTACCACTAAAACAAACCCCTAACACCAGTTGAGGTCACATCACAAAGTTTATGCTAACAAATAATCAGAAAAAAGGCAGTGAGGACAGAACACCAGTGACCCTGGCACGGCTGTAACTGCTATGATTTTACAGGCACGTCCCACATGTCTGGAATTGGTTATTTACTGTGTGGTTTGCCACGTTCCAGAGTAAGAGGGACTGATACTTAATAGATCGAACAAAAAAACCCCATTCCTGATTAATGATGTTACCAAAACACGCAGCGCAAAACACCAACAGGAGAGCGGCTACTCTATAAACAAGCTTTGCAGCACGGATAAAAAAACCCTCACTTTTTTAAATGCCGAGGAATGAAAGCACGAAGCAGTGATACTTGTTTACTCATCACTGAACGTTCATAGCAATGTAACAAGAGCATTTGATTAGCAATTCTTTTTTTTACTTTAGAAAATGCAGTAAAGAGCAGTTACTGAAAAAAATACACTGCAGGATTAAAAATACACAAGCCCACAGAGCAACCTCTAGCAGGGAAAAGAAATTATAGACGGCCCATCAACTCTGTTGTCTGAGATGCATCTAGGATTAACTACTAAGATCTAAGAATATTTCAGGTATTTCAGGTCAAGGATTTGGTTTTTCTTGCTGACCAAATTGAGCTTCCAATTAATGGCAAGACAAAGAACACTGAGAATTTTAATCTAGCTACGGAATCTAACAGCATTATGGATTGTACTAGGTACTTATTTTAGAAGTAAAATTCAGTTTGGTGCTACAGAGCAGAACTAAATAACACGTTTTCCTGTATCTAGCAGCACTCAAAAGCTTCCAGCCCACAGAAGCCAGAAGCCTTTCTGTGTTGACTCCTCCCGTGTTTCTTCAAGAAAAGCAGGCAAGGCCTTTCAATAGAATAAAAATCAAACCACGCTCTGCAGTTTCGGTATCAAGTGCTCATCCACAAAGCAGACTCAAAAAAATTCAAACAGCATAGAATTTAAAGCACAATAATTAAATAGCATGAAGTATTGCCGAGGAATGTAACTGAGAAGACAGTTCTGCAAATATAATTTGTATTTAGTTGAGTATTAAAATGTTAAGCAACAAGCACGAATTATCTTCCAGAACGATATCATGTAGGTAAGTCCAGAAGTTGAATTTATTCTACATTGTCTTCCTAACGGAGATCACTCTCCGACTATTCATGGAACACTTAAGGAGAATCCTAACAGATTATGCCAGAAAACTTTACCAAGTATCCAGTGCAATTGTTTCTATCTGCTTTACTTCAAACTGTTATGTTCAGTTTCTCACTGAGGTACCTGATGAGACGAAGCAAACCCAGAAAAACAGTGGGAAAACAATAGATCTGCAGGAGACAAGGAAGTATTAAGGAAATTGCTCTCTCTAAATCTGTGCTTTTGTCTGCTTAATCAGATTCCTTTTATATTAAAAGTCCTTGATCCTGGTGATGGGCAAGATCGGACAGAAGCCACATTTCTGTCACAGGAAATAACCGGCTGCTTCATCCCAGATGGGAACAGACGCAACGCGAGGCCTCATGCAGCTGGTTCTGGCCGCGTTCACTTGGCCCAGGCAACACACAACAGAATCTGAAGTCCCCAAATGCCAGCTACTGGAACATTAAATGTATTTACATGACTTTTGCAGTTACCTCACACCGAAGGAAGCGCTCTGTGTCATAAGCTTTATCTCTAGGGTGTGCTTTTACAAGAAGGGGGGAGAAGGGTGTAACTGCGTACATTTTTCACCCTCAGGTTTCAACAAGCATTCAGTCATGAATTTAAAAGCAGATATCAGGTGTGCAAGCTGGAGTTTTCCCACTGGGTGGGGTGCATTTCCTTGCAGTCAAATAAAGCTACAGATTTTCCCATCAACTTGTCACAGTGAAGGGAACTGATTCTCTAAACCATCTCAAATGACAGTCGTTGAACACACTCAGAATTCAGGTGCTCTTAATAACAACAAAACTCTACCTGTCAGAATCATCTGCTTTTGGTAACAAAGCACCAAATTCCATTCAAGCTGGATTAAATCGGGCACCTAAGCCTTTTACAATGCATATTTTAAAGCCATTACAGACTTGTTTGTTTTGAATTGTAAGCATTACTTCACACATAATTAAGGGCTGGAATCACTTTTGCCAATGGCTTGCCACCTCAGTTTCTGGAAACAAGACAGAGTCAGCTGTCAGAAATAAGATGGGATAACGAATGTCAGCATTAAGGGTATCAAAACACAAAGGCATCGTGGAAGCCGTGCACTGGTGGCTGTCTGTGTCTGCTGCCGTTTCTCTATGCTGCCTGTAATGAGATTGTCTCACTGGACTTGCATACAAATTCCCTCCCGCTTACCATCGGGATCTTCTGCTGGCTGGATGCTCATGTACGGTTCACCTTTCTCCATGCGCGACTGCCTCTGTCGGCTTTCTTCTTCCAGCGCGGCCTCGGCACGGCTTTTAGCGTTGATGTAGGCGAGGTACGCGGGGGAGTTGTGGTACGCCTTCATGGACTCATTGTACTCTATCTGCAATGCGACCAATATTGTTTGATTGCACCACCGGACAATTTCAGACTTGGCGTAACTGTCGTCTGTACAACTCAAACTGTAGTTACACAGACAAAGCTATTTTGAATCCTCTGGCTGATCCACAAAGGATCGTATCATCACAGACTTTCTTTGTACAAATTAGAACTCCTTCCAGAGTCATTCATGTTTTCAACACACTAGCTGGGCTTTTAGGTACATTTCAGTTGTAACACCTGCAAAATCTTAAGATAGCTTTTTTTTTTGAGATTTAAAAATAAAACACCTCAGAACAAGGCATTTAGGAACAAAGAACTCATCAGTAAGATTAAAAAAATGAGTTAACTTACAATTTCTCAATACATCTCTCGAGTTCTAACTAGATCTTTGACTCCGTTTTCTTCTCTTTCCTTATTCCAGTACATCATGAACCAGTTTGCCAAACAACTACTGGTTTTTCCGTTCTTTGATCCATCCCTGCACTGGGATGATACAGAACGCTGCAGCCAGACTACCGTCTCCTCCTGATAGCAGAACTGCATCACTATTTCACATTCTGTGAAGGATTTTTCCCTCTGGATTGCTTTCTTTCATCTCACTTTTAAAATACGCCACGTCTAGATTTTGTACAGTGGTTTGAAGGCATTTCCAATGAAAAATACGATTTACAACATTGTTAAAAGTACCTAAAGGTCTTGTTTTCTATATGATTCGGATTGGCATCCTACCTAGGCACTGTAAAAATACAAACAAGATGGCCCCTGCCCCAAGGAGCTTACAATCTAAACATCATTACCAAGTTAAAAAGTAGAATTCCTTCATTTTTTTTTCAACTTCTCTATTCATTGGGAATAAAACCAGCTCAGCTTTGACCAGGTTATAGACAGCCTCAGATGCCTGCCAGGTTTAAGCACGACACAGCAGCTGGAGTTTTCCCTTTGTACCTTAGGATCACAGTCAGTCTTGTACAGGTCCTCAACACTTACCAACCCAGACACAGGAGGTAGCTGTCATCTTTTGGCACGAAGATCAATAAAAACCAAAACAAAACCACAAGAAACCCCTAAAAGCGGTAGCATTTTTCTATTAAGAAACAAAACACTACGCCACAGCGTGGAGTTATACCAGATCACACCACGAAAACCAAACCCTACGTGACTGGAAGTCTTTTACAAACACGTTCATGACAACAGCAGTAGTTGCAGAGCACCAGTTTTGAAAGAGGATTTTGGTGTTGAGACAATCTTTTCAATACTGATGTTGTACAATCAAATCCGTTCATTAAACAGTTAATATCGACACTCAATTATAAATACTTCATTTTGAATTAGGTCTAAAAACTGACCAGTCACAGTTGATGTACAGTTATTAAAAAAAAAGTCTAAGACGTGTCAGGACATACTTCCATTTAAGTTACATACAGGGCTCTCGTGAATGCCTCATACACCACTGCATGGGTAAGATGAATTTTTCTTCTCCGACCAGTTCCTAGAAGAATCAGCTGTAATAAACATCCCAGATTTCTTCCATTTACCTTTTCAGCTTCATATTCATTCAAATACTCTTGCTTCTCTTCATCAGTGAGATCTCGCCACATTCCTCCAATAATCTTGCCAATTTCCCATAACTTCAAATCAGGATTGGACGCCTTCACTTGGTCCCAGACCTTAACAGAAACAGCTGGAGCTTTACTAATGATATCTAAATACTTCCAAATTAAACATTTTATACTGTCATCTCAGTGTTCTTTCTGGAATCACCATGAAAAACAGGATTAAGTTAGGAATGAGTCTGGCTAAACTATCTCGATTATTTTCTGGGGCAGGAGGTCAGTAGGAAGCCATCTACTGAAACAGGCAATTGCTGAAATGGCTGGGGTTTCATGAGAATATTGCCTTTAACCCTCTTAATTCTCTTCTTAAATGCACATCGCTGCATCTCTGGGAAAAAAAAAATGCTACTGAGTAAACACATCCAGCAGTGGATTATGATAAAGAGCACTGAGCTTTTC
Source organism: Clamator glandarius (assembly GCA_033459285.1). Classification (NCBI taxonomy): domain Eukaryota; kingdom Metazoa; phylum Chordata; class Aves; order Cuculiformes; family Cuculidae; genus Clamator; species Clamator glandarius. Next base: position 2,002,267 of record JAUNZM010000074.1, on the reverse strand, counting down.
AGATCAGAATGTAACATTTCACAATATTTTTCAGTCTTGCTGATCAATTTGAGTTCCAACAAGTTCTGACTCCACCAAAAAAGGCTCCTAACTTTACAGGGAGAAAAAAACAAGGAGAGAGCTGCCAGTGTTATTTCTTGCTGCGCCACTTGACTTTTTTTTTTTTTTTGTTGATGGTTTTTTTTGCCTAAGACAGACATGCTGGTAAAGATACTTTACCAGAAGTGGAAGAATTTCCTTCTGGCTCACCCGCTTCAGACAGGCTGACATGCCCTCCCCATGCCCCATCAGATTTCAGACTCCACAAGAGTCTCTCTCCTACTTTTTGTCAAACAGTTCATAGAATAGCGAAGTAAACGTTGCCACAGGCTAGGTTGGTGAAGGAGAACATGCAAAGTCCACTCATTGCTACTCTTCAGTCCAGCTACAGCACTGTACCAAGCCCAGTATAACGCAAGGAATACTTCCTTTATATAAAAAAGTTCTCTCAGAAAGTCACAGGCACTTCTGAATGTGGCAGGGTGGATCCTTGTCAGCAGAGACAGCGGTAGCAATTATCATTTTAGAGAAAACTGTTCCCCCCAGAAATTGGCACCTGTATGGACAGACTACTGCTGCCTTTATCCTGAAGGGCAATGCATCTGTACTTTACAATTCCCTTAAAGAATGTGCAGGCTGTTAGAAGTAAAAGTTTAGAAGCTGAAACTAAGATAATAGCAATTAATTGTTAGGACATAGGAACGCTAACTTTTATTATTACTCGTTTGACACCGTGTACCCACCTTCCGGCTGTACCTCATGTAGGGCATCAGCGGCTTGTCTGGGGGTTTGGGGGGCTTTGGGATGGTAATACCAGAGGAAGCCTATAAAAGAACCGAATAAATCCATTTGTTAATGTGATGAACAGACAGTTTCTATTCACACTAGTTTCGGAAAACACTCATTCTTGTGCAGCTAACCCAAAGCACACACACTCCCACCAAGAAAAGCAAGTAACTTCACCAAAACAATGACCCAGACTGCGAGCGGGCACTAACTAGAGCTGGCCCTCACAGTAATGTTCTTCCCATTTAAGTTTGTCTTTCCATCCATAATTTTACAGAGCACTAACTAAGGAAGTCTTCAAAGGGCTCCCTATTCTCAAAACTGAAATACGCAGCTCAGGCATTTACACAAAAGCGCCAATCCCAGCAGCTGCTTTTTTCACTTCTGCTAAGCCATCTGTTTAACCTATTTTGACAGATTTACTGTGGCTACTCTACAAGTGACAAAACATAAGCAGAAAGTGTAAGACTGCGAAGTTAGAGGTGTTATTTTTCATTTACAAATCATTTTAGCAACAGTTTTTTGTTTTTTTTTTTGCAAAAATTGTAATTTGGAGCCAGTTAAACTACTCGTTGTAGAAACGTAACAGTCCTCTACAACTGATCTGTGCGTTATTTGTACCCAAGCTGTACCAAAGGGCTCAAACTAGCCTGTAACAACCTTCTGCGCTCTCATCCTCTTTCAGGCTTGTGCACTGTCAAGCCCACTGCTCGCATTATAAAGAAGGACAGCGGGCACTAAGTGTTGATAACTGGAAGTTGCTGCGTTCCCTTTATCTACAAAACACTGAACAGGGTTTTCTTCTAGAGCAGCACAGCCCCTGTCAACCACAGGCTCTGAAAACTCCACTCTTCAAGCACTTACACATGCGAGAAGTTCCGTTACATGAAGTGGAAGTATGTTTGTAAGAAATAGAAAGCAGTTTCAACATGTTTTAGGACTGCGGCCATAAACAAGCAAATGCTGCGATTTGGCCACGAAGGCTCACGTTCAGTATTCAGCTTTTGATTTTTTTTTCCCTCTCTTGATATTTTTTGTTTTGCTGAATTTATGGAGCTCTATGAAATAATGTGTACAGAACTGCGTATAAATAATGTACATGAGGTATATGCATTACCAAAATGTATACATATATACACATACAGATGGATCTGAAAAACATTAACGGAAACTGTTTAATGCTTTTAAATTAACAGGGATTTAAAGACACCATACATATATTGAGATATGCATGGCCGAGGAGGCTGTATATGCTTATGACGTACAGAAACAATGAAAGTTCTCAGACAAAACCTAACTTATTCTTGTATAAGGAAAAAAGTCTACAGACAGCACGTTCAACAGGTTCCAGTTTGTACAAGGAAGGTCTTTTCTGTAATCGTTTCAACAAACCAGATGAACTTCATATATATGAAGTGTGAAAGAAGGGCTTATGTAAGCGAGGCATAAAGAGTACACTTCATTAAAAACACCATATATTTATTCCTTGAGAAATCTCTCATGTTCCAAACTAATATGATGTTTTGAGGCAGAAAGTTTTAAACAGGAAACCTTTAAGTTACAAGCATTACAAAAAAATAGGGATTTACTGTATTTCTGCAGTGTTAGTTACAATAGTGCTATACTTCCACAGTCTTTATTAGTTTCCTAATGGCACCCAGTGCTCAGGACTTTATCTGTTTTTGAAAGAAGCTGTCACCTCTCTCATCACTTGACTTCACCTCGCTCTGTTTACCCATGAAAAATGAATGTAGCATCCATTTTCCACACACTGACAGAGTCCGTAAGATCTGAAAGGATTCTGTTTTATTATCATTGCACTTTTGATAAAAAACATAATTTCTGAACTTGGGACTTTGCAGTCATTACCAGACTAAGACTGGAACAAAAAGGAAACGCGTATGTATCTCTTGCACGGTTCAAGGGTATCAATGACCTCCTGTCTGCAAAAGTTCCTTCTTTTTCTGCTAATAACCCTCAAAATGCGCAGTTCCCTCCCTCTGAGTATTTGCACCCATGCTACAGAACCCGTTCCTACGCATGCAGCGGTCACTGAAGACCACAAAGTCTGTCTTTCTGGAGTTCTGCATCATACACAATTACCACATATTTTCTCTGCTGGGTAGAAGTCCATTTTCCTGCAAAATGTTTCAGAGCAAAAGGGAAGGGGTTAGGGGTGGGAAATAAGAATCAGAAGTAATTTTTTGTTTCTTTAAAGAAGCGGCAGTAGCCAAGATTCAGAAGAACCTAACTCTAAAGCCAATTCTGGTCAATTCCTGTTGTTTGCTGCATGATGTAATAGTTGATTCTCCTACCGTGACCCGGCTGTTGGTGCCCGGGTTCCCTCCCAGCCTGTAGTTGTTGTAGGCCAGATGGCTGTATGGATTGTATCCCACAAACCCTGGTGTGCTGGGCATTTGCTGATGGAAACAAATGAGACAAAAACACGAATGAGAAATGAGCTCAAACGAGGAAAACACAGAAATGAAAATGAACTGCAATATGGCATGCAAAAGCAACCGGAATTTAAACAAGCAAATGAGGTGTAGCAGTTGGTATCTTCTCAACACACAAAACTTACTCCAGTACAAACCTGTTAAGGGAACAGGATTTTTAAGCAAATGTGTCACTACAAACTTCCGTCTGAAGTTGGTGATTTTATTTCTATTAAGTGTGCAACTCATTTAAACAAGTATTCTACAAATCCAGCTCATGACTAGCAAAATACTCCAACATAAGCCATCAGTAATTCAGAAACTCTTACATCCAAAGGGTTAAGCTTAGAAGGCAACACAGCACACGGCAATCAGGCAGAAATCCCCAATATCAACATTTACTATACCAATGAAAACCCATGTCTGCTCTTCTTCCCGTCCTTCTGCCTTTCTATTATGCTGTCAACAAACAGCGGAAAAAAAACCTCCCCAAGCACCATCCGTGAACCGCTCCTGGTATGTGAAGATTTTCCTGGTGGCTTGCAAAAGTTAAGTATTTGGGAGAACTAGGAAGCTGGGAGAGAAGACAATTAACAGCGACGTCCTTCTGTTATGAGGCAGGCTACAGAATGACAGAAGTGAGGAACCCCTGCAAGAACATCTACAGGTTGGAAATGACAAACCATTCTTAGCAGATCACTGAACGTGGGACTATTAAAGAAGTTAATCAACACATCTTCATTCACCCTGGAGAGTGGATTAGTTTGTCCTCACTGCTGTAATGCAGAGATACATCTAACCTCTTTGCGATCCCTCTTACTTATCATCCGCATACAATCAAGTATCAGAGAGTTCACTACACTCCCTTTCTCCCATAAATATCCCTCCTTCCATTATGCCCCACTCCTTCCCAAATTTTGTTGGGAAAAAAAAAAAAAATGAACTATCTAACAGCAAATGTGATCAGGTCCTGATAGTGGTGGCCCTGTCATTCCATTAGAATTCTTGATATCCCACATATACATTGTTGATATATGTATCATCAAGGATATTCATAGTGTTTCTAGACATCTAAGTTTCATCCGTGGCGTTCCATTCTTTAGTATCACTTTGGCCCTAATAAGAAACCCATATTTCAAAGTTTTAAAGAGAGTTGCTGACCAGACCCATTCTAAATTACAGGTATAAAAATTCTACAGTTTGGTTCAGGACTGTAGAAACCAAGGTACAACAAACAAACATTGAACAAAACCAACCTGTAAACTAAATTTCTTATGAAGTTTTCAAGTATGTGCAGACACACTGTAGTGTATTTGATTTCTAAACATACGGAATAAAATTATCCTTTAAAATTATCCTCTAAATACATATTTTATTGCCAAACTTTTTGAACCCTGTCAGAGCAGCTGGCTTTTACTCAGCCTATGCCTGTGAGGATGATACGCACATTCACTACTTGAATAAGACACCATTTTACTACAGTTTTCTATATTCTCCACGAGTTTTCAATATGTTGAACTACACCTCTCCCATAAAACCAGCTGACAATTGTAATTGTCCATCTGCTCAAATCTTTATTTCTGCAAGACAGGATTTCAGGGGTACAAGGGAGTGACCTTGCACTACATGGAGAGTTTTCACTCCAGCTATGATGCTGCGGTTATGAGAACCACTGATATTTTATTGACTGTTGTAAATGGAACTGGCAGTGGAAGAACAATTTGTGACTCACGTTAATGAGCACAGATCATGTTCTCAAGGGCTGGAGAAAATACAAGGAATATTCTTGAATGTAATGCATGTCAGAAGTTGCAGTTTTGGACTTTGTGTCTCCTTCTGAATGCTTCTAACTCGACTAAAACCATGCCCCACGCCAATATATACTGTTCAACAAGCTCTGAACGCAGGCTGCGTTCCCAGGGAATCACACAGGATAACATACAGTTCTTGATGTAAGCGTGGATGCCCTCGTGTTCCTTCTAACACCGCACAAATCGAGTCGTGTGCAAAATGACAACTCTGAACAAACCATGCAAAACAGGTTTATTTATGTAAGTTTTTTAAAACATAGCTTATATTTGTACATCATACCACTTCCACGCCTCTTTAAATTTAAAGGTATGGCACAATAAATCTGAGGGATCGCATTTCATCTAAATTGCACCCTGCAGTTTTCACCCCAGATGCAGAGACCAGGGACAATCTAAGGGATAAGTTTTCAAATTTTCTTTGCTAGATGTATTTCACTAGGGCATCTTTTCTCGCTCTTTTGTACTAGGTTTGTATTTGCTCGTGCTACTCTTAAAATACAAGCTATTTTGTAACGTGAATGCTGCACAAGAAGTGCATTTGCTTCCAAACACCTTCCTGACCACAGCATACTGTTATTTCACCACCTTTTCATACACGCATGAATGTGACTGGACTTGATTCACAGCTACTGTTAATATTCCCCTTAGTGTCATTCAATACCAGTAAACTAGGAAGGAAAATATTTCTCAAGCCAGACTCCAAAATTGTGAGAAATCTGAATCAGACTGGCATGGTGAGCACTTTGTTATTCTGAACCAATATAACTGAATTTTGTATACTCCTGCATTTTGTTGAAAACCAGCTCAGCTAACAACAGGAACATGAGAAAAATGCACTGTTTGCCCACCATCTGAGTGGAAATTTTGAAATTAAATACACAGGTTTGTTCTTAATCACTCAAGTATGCTGCTGCAACCCACTGGGAATTATTTTAGACCAACTGACTGCTTACAGAAAATTAAGTATCTGCAGGATCTGGCCTTAAAGATGAAACAAGTTTATTCAGCTTCTCTTCCACAAATTGCTTCCAAAAAAAAAAAAAAAGAAGTTAATTTAAGCAATGCATATCATATTAGTAATGAAATACAACTCGTTTGTGTTTTCAATACAAGGAGGTGATGCAACTCCATAATTATTGCTCTGGTGAGTTATTAAAGGCTGTATTACCATCTCTGTGTTAATGAGAAAAATCACTATACTTACGGTTGCAGGAGCTGGGGTAGGAGGTGGGGCATAAGATGGCCTTTCTGTTAAGATATAAATGCAAGCAATTTTTTTAACTGAAAATTTGAACGAATTCCATATTAGGCATCTGCTGTGGCAAACATTTTTAAGCAATTAATAAAAACAAGACAGCAATTCAACTCCCAAAAGACTTTGCGTTTTGCCACCAGAGTGTGTAAAGCAAAGAACATAAGAGAAAGGAGAGAAATAATCTAAGACCACACCACTGCTATATTGCCAGCATTTTATTTAGGCATAAGACTGAAGAATATGAAAGCATTAATATGTGCATCAATTAAGAAGAGGGTAAGCAAAGAATGCAGTGAAACAGGAATTAGGAGAAGATGGGATATTTGGATTTCCCGTGAAAATAAAGTCAGAAATCAGCGAGATTCAAAGCTCAGGGTTTTGGTCAGAAATGACCACACTTCACGTAATTCCTTTTAATGCAAGGAAAAATAGGATTATCTCACAACCAGGTTCTGCTGAACCAGATCTTTACTTCATCAGTTAAAGGATGAAAAATCTGAGAACTTACTTGACATTTTGATAGGTAAATTTTCAGTCACCTGACATTATATTTGTACTTCTGAAAGACAAAAGAAGATCATGCTAGTAAGTATTACACCCTTGCACCCATAAATCTTTGAATCTTCAGTTCCTGTAGTCACTGTTAATTACCAAAGACTTTGCCAATTTTGAAAAAAAAGGCAAAAAACCTCTAAAAACCTAAGGAGTTCTCTTTTTGAAAAATGAATGTACTTTCCAAGGAATGGAAAGCACACAGGTTTATGTCATTGTCATATCAGAATCATGGAATGGTTTGGGTTGGAAGGGACCTCAAACCCTTCCAGTCCCACCCCTGCCCTGGGCAGGGACACCTCCCACGGGATCAGGGGCTCCAAGCCCCATCCAACCTGGCCTTGAACCCCTCCAGGGATGGGGCAGCCACCCCTGCTCTGGGCAACCTGTTCCAGGGCCTCCCCACCCTCACAGCAAAATATTTCTCCCTAAAATCTCATCTCAACCTCCTCTCTTTCAGCTCAAAACTGTTCTCCCGCTAACGGGGAGGGCTCGGTCCCCGCCGCTGCTACCGGAGACCCCCGACCCACCCTCCTCTCCCTCCACCGCCTATGGTTGCTCGGCCCCCTCCGTCATTAACGGGGAAGGCTCGGTCCCCACTGCAGTCACCAGAGACCCCCGCCCCTGCTCTCCCTCTACCTCCGCTACCGGAGCCTCCAACCCCTCCTCTCCCTTCACCGCCTATGGACAATCAGACCACGCCGTCATTAACGGGGACCCCCACCCCAGCTCACCCTCAACCGCCGTTACCGGAGACACCCCCTCACCTCCCGGACTCTTCCTTTCCCTCCACCGCCTACGGATGCTCACACCACGCCGTCATTAATGGGGAGGGCTCAGTCCCCGCTGCCGTTACCGGAGACCCCCCACTTCTCCTCAGCCGCGACCGGAGACCTCCGACCCATCCTCTTCTCGCTCCTCCGCCGCCACCAGACCCCCGTCTCTCCATCCTACCCCTCCTCTCCCTCCACCGCCTATGGATGCTCAGCCCCCACCGGCATTAAGGGGGATGGCTCGGTCCCCGCCGCTGCTTCCGCAGCCCCCCCACCCTTCCTCTCCCTCCAGCACCGCTCCCGGCGAGGCCTCAGCCCCCTCTCGCCGCGCAGGCCGCTCTCGGGGCCTGTCAGGCCTGCCCCGCCGCCCCCGGCCCGGACTCACCCGCCGCGGCGGCCGCGCTGCCTTTGTTCCCCCCGGGCCAGGGCGGCGCGCACGGCATCTGCGCGTTCGGCTCTGCATTTTCGCCACGGCGCGGCCCCAGCCCGGAGCCTGCGTGTTCGGCTCCGCACTTTCGCCACGGCGCGGCCCCAGCCCGGCCCTTGGGCAGCTGGGAAAAGGGGCTGGAGGGATGCGCGAAAACCGCAGCAAATCAGCTCTCTAAGACCCATTTAGGAGTTTTAGAAAGTAAACATCCTTTATCAGGCCTGAGCATCACGAGGGAGTGTTCTCCATCAATGATGTGCAGCAAGACAAAACTTGGTTACAGAAAATATTTCCCACTTAGGTGCATGTGTATAAATTTTCTCAGAATTCTTACATATATTTTATTCCTTCCCAAAGTTTAGTTTTAACGTCATGATGAAACTTAGCAACAGTCAAAACTTTTGCTAATTTGGAGCTGGCTCCGGCTCCCTGCTGGACCTTGCCTTGGAGACAGGGAAAGACTGATTCAGAAGGAATTACAGGGGCATTCTACAAGGGAAGGTAGTGATAGAATGAAGGGAATGGCTTTAAATTGGAAGTGGGGACTTTAGATTAGACATTAGGAAGAAATTCTTCATGCTGAGGGTGGGGAGGCCCTGGCCCAGGTTGCCCAGAGCAGTGGTGGCTGCCCCATCCCTGGAGGGGTTCAAGGCCAGGCTGGATGGGGCTTGGAGCCCCTGATCCAGTGGGAGGTGTCCCTGCCCCTGGCAAAGGTGGAACTGGATGATCGCTAAGGTCTTTTTCTACCGTTCCACCCGCATTCCTTATGGGGCAGACGTCGCAGCGAATCTGCGGAACGCTGCGCGCGGGGCGCGGTGCCCCATTACCGGCAAGGAGGCACCGCCCCGGGGCGGGGAAGGTGGGGGGGAGAAGGCACTTCTCAGGCACCGCGTCGTCTTCGGCAGGCTCACCCTGTGAGAGCAAGGGGAAAACGCGAGCTGGAAGTTCTTCACGGGGTGGCTCCCTGGCTCTCCGCCCTACCGTGCTTAGCGTGGCGAATCTGCGGATGGGAACCACCACGCTGCCGGGGGGGGGCGGCCGCCACGTGGCGTTTGGCGCCTTTTTCTCCTTCAGGGAGCGCGCGGCGCCGCCTCAGGCGCTCAGCGACGCGGGGTGGGGGGGTCGGGAAAAAGGGCTGTAGCGGCGGTCAGGGCTCTGATAAACCCACAAAAGCAGGTGGGGAAGTGTGGGGAAGGGTTCTGGCAGTGGCCTGGCAGTGCCGGGGAGCTATTTGTGTGTATGAAAAGTGTCCAAAGGGTGGTTTGGGAATGGCGTCCCTTTAGAGAGAGGTCACAGTGCTTGCCCTGCCCTGAGGAAAGTGAGGAAGATGGTTGGACTCAATGATCCAGTGGGTCCTTTCCAACCTAGTGATTCTGTGATTCTGAGATGCTGGCGTGTGGATGAAGGGGAACGAAGAAGCCTAGAGGGAGCAGCCTCTGAGAGGTGAAGGAAGGAATGAATTGTTATGTTAAGGGCATGAATTAGCTTAAGCAATAATAAGAATTAAATCTTGGCCAGCTTGTGGTAAGAATGTGATTGTAAGAAGAGTTTAGCTTGTTTACTAGTTGAAACAAGCAACAAATCGGGTGCTGTGTATCTTAAAGATTGACTTCTCTCTGACTGATGCTCCAAGTAGAGGAAAAGGCCAAAACAAAAAGGGACATCAGAGGGACATTCTATGACCGTCAAAACCTGCAACTGCTTAGATGATACCAGCTTAAGTCAAAATATTCCACTTTGAAATATCCCACATACTGTATCAGAATCACTGAGGTTGGAAAAGGCCTCTAAGCTCATCCAGTCTCAACCGTCAGCCCAGCCCCACTGCGCTGAGTAAGTTGTGTCCCAGAGTGCCACATCTACACATTTTTGAACCCTTCCAGGGACAGAGGAAAGCATCAAAATGCATTTAATGTTGATAACATTGAAATAGATTCAACGCAGCTTATTGAAATATTTCATATGGTGCTTGTGTATGTTCACTGGTAGTCACTTGCCTTTCTGATAGTTATAAATGATTGTCTGTATTTTCAGAGCCAGCAATGAGTTCCTTGATTTGTTTTATGTTTTTTGGTATTTTTTTTTTCTACTTTGCTAGTTGCCTAATTTCCATGTTATGATAGCGAAAGACTTTGCCTGTGTTCACTGTTTATTTAATACACTGTAGGACATAAGCAGTTTTACTGAACTAGTAGAATGGTTTATAGAGCATCGTACAGAGGGGCCTCCAAATAGCTGGCTCTTATCTAACTGTTTTAATTAGCAACAGCTTAATAAGCTTTGTAATGAGGACATACATTCATTGGAAAGTAGGCTGAGACAATGAAACTACAGGTATTGAATGTCAGTCCCTCAGCTGGTCTGAATTTAATTGGCAGCACAGAAGTGAGCAATTCTTTGCCATATTATCAAGCTTCATGTGTTATTTTCTAAAATTCAGCTTGGAAGTGACCTAAAATCAGGCTGAGATATTCCTGTGAATGCTTCTTTCTCCTCTATCTATGTGGAGTTTGTACTGACACTAGCAGAAGTTCCTGTAGTTTACAGACAAAAGAGTAAGCTCTTTATGTTTGAAGAGGTGAGGTTTGTGAATAGTGCAAAAGACAGAGATGTACTGGGAGAAAATGTAGCAAACAACAAGGCTGGAGTAGGAGTGATTCCTGATGTAGGTCATGAAGGATATCCCACAGGAGGAGGACAACTTGTACTGGCAGGAGCGGGCTGCCTGGGGAGTCCTGTGTTAACAAAACACCTATTTGCAGCCTTTTGATTTTTTTTTTAGAGCATCAGGTTGCATGATCATAAAGCAGCGTAGCTGGGTTTGTGCCAGTTGTTTTAGTTCAGTCCGGTGTTACGCAACAGCAGCTTCTATGGGGGGAGGAAACTTATCACCAGGATTTTTCTTGTGCTGTCAGGGAGATGGATGCAGAAACCTTGAGCTCAGGCCCTTATGTGGATGAAATAACATACATGCATAAAGTCGACTTTTTTTTCTAGTTATTTAGTATCCCAGACAATGTTTTCTATAGTCACACAGTAATTTTTCTCTACTAGAATCATATGCAGATTGTATAGCAAAGTGTGCTGGATGAGGTTCCTGTCATCAGGGAAAAGAAAAGCTAGAGTTATGCTGGATGAGATAATACCCCAAGAAGTGCCATAAGTCCAAGTATAAGCTAGATGCTCCTGGGTTTAAAAAAAGGTCGGTGAATAAAATTTTTCCATTATGTTTGTGGTCAAGATGGCAATCGCTTCCATGGATTTGTACAGTAAATTTTGTATGCCAGCTCTTCCTGCATAAGCGAGTCTGCCTAAGCAGTTTTAAAGGTGTATGTATTAAGCTAGATTTCTGTTCCATATTTGCCTGGTATTTATCTTTGCCTGTCAGCTTATCTTTTAGATTGTAAACTTTGGATGCCAGATGCTGTCTTCTGTTCTTTCTTGTGCGATGCTTGGAACCAAGGACTTCAGATCTTGGCAGGGTTACCGCATTTAGCAGAAGAAGGGTAATTTGTGTAGCAGGAGCACCCTCACCTTCCGTATTAGGATAAAGGTTCTTAGGGAACTTGTGTCTTGATTTGTAGAGGAGAGCTTAGAAAGGAAAAAAAACCCACATCGTTGTAGCACTACAGATTTTCTTATCTACAACTTTTATTTTGTATTTCCCTGTTACTTTCTTCTGTTTAAGGTATGCACATTAAACCTCACAAAATATGCATGGGCAGCCGCCATTTCGTTACTTTTTAATTGTAGTACTACCACTTACTTTGGTAAATTCTTATCCCTGTTTAAAGTGCTTTAAAGCAATTGAAACTTAGTTTAAATTCAAGTATTGTAAAACGTACAGAGTATAAGCATAAAAGAAAGCTGCATAGTGAAAATACTAGAGCAGGCTAATACATTCAGGATGCCAAATACTCAAGTATTAACAACACTGGATCAGTATCAAGGTTAATGATAATTACCCAGCTTCACACAGTAGATACAGTACTGTGGGGCGATATAAATGCATTGTTCTTACCATTAACAAAAGATAGAAGCATAACTTAACACTGAGAGAATTTGTAGGATCAGTTTTTGTATCACATGCCGTAAGTAATAAGGCAAATACTGACACTTAAATTAATCTCTTACATGCTGCTGTAAATCCACAGTATGTTTCTTCTAGAACCTGAGCCCCTGCGTTCCCAGTGATTTCAGAGTTTGTGACATCCACGCCTCTTAAAAATCCTCATGTACAATCATTCCTGTCTTATTTCGTTTGAATTTTTTGTTTGAAATTGGTCTAATAATGTTATAAAGAAGTATCTCTGAGTTTGTACTTCTGTTTTTTTTCTGTGTACAGATACAAGAACATCTACTGTACTTTGCTTTGCCCAAAACTACCTGGAGCAGTAGAGGGGGATACTCAACAGATATTATGGTAGAATTTTACTTGGAATATGTAGACCTTGTTTTGTCCATTTAGCTTTAAACTATGATAATTGTACTTTGCACAACTTGTGTGTGCCAGATCAAGAGCAGAACTTTCCTATAACATTTGTCAGAAAAGGAATTTGTTGAAGTAGCCATATTAAAATTGTTGTTTAGCTCCTTACATTTGAACAATCAAAGAGTGTAATTGTACTTGCTACGGCTGGGACAGCTGTCATACAGGTGTGTGTGGACACCTAAGGGAATGATTGATTTTCAGTGGAAATCACTGTTTCAGAGTCAGTGAAATAATATGGCTGAAGTATTACAGGTTTGTAACACCACTTTTAAAAATGTGCGTACAGTTATGTAAGGGAAAGACATTTTTGCTCAGTTGTTGCCTAAAAAATTAATTTAAAAATATCGGCCACTTTTAAAAGAAAACAATTTGTTGATATTTTATGCATGATAAGAGCATCTTTGTATAACATCTTTGCTGCTAGAAAGTGTTATTTTAAAATATATTTCAAGAAGTATCACCATTCTGACATAAATTATTACAAGGATTCATCAGTCATTATGTGTATCCAATATCGAATAATTAAGAGAGTGGAATATGAATTTCTCATTTCCAGAAAGAGAAAGCAAATTCTCTTTTATAAAGGCAAATATGTCAAAAGTATAAAGTTATTGTTTACTTTTTGTAATATTCGGTGAAATTCTACAAAACAACAACAATGATGAGAAAATTAAAGGGATGCACCCAGAGTATAAAACTAGTAGAAGTTAGGTTTCTTGGAATCTTAACTCCCTTGCTCTTCTTACTTTGTTTTAAAAGACTTGTATGTTTTTATTCTTTCAATCCAAGTACTCAGCAAGATTTCATAGCTGTAGCAGGATAGGAGGCCGTGTAAATCCATCTGCAGTTTTTTCCAGAGCCTGTTGAAGCTGAACGTTGGGTTAATTTGGTGTAGGTTAAGGTTTGATAGAAGGAATACTGCAAGATCTCCTCATTACCAGCCTGACTTCAATGTCGGGAAGGGTTTTCTTTTTAGTGTGGAGGCATCCTTCATCCGTTGCTGCCAGATGGAGGTCAAAGCGCAATGAAACGGATTTTTTCCTTAAGCGAGGGTTGTCCTTAAAGAAAGAACCTTCCCATTCTTTAATAACCTCATCCACTTTTTCTGTCCTGAAACAATAAAGCAAATGTGTTTATCATCCTTCAGGCAACGTGAAAATTGTTTCTTCAGGACTGCTTTTAAAATGTAGAGAGCAATTGCATAATCAAGTGCCAAGTTATTTTAGATGGGTACTGAAACACTGGACTTTTCCTCTTTTTCATAGGGCCATTCTCCAGAAAAGCTAACTAAAGGGTGAGGTTTCATTATATTCTTGCTTTTATACTTGTAAGTCTATATGTATACAAAACCACCATTCCAAACACAGCAGACAGTTTGTTTCCAAGGAGAAAGTTTGGAATCTAAGCTCAAAAACTTTGCAAGAAACCTCCGTACTGTAGTGGGCAGGACAGAATTCCTGTGTCTGAAAGCCTTCAAAATAGGGAGGAGAAAAATGTAGTTCAGATCCAAACCTCAGAGAGCAGCTCTACATTAAATTAAGAAAGAAAAAAAAGGGCAGAAGTAAGATAGGGGGAATTAAAACCCAACTGATTTAATAACCAGTCGGTACCCAACGCCTGTTGATTTAATCTTGTAAGTATGTGTCAGGATCAGATGTGGGAGCAGAGTAAACTCTACGCAGCCAAGAGCGTTGTGCAAACCTGACATGCGGTGTGTGCTGAACAAAGCTCACGTGTGTGAATAGGCTGCAGGGATGGACCGTGTACGGCATTGAGTTTTAATCAGAATTTCTGCATGTTTTCAACAGCTGATTACAGTTCAGTGCTAGTAACATGGGACACTGCAGCTTCTTTTAACTGTAAAGCTAAGTGCTAGTCTACAAAAGAGCTTGAAGAGCAGCAGAAAAAAAAAAGAGGCAATCCAATACTATTAAAGTAATTTAAGGTGAATAATACACATGAACAGACGTTCACATGCCCACTCAGGAGCCAAGGTCTCTGTTCCCTCTGTAGTAATTGGTGAAACGTAGGAGTTTCCAAAGAGCAAGTTAGAGCAGCCAAGCCTCAATTTATGTGCATAAATATTCCCCAGAGGGACTTTGCAAACATGGTCTGGGCTTTTTTGCTTTCAGCCTTAACTAAATGAATTATTCATAGTTTCATTCTTGACAGAAACAGAAATTACAAATCGGAATCGTCATCATGATACTGTTAGCTTAAGAAGTAAATGCTAATAAAAAGAACTTTAACATTTAATTTATTGTTAAAACATGCCATTCAGTAAAACTTGAAGAACTGTAATTGTTACTCTGAAACTTCTTGGCTGCATGGGCATGGTATAACAAAGGAAACTAAACAAAGGAAAACTGAAAGCTACTCAAATATAATGCCTGCCATTCACTTTCAACTGTTACTTTGTTAAATTCATGTTTATCTTACTGTACAGTGCCATGAGCTTCAGCACTTTCCTTCGTAATATTTCCATCTAGGATTGCTTGTTTTGTCATCACTTCCACCTTCTCATTTTCTTGCTTCTTTACACTCTCTGTAAAAGAAAATGCAGATACACAAGGCATGCAGAAGAGTAAGGTCAGGACAGCGGACCTAGAGGTATTTTTCTCCTTTATAGAAAGAAGATCCTCTTGTAATAGCCAGTAATTTGTCAGCAGTCAGGAGCCTCCTTTAGAGTTTTAATCCCTTAAGGGGAAAGTGTCTAAAAACTCACCTGATGGCAGGGTAAAGGCAATCTTGCTAGTGGTCGGCTTCTTGTCATCCTTCTGGTCAGGTAGAGAGCAACGGAACCTGCATGAATAAAAATTGTTACAATCGTCTGTTAATACTGAATTACTTTAATAAAAAACTTTTCTTATGAGCAGCAATGAAAAAATTAAAAATATGAGAACCATGGGAAGATCTGTTTGATTGCAATACCAATTTCTTAGGCTTTCTCATTCTGAGTATGGAACTGAACTAAGTCGCTGAAAATACCTTTGCAATTTCGTCATTATCTTTGCACAGATTTTAGTCAGTTTTTTGTGTACCAGAAGGACCTATTTGATTTTCTTGATATCGATTTGTGTGCATTTTCACAGTTGGAAGCATTAAATCTGGGAACTTGCCAATGTGCTCCTGAACACACTTTGAATGATATCGTGCCGTAACTCTGTGCGCAGACGTCTGCCGTGTGATGGGCCCTGAACTCCTATCTCAGACCTCCATGTGTGTGGCCTTGCTTCATCAATGCTTCAAGAAATCCAGAGCCCACATTAAGCAGCTGCTGGCATGCGAAGTCTGCACCAACATGCAGTGCCTCCCATGAGGATAGAGTCAGCGTGCTGTTATCTGTGATGTATCGTGGAGGAACTCGGAGCACCAGAGAGTGAGGAGTCAGTGGAGTTAAGCTGTAATGAAACAATTTCTAAGGATTTTTTTACTGTAATTTACGATTCTGATGATTATTTCAATGAAGAAGTTCAGAAATGGAAGACAAATTTGAGTACTTTTCCTCTAAACAACTAGTACCTGTTCTCTTCTTGCTCAAGCAGGCTGCGATAGGTTGCTATCTCCTCCTCCAGCTTCATCCTGGTGTTCAGGAGGATTTCATGTTCTTGAAGCTGTTTCTCAATACCTCTTCTCACTTCCAGCAACTCTTTCTCTAAGCATTCAATCTCAGCTTCCAATGTTTGTAGTTGCATGTGGTACTGCTGCTCTGTGGCACGCAAGGAATGTTCCAAACCCTTTTCCTGTGAAATTTAACTCGTAGTTTAAGATTTTGAAAGTATATGTGTAGAGACATTATATGGAGTTTTCATTAACAATCTATGTATTTTCACATCACTTCTTTTAAGAATATTCTTTAGGAGCTAGAACAAAGCTTTCAAGGTGATACTTTTGCTGAGAAATTTTCCAGAAAAATCAGTAATAATTTAAGATAGGATAAAAAATTGTAGCCTCATGTTCTAGCAGTAATCCACTGCTGTTAATTTTGTAAGTCTCTGATTTTGCCTGTATGGTTAAAGTCATATTCAGCTTAGTAGTGTATGAACACTGAGTGGTCTGTCTGCTCTCGGAGCTGATTATCTGTATTACTAAATGCAGCAAATTAGTGACTTGTTTTATCAAGAATGAACTGATAAATTTAGTCCACACATTCAAAAAAAGTTATAAACTTGATGTGAATTGGTTGGGCAGAATGGCTGGGGACTTTACGAGGGACTGTCATGCAAACAGATCTTTGGCCTGCATGAAAACATGAGAAGACTTGTGTATTGAATGGCAGATCATGAATCAAAATGTGTAATTCTCTTAAATGAGAGCAAACGTCCAGGTCATTGCCTGTTGGGGAGCGCTCTGTGTGAAGAGAGCTTGGACTGGGTGATCTTAGAGGTCTTTTCCAACCTGAATGATTCCATGATTCTAAGGGCTGCAGGTCCATGCGAAACTGCATTTCTGTGTGTAGTGTTTCTGTTGTACGATGCACGTGGCTGTTGCATAAACTTAGCTGGGGAAGAGGCTACATAAGGAAAAAAACTGATTTTTTTTTCCAGGAGATTTAAAGCTTCATTTTATGATGCTTACCACAGCGTGAAGAGATTCGATTTCAATCTGCATGTGGTGCCACTGCCGTCTTGCTTCACAGAGTTCTGCTCTGGCTGCCTTCAATGCTTCTGCATCTTCATCCATTCTTCTGATTGTAGCTTCTTCTAGCTACAGGGGATATAAACGAGAACAATAGTAAAAATATCCAAATAGTGAAAATAAAATACATATGTAAAAATCTCTATTTGGAATTTTTTTAGAGCCATATAAATTTCTTAAAGTCCAGTGATGAGTTAATATATTATGTACCATTTAAACTGGAAGCTCTTATCCTGCTGTGTTTGATGGGAAGTAGATGACTTCATCTTTATCCCTAACATATTCGTTGTAGAGAAAGTCTCATACAAATCAACCAATTGTATTGAGATCTTATTCAGATCTAAAGTAAATGGGCTTATGTTCGTGGAAATTAGAGAAATTGCAGTCAGTTCAGGCTTCTGGGTTTGAATAAGGTTCTTTGGTTTTAATGTGTTTTTGATTTCTAAGAGCAGCCTTATAGAGATATAACATACTGACTTATTGTACTTGTATCACGTCATTGCTTTGGTGAAAAATCTTCATTTAGCTAATCCACAAATGAACACTCAATATTCTTTGCTTATCCTTTTTTTTTTGCCTGGGTACTGAAGAACTGATGTGACGAGATTTTATCAATGTATGCTGGCTGCTTTGTGACCAACACTAATATAAACTTGGCTTAACTGTTTAGCTCCTAGCTGCTGTGTGTCATTGGATTCCCGTGTTGATCAGCCGATTGCAGCAGTTGTCTGGACCATGGTTAAAAAAACCCTCTGGAATTTCTGCAATGCCTAAGAAGCACAACAGGGTGATATAATACCTCATTTCTGCCACAAATTTCTTGATGGCTGATAGCCGAAAATTGTTTTGCCATTTTCTTTCAAAATTCAGTTGGGTTTTAGAGCTGTTTTGTATGTAAATCTGTAATAGCAGCATTATGTGTTGTTTAATCAGTCTGTATGAAAGAACAAATTCTATCTGCTGAAGAGTATGACATAGTTTTACGGTGAACAATACAAATTGTTCCTGAAAAGGTACAGTTTTCTTTAATACAGTTGCTAAAAATGGTAAAGCATTCTTTACACTGCCTTTGATTTTCCAGGTTTTCTTTTCCTTTGGGATAACTAATGGTTCTAGAGGTTACCAGGTTACAGCACATCTCAGCATTTTTTAAATCACAACAACATCCCTGTTGCAGGTACAGCACAACATCCAGATGAATTACACAGCATTCGTTCAGTGTGAATTCCGTATCCTAAACAAAATCTATCTCCGTCTCTTCTAGTTCACATCATACTGCAGTAAAACCACGATCCCTTCCCCAATAATACTCTGCATTGAAAAGGAAATACTGTACCTCATAGAGGCTGAGGGAGGAACTGTATGGACAGGGGTTGTCTCCTTACTCTGGAAGGTGTTTGTCTGTACGCAGTCATTACCTGGGTCCTTGCTGAGATGATGGTCTTTATCTGATTTCTGGTGATGAGCCTTTCATACTTGGCCCTGATCTCATTGAGGAGCCCGGACAGCTCCATTCTCCTCCCATCCTCCACCTTGGCTAACCCAGCCTTAGTGATAGGATGAGCTGGCTGCTGCAGAGCCCTTGCTGCCTGCAGTGAGGGGCGAGCCAGCAGAGAGAAGAGGCAGATTTTAAAGCTGCAGAGCTTTATTTTTGAAGAAGCACTGGAAGGTCAGAGGCTTCCAATCATTTCTAAAAGCAAGTTTAATAAAGCAAAGGTCTCTCGCTTTTTCAGCGATTAAAGTGATTCCAAAATTGTGTGCTGAAATGATTATATACAATGTCTTTACGTTTTTTTATGCTATTACTATTTTTTGCAGGTTTTTTTCAGTAATAAACAGTATCAGATGTTTAGTGGAAAAAGTCAGATTTCAGTAAAAAATAAAAATTCACTCAATAGAGTGCATTTTAAGGCTCCAAATAAGAATACACATCAATAAAGTGAAAAAAAGGCAGTGAACTTTTAGAAGACACTCATCTTTTTAGAAGTCAAAGTATTATACCACTTAAATGTCTCCTTGTATGCGTAAGGCTTCCTTCTTGTTGGCCTTGTCCGCTGGCACATGTCAAAGGATCCTGTGTTCTGATTTTATTTGTCTTAGCTGGCTGTTTTTCAGCTGACCTGGACTCTGATGAGAATGTTTCGTTGTCCACTGTCTTTCCTATGAGTGTCTCAATTATTCTCGTTTTATGTAGTTCTTAATCCAAAATACAGACAGTGTGAGAACAGTCACAGAGTGAAAATGTTCAGAATAAATATCGTAAAATATTGCACCTTAGGAAGTGTGAGCATCAATAGGAAGAGCACTTTGAATCCTGGGGTCAGTTCTGGGCCCCTCACCACAAGAAGGATGTTGAGGCTCTGGAGCGAGTCCAGAGAAGAGAACGGAGCTGGGGAAGGGGCTGGAGAACAAGAGGAGCGGCTGAGAGAGCTGGGGGTGTTTATCCTGGAGAAGAGGAGGCTGAGGGGAGACCTCATTGCTCTCTCCAGCTCCCTGAGAGGAGGTTGTGGAGAGGAGGGAGCTGGGCTCTTCTCCCAAGGGACAGGGGACAGGACGAGAGGGAATGGCCTCAAGCTCCACCAGGGGAGGATCAGGATGGACATTAGGAAAAAATTTTTCACAGAAAGGGTCATCGGTCCCTGTCAGAGGCTGCCCAGGGAGGGGGTTGAGTCCCCTTCCCTGGAGGGGTTTAAGGGATGGGTGGACGAGGTGCTGAGGGACGTGGGTTAGTGATTGATGGGAATGGCTGGACTCAATGATCCAGTGGGTCTCTTCCAACCTGGTTATTCTGTGATTCTATGAAATGCCGGTAGTGGGTTTTGCTAAAGGCAGACTGGAGGCACAGTATGAAATCTGTGCTCCTATTAGAGTTTCACTGTGGGTTCAGCACTTAAGGGATGCGATAAAATGTGCAGAACGTTTGCGTGTCAGAGATTTCTAGTGCCGCACGGTCACAGGAGCCTCCTTGTCTCCCAGGAGCATCACCATTTCGGCTAGAGAGCACAGGCTGAGGTGTGAGGTGTGAGGGGGTTGCGCCTGGTCCGTAGTTTCAGGTTGATGCAGTTCTTTTCCGCCACTCCCCAGGGCTGATCCTCGCTCCCGACCCGCAGGAACCCCTCTTACATCGGTAGCTTCGGATTAGGAGCCATCAAACACTCCTTTCGTTCCACTTTTAATGGCTTTTTGAACGTGTTGTGTCGTTGGATTAATTTAGTGTGTGGGGGGGTAATTAATAGGGCTGTTCTGCTGTGCATGTGATATGAGGAAAAGCAAAATGCCCCCCTAAATGGCAAATATGAATCAGGAGTAACAGTCCTAAAGGAAGAATAAAGGCAGACTAACATCTTACAGCTTGTTGAGTCCTTTTTATTAGTCAAGAAAACTGGAAAACGAAGTTAGAATAACAAAATTATTTCATCTATTAATTGCTAAAAATGATTAAAAAGCATTTCTAATAAAACGTATGTGTGCAGTGTATTTCTAGTTATTGAACAAAGAATTTGGGATAAATTTAAAGAATGCTGTGCAGCACATGCAAGTAATACCAATCGATTGAAGCAGAAAATATATTGCATGACTACTAAGAATGAAAACATCGGCTTTGTTTTATGTAAAAGAATCTTAATAAAAAGCCGATCTATTTTTATGACTTCATACAAAAGATCAAAATTGTTTATCCGTCTTGACTTTGGAAGAAACATTGAGTGAACAGATCCTTTGCAGTCGCAGGCTGAGCCTTATACCTTCTCTTCGACTTCCTTAACGTGGGATGCAACAACTTTTCCATCTACAACTTCTTCAACAATTGTCTTGATCTTTCTAGTCTTGGTAGGATCTAAACATCATAAAGAAATGGAAAAAAATATTTATCAAAGTGTTAAAAACGATAGAACAGCAGGCATGTGTGAACAGTTAAATCCTTTTCCCTTCAAACTCTCTTTGTGTTATGATGAGCTCTATGATGGAGCTAAGCAGAATAGCTTGTATTATGTTATTTATAAGAGTCACTTTAGAAACAAAATATTATTCCATTGAGTTCTACCTACCCTGAGATGAATCCAGTGATTGTGTTTGTGATTTGGACCCTGTCAAGGACGAGCTTTCAAATGTCACCGCCGGTCCTGCACCCCTAAAAGTGAATCAGAAGAGAAGAGTGTTTGTCAGGAGCGAGAGAAATGGCATTGTTTTAAATCCTGAGCAGGATGGTTCCCTCTCCTCAGGCACAGCATTTCTGTATTATTTCAGAGTCCTTGTCTGTGCCTTGCTGCTGTTGAGTGAATGTACCACTTGTTTTTACCTCTTTCTTTTTTTTCTCTGGGAAGGATATTGCTCCGGAGAATAAAACCAAGGAGATATTTTACATAAACCAGTTACTCACACAAACTCGCCATCCAGCAAGCGGCGATAGGTTTCAATTTCCATTTCCAGACGAGTCTTGATGTCCAGAAGTTGTTGATACTCTGCGTTCTGGCGCTCCATGTCAGCCCTGACCTGGAACAGCTGAGATTCCAGGTTTCCGATCTGGAGTTGTATTTGGGAAAGCTGGGCACAGTAACCTCCTTCCGTTTCTGCCAAAGTGTCTTCAAGGGATTTTTTCTGTGAAAGAAGGATATTAAATAACATATGATTGAAGGAAAAGCATTCTTTATACAGACAAAACCGACTAAAAGAGTTTGATGGGAGTGAGCGCAGCCTCAGCGCTTAGAGATTCTTTTTCTTGAAATTCCAGTTTGAAGACTGGCCGTTGCCGCTTCACTGGCTGCGAACGTCAGTGTTTGTCTGCTTTGTTACATGACACTTGCAATCCAGTTATACATATTACTGCTATTTAGGAATTAAAAGAATGCAGGATTTAATAGGAAATAAAACCAGATCTTAAATCCTGTAGA
Organism: Clamator glandarius; assembly: GCA_033459285.1. Classification (NCBI taxonomy): domain Eukaryota; kingdom Metazoa; phylum Chordata; class Aves; order Cuculiformes; family Cuculidae; genus Clamator; species Clamator glandarius. The sequence continues at coordinate 1,980,170 of JAUNZM010000074.1, read as the reverse complement.
ATAGCATAAGATCTAATAACGCTTTTGAAGTCAGAATGTTTACTCTGCCTGGTTAGCAATGTCGTTAGAACATACCATGGCGAGCTGAGATTGCAGCTCAATTTCCAGGCTCTGGAGAGTCCTTTTCAAATCTGTGATCTCACTCTTCCCTGACTGAAGCTGCTCGGTGTTGGTGGAGATCTCCCTTTTCAGCTCCCCACTCTGAAATGACAAGGAAGAGCGGGGTGCAATGTTACTGCTGCAAATACTTATCTGAATTTTACATGCATTTTGCTGAATTTGGTATCTCTCGTTATTACTTTTTCATTGAACCATGCTTCAGCCTCTTTACGATTTTGCTCAGCAATGAGTTCGTACTGTCCCCTCATGTCATTCAAAAGCTTGGTCAGGTCAGTGCCTGGAGCAGCATCCATTTCAACGCTGACTTGGCCAACAGATGTGCTTTGGATACCCTGGAGCTCCTGGAGAGATTAAAAATAAAGGAAAGTTTATGTTAATAAAAGTCAAAATAATTCTACCAAAAACATACATAGGGAAATACATGGGATATAAGTTCTGTTTCAACAAGAATGTGCAGCTTGCGTGGGGATTTCTTCCACTCTTTCATTTAATAAACTCAAAAAGGAACAGCAACCAAAACAAATAATGAAACCAAGGAACTTGCATTGGCATAAATATGGCATTAATTTGACATTTCACAATTCCATCTGCCTTACTATGAATTCACAAGGGAAAACCCCTACCTCTTCATGATTCTTCTTGAGATAAGCCAGCTCTTCGTTCAGGCTTTCAATCTGCATCTCCAAATCAGCTCTTGTCAAGGTCAGCTCATCCAGAACTCTGCGCAGGCCGTTAATGTCGGCTTCCACGCTCTGGCGAAGGGCCACTTCATTCTCATATCTGTAAAGTCATTAAATAAGATTGTTTTACATCATTAATGAGGTCAAATGCAAGCTATAGCTGTGTACTTATAGAGCTTTCACTATAAAATCCTAATACACATTATTATTATAATATTGTTTAATAACTATGTCAAAGGAAAGATATTCTTAAACACGAAAGATTTTTTTGCCTTAAAATATTACTAAGAGTTTGTGTAATATGAAGCTGTACTTACTTCAGTCTGAAATCATCAGCAGCCAGTCTGGCATTATCGACTTGCAAAATGATTCTTGCGTTGTCGATAGTTGCATTAATGATCTAGAATACAAACAACGTTCAGAGAATGATTTTATAGCCAAATGGTTTTCCAGCACCGTACTACTGTTTGCATAACTGCAATCCTCAATACAATAATATTCTATGTGATTTGTTAGACTCTTGTATGATTTACTGTGAAAATACAGACGATGGATTTTCAGCTTCTGTAAATCGATGCACAGAATCCTGGAAGAATTTAAATTTGCACAACGTGACTGGGGAGTTTCTGGTCTGTGAAGAGCTTGCCAGTGGGCTGTCTGGCTCAGAAATTGAACTTGTGATATAAGAAATACAAAATTTACTAAAATTTAAACTTTTTAGTCTACAAGAGAGTGTAGAGCCAGATTCCATCACTGCCCTCTCCTTTATTTAGGCCAAGTCACAGGGTTGTGCGATGCAGCTACAGAACTGCCATTAATATCCGAGAACTCAAGACACGATACCAGTGCAATGTGACAGATGTTGTTGTAAGTGTTAGCACTGGAGAATAAATTTGCTCTTGCTCTTGGAGAAATCTGTTATTTTTATCCAAAATATTATTAAGTAAATTTCAAATTAAATATCTGTTAAGTACATTGCTTTGCTACCTTGTTTCGAAGATCTTCAATTACAGGATAATGTTTACTGTAGTCGTTCCCAGGTGCAGGGATAGCGGCTCCAGGGCCGTTTTTCTCATACCACTCACGGATTTTGCGTTCCAGCTCAGTGTTGGCATCCTCCAGAGACCGTACTTTGTCCAGATAAGCGGCCAGACGGTCATTGAGGTTCTGCATGGTTTCTTTTTTTGAGCCAGAAAGAAGGCCACCATCTCCAGCAGCAGCAGTGCCAAAACCACTTCCAAAACCAGATCCTGAGCCACTTCCAAAGCCGCCTCCAAAACCAGCACCTGAACTGCTGCCAAAACCACCTCCTAAACCTCCGCCAAAGGCGCTGCCCAGGCCACTGCCGTAGCCACCACCTAAACCACTGCCAAAGCCTCCCCCAAAGCCACTGCTTATGCTGCTCCCGAAGCCTCCACCCGCACTGCTCCCAAACCCTGTGCTGAAGCCAGAGCCTGAACCAAGCATAGAAGCAGCACCAAATCCACCACCAGATCCACCACCGAACCCAAGCCCGCTGCTGCCAAAGCCTCCTCCACCACCAGAACTAGACGCTCTCAGAGATCCTCCACCAAGGCCGCTCCGAGAAGAGAACTGCCGGGATCCAGCGCTGGTGCGCACGGAAAGAGCCATGGTGCTCAAGGTGACCTGGTTTGTGAAGCAAACAGCAGAGAACCAGGCTGAGCAGAGAGCAGTTTATCCTTTATATCGGGAACGCGGCGGGTGGTTCGGCAGCAGTCCCCACCTCCTGGGAAGATCTTCTGTTCTCTCTCTCACTCTCGTTTGAAGGGAAGTCAGTTTAGTGTGTCCTGACCGGACTAAATGATATGTGCCAATTTAAATTGCCAATGGGAGTGGAAATCTGATGCCCTCCAGGTATTTGCTGTATGAGGGGAAATGGGCGGAGGAGAGCTGAGACGTCCGGATAATGTTTTGCCATGTGCAATGGAGCACATAAATTCTTTTTGCATTTAAATCTTCCTAAATAATTTTTTTGTCATTACATATTCATTGCTTTCTTGGTTTGGGGCTATTATTATAGAAATATGCTTAAGTCAGTGGAATGATCCCTTTCATATCCTCTTTCCCAGTGAGCGTGTCAAAAATGTGTTTCTTGTCATAATGCTTTTCTGGCAAGAGCCTCTGCCAGTTCAGTGCTCCTTGTATGTTTAATAAGAAGTGAGAAGAGTCATCAGCCAAAGTGTATGAAGACGCACATGGATAATCAGTTATCTCCAGGTCGATCGTTAGTATGAAAACTTAAAAATACTTGGTTATACTGAATATAATTGATAGTTGTGTTTGCTATCCTAAACTTCTTGTCATTGAAGTATCTCTGTGTAATATGCGTAGCCTATTCCAATTGCCTACACTTTTGAGCTGAAAACTAACCTTTTTTTCTTATAAATAGCTTGATATTATCTCAAAATAGGGACAGTGATTTTTGTATTTTGTGCTTCTCATCATATAAATCTGAAAATCAAATATAGCTCTTTTTAGGCATGGAAACCCTTCAAAACTAATATACTTTCCTTTGAAGTTATTTTGGTAAACAGAAAATTGTTTTTTCTTCATCCTGGCTTAATTATATCATTGGATTTGTCAACTGAAATGTATTAATCTTACATCCAGGAGCAGAGGTGCTTTTTTGGGCAGAAATTTATTTTGTGAGCAGTAGATCAAAGGTTTTTAAGTGAAGCGTTGGTGCAGAACTGAATTGATCGCCTGGTATCAGTGACTCATGATTGTGAAAGCAGAGGATTAACTTCTTTGGCAGCTCTTTGTGTGCAGTAAATAACACAGGGATGAGGGAGATTTCAAAAGGAAGAGTTCTTGTCTTTGTGTTGTCAAGAGGAAAATGCAGGCTTCTTGGACTTGAGGACTTGGGTGCAGCATGGGAGGCTTGCACAGAATGGGAAGGGGTACGTGCAGTTATTGATAAGAAAAGGCTTACTAGAAATGGTCTTTTTATTTCTGAACGTATTGATGAAATACCTTTGCTTCCTGTAGTCCCTAGTGAGATAAACATTCACAGAGAGTGAAAAATAATGAAGAGGCTTCCTCAATTTTACATTTTAATTTATTATGGAATGAAAATTGACATATATTTGAAAATAATTTTTTTTACTGAAGTAAAGCTTCAAGTCAAGTGCAGAAAGGTGCAGTGAATCAACATAAATTCATGCTCTAAGTCATTTCACTTTCCAGTTTTTACTCAGCAAGTTTTTAAATGTAATTTTAATGGTCCAATGTAAGTAAGAAATGATACTTGGGGGTTTTATCTGTCTTGGAAACAATTATACATTTATAACAGGCTGATTTGTTTGGGTTTTTTTAATGAGATGTTTAGGCACTCTGGAAGTAAACCCAAAATCTTGTGGTTTGTAACTTACTGATTTTTATTAAAGCTCCCACACACAAAAATAAGAAGGAGATTGTTTGAGATTTGAGAGTTTGGCATTTTCCGAGGTTTAGAGAGGATTAGATTGAATTCTTTATAACATTTAAGCTTTTAATTTTGGTGTTAGCTCCAAGAAGCTGTGGGGCCGTCTCCTCTCTGCTGGTGCCGTTTACACCTTCTCTTCAACCTCTTTGACCTGAGAGGAGACAACCTTGCCATCCACCACCTCTTCAACGATTGTCTTGATCTTCATAACTTTGGTTGATTCTGGTAATGAAATCAAACAGCGAATTCATTAAATGTGATGTATAGTGACAGGCTAAGGTTACTGCAGTGCTGGCAGCAACTCCACAGAGAACATGGCTAAAGGCACCTTTTCAAGGCACTGGGACTGTGCAGTAAAATTTTGGGATATACAGGACATGATTCCTCTTCCTTTGAATAACCTACATGGTACCCAGAATATAATAAGTGGACACTGTATCTCTCCTGATATTTTTGCTTCTGCTTAGCACAAACTTGTAGATGTAAAGCCTTGGAATATTCTTACACTTCACTGGATATTGTAGCTATGAAACGAGATCCTTTATCTGGGGCAGTCAGTGGGGAGAAGCAGCTGCTTCTGGAGTTCTCCAGAGGGGAATCCAATGCTACTCTGTCGTTCTCTTGGCAATTTGAGGAGTCTGTATTTTTACTTTGGGCACCTGATTTACATACATAAAGCCAGGCTTTGTATAATCCCTGTGGGTTATCTATTCATATAATTGATTGCTTTCTTGATGATAGATTTCTCTGAAACTTTGTCATTTCATACCAGGCTACTTAGTTCTGCAACATTTCAACAGGCAGCCGTCAAAGATAAGGGGTTGGTGTAACGTACCTTTTTCAAGCTCTGTTGTAGTTGTTTCCACTTCGAAATGTCTGTTCAAATTATAAATTAAAAAATGTAAATAAATGGTACTGGATATATTGAATGTTTGTATGAATATTGTATGTCTCCTGTGTGTTTAATCAAGACAGCTAAAGATCTTTCATCAATAAATTTATCTGTGTGTTCAAATGAGTTTTCTTACACCAGTGGGAAGTGGCAGGTTTCACACTTCGCCTGCTGTGAATATCGACTGTGTTTGCAATGCTGTTTGGTGCCACACAGGAGTCAGCCAACAAGCAAAGGGCACGTATTTCCTCACCCGCTGTCCTCTCCTTCCAGGAGACGGCGGTATGTAGCGATCTCCATTTCCAAGCGAGTCTTGATATCCAACAACATAGTGTACTTGCTGTTTTGACCTTCCATGTCAGCTCGGAGTTGCGCCAGTTGAGCCTCTAAACTGGCAACCGATTCCTGTATTTGGACCAGCTGATAACTGTAACGAGCTTGTGTTTCAGCCAGAGTGGCTTCTAGAGACTTTGTCTACAGCCAATGGAAAGAGCAGAGATGAGTTACTCAAGAGGATAATGTTTTTGTGTTAATGTTTTGATTGAAAAGCATCTCAGTTTCTACATTTATCCATGTAACCATCTACTAAACACCGTTCTTATTTCGAGTACTCTTTATTACTTACCATGTTAAAGTGGGTCTGTAACTCCATCTCCAGGCCCTGAAAGAAGTGTCTCCGCTCGGTGACCTCCTTCTTCTGGACTTGCAGCTCTTCAGTGTGGATCGCTACTTCCTGATTCAGTTGCTCTGTCTGAAATGCCAACATGAAAGGGCTGTAAACTGCAGTGGGGCATGGCTGGGGTTCTTGCTGATGTTTAAATAATTGACCTTACCTGCTTTTCAAATTGTTCTTTGGCCTCTTGACGATACTTTTCTGCCATTTCTTCGTATTGCCGTCTCATGTGTTCCATAACAGTTGCAAGATCGATGCTTGGAGCAGCATCCACCTCTACATTAACGGAGCCACTCACCTCTTTGCGGAGTCTGCCAATCTCCTACAGCAATGAGGACAGTGTTAGCATTGGTTACAGGGAACTTTCAGTCCTGAATATTGGAAGCAAATTCAAAATCTACAGACATAGAAGTGATTCTGAAACCTTCACTCTGAAATTTCTGTATGTATGTTTATGTATGACACTAAAAAAAAATCTCTCCATGACAGTGTTCTGCTGCTCTCACCTCCTCGTGGTTCTTCTTCAGAAAAGCTAGTTCTTCGTTCACACTTTCAATCTGTGACTCCAAGTCAGCTTTGGTCAAAGTCAAATCATCACGAACTCGGATCAGTCCGACAATGTCATTCTCAGCGCTTTGCTTGAGCAGGTGCTCATTCTCGTACCTGTAAAGCAAGACTGGTTGTTGTTATCATGAACATGCAGCCGTTTGTCGTTCACGTTAGAATGGGTGACCACTACAGATGGAGATGTAACAGTTCACTTTTTTATTAAGAACTTACTTCAGTCTAAAATCATCAGCAGCCAGTTTGGCGTTGTCGATCTGCAGAACGAGCCTTGCATTTTCCAGCTGTGCAGCAGCAATCTAGAAAGGAATGGTTGCAAAGTGATGGACCTTTGCACATAAATGGCCTTTCAGGAAGGGATCTGCTTTTAAAGGATGGGAAATAAAACTAGCGAAAAGTAAGGTGAAAGATTTAAGAAAAATTAATTGGAAATGTAATTTTACAAATCTGTTTGCTGGGGAAATATTTTTTGTTCGTAGTAATAATTTACTGTTTCACACGGTGACCTATTACTATTTCTGAGCATTTGGCAGTCTTTTCTGAAACGTTTGAAACACTTTGATATCCACAGATGCTAAACTCTATTTAGATATGCAAATTCCATCAGTATTCTCGCAAAATAAAACTACCTTAGGCAAATAACATAGCAGTTAATATTGATTCAAATGTTTGTCATGTATGGGGTTACTCACATCTGCAGACATAAATCCAGTATTACTAATTAGGTAGAATCTGTCACTAATTTGTATCTGGTCAAACTAAAGCATTTATTTTATTGCAATTTGGAGAAGTATGTTTTCTACGGTAGATTACACTCTATCTCCCTGATAAAAGCAATTCATATATTTATAAGTGGCTGCATGCTACCTTACCTTGGTTTGGAGATCTGCAATTGTTTTAAAGTATGAGCTGTAGTCATGCCTGACTTCTATGGTGTGCTTCTCGTACCACTCCTTGATCTGCTTTTCAACCAGCGAGTTTGCCTTTTCCAGCGAACGCACCCTTTCCAGGTACACAGCCAAACGGTCGTTTAAGTTTTGCATAGTTGATTTTTCATTTCCAGCAAGCAGAACATCATTACCAGTAATACTAAGCTGGAAGTTCCCACCGAAGCCTTGTCCGTAGCCGCTGCTGGTGGATATGCGGGTGCCACTGCCGCCAGCTCCCCCGTAGACGCTGGGTGCCTGGATCTTTTGGATGACCATTTTCCTGGACGTTACGCCACTGACGCTGGGAGCTGTGGACTGGACGCGGGCGCCTGTACTCCACTGGCTGCTTCGGGCAGAGAATGCCATTTCTCTTGCCTTCTAGGACGAAGTGGCTGGATCTACACAGATGGAGGGCAGGTGAAGTGAAGAGCGAGGTGTGCTCTGTAAACCTTTATACTGTGTTTCAGAGAGGAAGGACAGTGGCGATAAACCCCACCTCTGTTGACACACACTGTAGCTGCTGTCAGCACAAACAGCGTGCAGCACATTGCCCCCACACTCCATGTAACGTAAAAGGGTTCTCGTCTGTTCATCTGTGTTTGAGGAAATCTCCCTGGGTAGTTTGGCTTCCTTTGTTGTTCTCTTGAATAAAAGATAAACCGCAAATAAACCATTGAATCATTTATGACAATACACCTGCAGCCATGCTCCTTATTTTCCTTTTGAACAGACAGGGAGATTCATACCCCCATGAGCAGTATGTGAAATTAAAAGGGGAGCTGACTACATGTGGCAAGAGAACTTAAAATGTATTTGTATTTGCAATCGAATGTTTCTTTCTGTTGAGCAGGCAAAAGTTTGGGCCTCAGGACAGTCTAGGACAGCGTATAAATTATTAGAAAGGACGCACTTATAACTCCCATGTTAATTTATTTTATGGTAAGCGCAAAACCATATTCATAGCGTAACTGCAAAGTAAATGTTGTTGTAGTTGAATATGCATTCATTTAATACTAGCAAACTGTTGCATGTTGGACTCTAGCTTTCAATGCAACTGAAATTAAGCGGAAAGAGCACTGCTTGGCTCCTAGATGAAGTAATGGGAACAAGAATATTGAAAATCTTTTATTTCACATATGAGATGCTGAGGTCCTTAGAGTGACAGGGGGTGTTGTGATCGAGCTTCCAGTGCGACTGGTGTGCAGCCCTCCCGCGTGGTTGAGGTTCAAGGAAAACCAGTGACCCTCCTGCCTCACCAGCATTCCAAAGGGGCTCCCAGCTGAGCTCTGCTGCTGAGCCTCCTGTCACAAACCTGGGTCTTGTGTTCACTAGCAGGAAAACGGGTGCGTTTGTTCAGTGCCTGTGGAAACCCAACAATTCTTCTGATCATACTGAAGTTCCCAAAGAGATGATGGTGTGTGCTTTGATACCGAAAATGCAGGGATGCGGTGGAAAGCAAGGGAAAACAGTAGCGACTGAGGGGGTTGTTAGTGCAGCAGGGAAGCAGGCAGCAAGGGTGCTTGGGATGATATGTAGGTGTAGTTCCTTGGGGCACTGCACTGGCAGCGCTTTATTATTAATGTACAGGTAGAACAATTCACAGATATTGCTTGTAGCGGTGAAAACAGGTGCTGTAGATACTGATCTTCAGCCTTGGGGCAAGGGAATTGATGAGAAACTATGCTTTGGAGGCATTAAACTATATATTGGAGGCATTGAAGATTTTGAGAACACTTAACCTGGGATGTTAAGGAACCAATACTGCAAAACTTTTGAAGTTATTGTGCCACAGATTAGTCTTACTATTGGTTGAAGAGAAAGAGTTCGGCTGTCATACTCAGCTGTTCTGAAAATACGAAACTTCCAGACCGAAGTGATCAGTGTTCTGGGCAGAACATTTTTGCAGGAGGATGCTGTGAGATGTCTGCGGACCTTGAACTTCTTTGGGTGTAACTGATAATGAAAAACATTTATGGCAGCGGAAACCAAAGTACACTAGCTGTATCATTGGGGCTGTTACTGTAGGAACTCAAGGTCAGCTCATTTAAACTGTCTATAGTGAGTAAGAATGGATTGTGTTGGTAGGGCAGAGCTTATGCCTTTAAAGCTATAAGAATACAGCAAGGAATCCTGCTACAGCTACATTTCTTGGCTGCATATTTCACTGCCTAAATCTCTGAGTGTTTTGTGATGCCCTGTTTAAGAGTAAACATTCTGTTTTGCCTTCTGAGTATATATTAAAATTAATTTCTGTTACCTTGATAGTATTTTTTCTAATCATCACTTGAACGTGACATTTTTCGTATGTATTTAGTAAATGACAAAGGTTATTTGTTAACTTTTATGTTCACCTACGAATGCAAGAAGATGCCACTGAAGGTCCACATTGGCTTTTGTGGTCAGATTCTTAATCTTTGCTTTCCCAGCTATCCCACCTCTGTGTGGAGAAGCAGCTACAGAGTTTAACTGTCAGAAGCTAATGGTGTGTAATGTTAATGTCTGGTGTTTGAAATATAGAGAAGCTGGATACTATTCAGAAATGTAAGAATAATGTAAAACCACATTTCAGATTGATGGAGAAATAAAATTCACTGGTACCTAAACATTTCTAAAATTTTCTGTACCTTCACTTTATACTGTGATCTGAATTAAAGTGAACATGAGCATCAGAGCAGACATTTGCCTTGCATTCTGGCTCTTCTGCTTCAGGTCAAACTGAAATTTCAACAATTATTTTTCTTCCAGAATCCTCTTGACTATTAAGCAGAAGTGTTCAAGGCGTTTGTAACTGAAGCATAGAGCAATAGTATCATGTGGACCTAGTCTGAAAAGATAGCGGGCTGAATTTTTCTAGCATTCTTTCTCTTTTCTTCTCCAAATTGTTTCCTGGCAAATTTCTCCAAGCTACTTCTATGCTGAAACACAACCTGGAATATTCACAACAATATTTACTAAGGTCAGGATGGGTATGGTTCATGCCAAGGGTGGGGTTTATTCATATTTTTTAGTTCAACACATTTTTTTTCATAAAATACATCTTGAAGGGTTGTACCAGTCATTGGAGATTGCAAGAATGAACACTGGCAACTCTGTTGATAGCGGTGAATGGAACACAGGCCAGGGCACAGCCTGACCGAAGGGCAAGTAGCTTTGTGTGGCTTGCACGGCAAAGCTGGTGACTGGGAGCGGCTGAGCCTCCCCTGCCACCTGCGCTCTGCCCAGGTGTTATCTGGGAGAACCTGGGCTGCCTTATTCGTCATTTCTTATATTTATTGGTTGTAATGGTAAACAATCTCAGTAGATGTTGAGCAACTCAAAAAAGTCTTATCTAATAGCTACAGTTTTGAGCAACTCTAAAGAACAGTGTGCCCAGGTGGCCAAGAAAACCAATGGCATCTGGGCTTGGATCAGACACGGCGTGGCCAGCAGGGCCAGGGAGGTTCTTCTCCCTCTGGACTCGGCACTGGGGAGACCGCTTCTCGAATCCTGGGGTCAGTTCTGGGCCCCTCACCACAAGAAGGATGTTGAGGCTCTGGAGCGAGTCCAGAGAAGAGCAACGAAGCTGGTGGAGGGGCTGGAGAACAAGAGGAGCAGCTGAGAGAGCTGGGGGTGTTTATCCTGGAGAAGAGGAGGCTGAGGGGAGACCTCATTGCTCTCTCCAACTACCTGAAAGGAGGTTGTGGAGAGGAGGGAGCTGGGCTCTTCTCCCAAGGGACAGGGGACAGGACGAGAGGGAATGGCCTCAAGCTCCACCAGGGGAGGGTCAGGCTGGACATTAAGAAAAAAAATTTCACAGAAAGGGTCATTGGTCCCTGTCAGAGGCTGCCCGGGGAGGGGGTTGAGTCCCCTTCCCTGGAGGGGTTTAAGGGACGGGTGGATGAGGTGCTGAGGGACACGGGTTAGTGATTGATGGGAGTGGCTGGACTCGATGATCCCGTGGGTCTCTTCCAACCTGGTGATTCTATGATGCTTTGCTGATGCTTTAGTTCAGCAGAGCAGCTTCCAGCTCAAAGCTCCCCTGTGAATGCACCATAGAGGTGTCTGTGGATCCATGCCTAACGCTTCCTCCAGTGACGTGCGCGGCTGGGATGGTTTGTGTGTGGCCATAATAAAACAGTCACAGCAGCACTAATAAATTGATTTCATGGAGAAACCTCACTTGTGTGACAAAAGTTTAATGTGAAGATCAGTCATGCAGGGTTCTGATAACAGGGGCATGCCGTTCGTATTACTCACCTTTACTAACGAGTCGTGGGTAATCAGTCTTTGAGAGTTCAAGGAAAAAAAGACACACCCAGCTCTGGTTCTGCATTTGTGCTGCCTTTAGGTGGAACATAGGCTTTAATTTTGGCTGAGTTCAAGATTTAAGTACAGAAAAGTCTCCCAGTTCAGTCTTCAGTGATGATCCCTTCTAGGTGGGAAATCCAGCCCCCATTTATCAGACCCTGTGTAAGTTGTAAGATGAATTTTCAGGAGAAAAGCAGAGTAAATTTGTAATGTAGAAGTGAGGCAATAGCAGATTTTAAATTAAGATTTTTGTGAATGAGTGAAAATAAGTACTTAGGACCATTCTGTACCCTTAAAGGAAGCTCTTTCTGCACCAGTTGATAGTGCAGGTGCTGCTCCCTTGCAGATGGCTCTGTCCAAAGAGGAAAGAAAGATGGTTTGTGTTTTGTTGAATGTGATCAGACCAGAGAAAAGTCCAGAGGAATTCACAAACTCAGCTGCATTCACTTATGTCCTGAACGTCGTCAGGATAAGATCTTACACTGTCTTCCTCACGTGTACATTTTATCCTCCTTTCCTTCTCTTCTTTATCTTTTGTCCAGTGAAAGTACCTTAATCGTCAAAACGTTGCACTTTATTTCTTTCTCCTTGGAGTTTTTGACCAGAGAGGTAAATTTAAAACTTTCGCTTTCAATAGTTCAATACTTATAGCACTTTTCAGATCCTGGCGTGTGCTTAAGCGTTGTGCTGGGATCATCCTCCCCCAGCCACAGGGTGAAAAGGAGCGTCAGGAGCTGCCGTTCCTGTCTCAGCTGCTCTCTTCAAGCACAATCCCATCTCAGTGCCAACAATAACAGCTCCAGGCCATACAAATGAAGCTTCTCTTTCTTCTCCCCTAGAAGTACCTTTAGTATCAGCTGTATAGAACCCAAAAGCCACCAGGCAGAGCTTTTTCCCTTGTAAAAAGTCTGTGCAACCGAGGTGTCAATGGGATGAGAAAACCAGTAACCTGGAGAATATTTCAGCTTCCTCGTTTTCTCAGCTGCGTAATGCTGGAATAGTTTGGTACACATGATAAAATATTGTGTATTTCTATGATTCAGTAAGCAAATACAGTTCTCACGACGCCGTGCAAATAGGACACACACTGATTGTACACTAACCAATCCACACAGCACCTTATCACAGCTGTTCACATCCATGCAAGGTTCGTTTGCCAGCTTTTAAAAACATAATCCTTGTGGTTTCAGAGACTGGCCTTCTATCCCACCTGAAATCCCAAACCAGGAGGGAAGCTTAGTCTGTTCCCAAGGATATAATTGCCTCCGCGCTGTTGGGATTGCCCTGGCGTGGCTGCAGCTTGTGTTTTGGGGCCCATCCTAGTGACCAAGGGGCATCTTCTCTCCCAGTGCCTGTATATCCAGGAGCAAACCATGAGCTGCTTTCTCTGGAAAGGAACCTGCAGAACAGCAGTGGCCCAGGTGGCCAAGAAGGCCAATGGCATCTTGGCTTGGATCAGACACAGCGTGGCCAGCAGATCCAGGGAGGTTCTTCTCCCTCTGGACTCGGCACTGGTGAGACCGCTCCTCGAATCCTGGGGTCAGTTCTGGCCCCTCAGCACAAGAAGGATGTTGAGGCTCTGGAGCGAGTGCAGAGAAGAGCAACAAAGCTGGTGAGGGGGCTGGAGAAGAAGAGGAGCAGCTGAGAGAGCTGGGGGTGTTTATCCTGGAGAAGAGGAGGCTGAGGGGAGACCTCATTGCTCTCTCCAGCTCCCTGAGAGGAGGTTGTGGAGAGGAGGGAGCTGGGCTCTTCTCCCAAGGAACAGGGGACAGGATGAGAGGGAATGGCCTCAAGCTCCACCAGGGGAGGATCAGGATGGACAGCAGGAAAAATATTCCATGGAAAGTGTCATTGGTCCCTGTCAGAGGCTGCCCAGGGAGGGGGTTGAGTCCCCTTCCCTGGAGGGGTTTAAGGGACGGGTGGACGAGGTGCTGAGGGACATGGGTTAGTGATTGATGGGAATGGTTGGATTCGATGATCCAGTGGGTCTCTTCCAACCTGGTGATTCTGTGATTCTGTGATACTGTCCCAGCGGCAGGATCTGTGCCAGGCATCGAAGTGAAAACCAAAAAGAATGAAAGCAGCTCCAACACGCACCCCTGTGCTTCCCTGGAGAGGGCTGTGCGCTTTCAGGAATGCCCTGTACACAAATACCTCAACTGACATTTCCCATTCAGGTTGTTGGCTGCCCTGGAGGGGCTGGTAGGAGACTGTGGGATGGAAAAGAGAGCTGGTTCCATCCATCATCCCCGGGCAGCAGGGTGTGTGTGTGCGGGCCAGGCACTAGGGGCCACCACTCGCCTGCCGCACGGCGCTCTGGGCCAAACAGGAGGATCCATGGTGCCACCCCCGTGTGCTTAATGACACCCGTCTATTATACTCACAAATTTCACACATCACATTCTTGTTTGGTCCTGTATCCAGAGACATTTTTCTTTGCGCCTAACTCTTGGACACAAATGTTTAAAGGAATTCCAGGAGTTGTATGTGGCAGTGAGTTTGTTGTCAGTGGCAACAAGTATTATCCATTTTCCTAGATCCTGGAAGCTGATTTTTTTTTTTTTTTTTTGAGAACAGGAATCATAGAATCATAGAATCACCAGGTTGGAAGAGACCCATCGGATCATCGAGTACAACCATTCCCATCAATCACTAACCCATGTCCCTCAGCACCTCGTCCACCCGTCCTTTAAACCCCTCCAGGGAAGGGGACTCAACCCCCTCCCTGAGCAGCCCTTCCAATCATGCCTCTTTCTCTGTGACTGATGCTTGAGGACCTTAATTTATAGACAGCAATAAACTCATTAAAGAAAATGTCTCTTTGCATTTGTTTTTATGATTTTGTTCTGCAAAGCAACAATGCTATTTCCAGTGCAACAGCTGCATTCCCCAAATGTCTTGGGAACTGGCTTGAGACTTTTCTGAGCGAGATTGACTTAGAAACAGAGCCTGGGCACTCAAACTGCTTCCAAAAACTGGTAATTTATCTATCTAATAAGAAATGAAAATGTAGCTTTTTTCCCTGCACTGGTAACTAAAATTGAGATTTTCTATCTCCTTGCAGCAGCATTACCACGTTTCCTTCTTTGAAATTGCTCTGGCAAGAGTTGCTTTCAGTGTGTTTGCTTTACGCATTTTCTGCCTTAATTTCTTGTGTGCGTGATTCCATGTAGATCTGAGCCAAAGCCGGTGCTTTCTCTCTAAAAATGTCTGTTCTGAAGAAGAACTGTATATTTTGTCAGCTAAGTCAGCTTGTTTGTTTCTCCTTCTTGTCCCTGTCTGCTCCAAATAATTATTCCTCTAAACTGAATTACATTTTTGTCTAGTTAAATTATATCCCTCATTTTAGTTGGTTTCTGTAGAGCCCAACACCAGCCTATCAAATGAATTTCTCTTGACTTGTCCTTGGGCCTTTGGAAAGCAAAACAGTTCACCCCTGAAGTCTAGATAGTTGTTGGAAGTATCTTTACCACAGCTGCTGCTGCAATTTTATGCCTTTGAGCTTCTGATGCATATTCAGACTTTGGAAAGGCAAATGAGTTTGTCCAGAAGAAGCAGCCGTGCTCCTCTTTCCCCATTAGGTCGTGCCCAGTGCTATCATCTTCATCGTACAGGCACCTCAAGCTGCAGCGCCTCAATGTGCAGGTATAATATGATATTTTTGCAAGTGGTTCTTTTATGCTGACCCCTGGATTTGACTCTCAAGTAGGTCATTTTGGCGTAGTCGCACAATGAAAAATATCACAAAAATACAACTTGAAAAGAAATGAAAACTTCTGCTTAGGAAAGCGTTATGAGGGAGCACGACGTTGTAAAAAATTACTTGGGATTTCACAAAGCTAAATGTTCAAGTAGAGTCAATAATTAAGATGCTTTTGCTGTGTAATTCAGGTCGTGGGGAGGATGGAGGGGGCAGGCCTCTCAGGCTTTGTTCATTCCTTGCTTCTCTGTTTATAGATCCTTCCCTTTTCTAAATGATTCATACGCAGGAATAGGCATCTCCCAGCAAAACTTCAGAAACCTTTATAGGTCAGGGTGTGGACATTGTGAAATGTGTTACCAGCTCTTCTACCTGCTCTCTCTGCTTCAATAACAGCACGCAAACCGTGACTTTAACAGGGTTAGAAATCCTGGCTTTTATTTTCTCCTTTCTGAAATGACCTGGTGAATTTTGCGGTCGTCTTAACAAGGCAGGCAGAAAGCCGGAATTTTGCGTTCTACAGAAACGTCTCGTTCATAAATAAGAAAGAACCTTGCAACTGCGCGGCCACGGCACCGGGAGGAATGTGTGATTAGCAGCCCAAACCGTGACTGCATTACCTCACTGCAAACTCCGGCCGGAGGAGCAGCAGCTTCCCTACCAGCGCTGTGTATCGTAAGACACCTTCATAAGATCTAACATTTCTACAAGTGAAATGAGCTATGACTCACACAGGCTCTGGAGTGCGTTCAAGTCTGGTATAAATCACTCTGAAGGATTATTTAGTGCAGGACTTCCTTAAATGGCAGGTGAAACTGCAAGAGGTGATTTGTGAACGCTGATGGTTTCAGCCTCCTTTTATAGACTGAGAGTTCCTGTGTCTTTGTTAGTTTGTAGAAGTATTGTTACATCATTCCCTTAGACTTAGCGTTTACATTATCTCCCAACGATTTTTTTTTTTTTTTGCTATCCTGTTCCATTTATGGGAAATAGAAGGTATTCACTGAGTGCGTTATTTTTTATATTTAATTTTTTTTTAAATTGCTCTTTCAATGGGCCTGAGTCAATCCCTTCCTTGAGGCTGAAAAACCACTGCCGTGTCTATTTAATACTGAAGTAGCATAAATACCAGCTGGCAGAGTACAATCAGTTTTAATACAATGAATTAATAAAATGCTTTTTCCAGCAATCCAGTCTCACTCTTCTGAGATTCCCCTTCATTCAAGACGCTGATCTGGGGCTCAGAGAAAGAAGCGCTTATGCCCTCTTTTTTTAAAATTTACTAAATGTTACATCACCAAAGACAGACAGCGTAGTGTTCTGGGCTGGACTAACGTCAGCAGAGCGATCAACAGATGGAAATGTAGAACATCAAAGTATGTGCAGGGTCTTGACTGGCATCACACGCTTGCGATGGATCAATCGGAGGGTCACCCGGCGCAATCAGGTGCAGAAGGCATCGTCGTCGCTACGGAACAGCTACTCGTGGAAGTGGTGTTATCTAATAGCTGGGGTAAGTAGAAGCTGTGAAGTGATGGATTCTAATTTAGTTGCTATCAGTGACTTTCTTTGCAGCCTTAAGCAAGTTGTGTCATCTCTTTTCCTGATTTCTCAAGCAATAAAATGGGAGCGATAATACTACCCCCATTTGTTATCTCCCGAAATTAATCTCTCAGTGTGTTGAGAGTATAATGTTAACAGTACATGCAAGTGGTAAATATTAGTGTCATTATCTGTTATTTAGGGTGCAGACCTACCCTAAATACATTTAGAAATGCATAGCGTGTTTACCAGAGCACAAATTCAGGAATAACAAATAACCCTTAGACACATGGCAATGTAGGCAGTGACCCAGCATCATAAGAAAAGAGGTCTGCAATTATACGTAGTCCTCTAAATCCATGAAAAATGCCCCAGAAATAAGCAATTTTTTTCGCCATGGCATACTTGCTTTAATTTAGAAAACAATGCACTGTGACTAGTATTGATATATTTAAACACTAATTGGTTTACTTCCTTTATTAAAAGACAGCAACAGGGACGAAGGTGTTGGAGCTGTCGATGTGTGAAAGTCTCAATAAACAGAGTGAACCGTGGAGCTGCGCAGGTCTGACCATTGTAGAATGCAAGGACAGAGTTGTAAGAGAAGGTTAAAACTGTAAGAGCTGTGGAGCAGACTGAGAATTCTGCTGGCTTAGCTCCACCATTGGGACCATAGCTGAGCGTAAAAGAGGAATGCAGGGAGCGCATCGCTCACCTCTGTGCGAGGGGACTCTAGGACATGGCGAAGCCAGAGCATCGCTCAAGAATGTGAAATAAGGATAGGTGTGTTCGTCAAAGCACTTAAATTATTTGTTTTCCTTCTTCCCTTGTAGTTCAGCGCAATCAAAACGTAGGGCGAAGCGCAGATACTGTGCCGGGGTTTAGAAGATACTGTTCTGTCATTCTTCGTTTTGGAGCGCTGCAGTTGTGCTGTGAACATCTGGCAAATGAAAATGGCTTTAAATAACACGGAAGGTTGTTCAAGAATACCTGGGCACATTTTGTCCAGATGCTATAAACACCAGGTCTGGCTCGTTGGATCTCGTAAGCCGTAAGGAAGGACATCGTTAATTAGCCAAGAGTTACTAATCCTGTAGTACGAGTTTTACCCAATTTGAAGAAACCATTAGGTAATCCATTCAATGCTTTTGGGATCGCTTTGTGCAACAAGGGTGGAGAGTTGGAGGGGAGTTAAGGGGAATCATCAACTGGTCGGAACATGCCGGTAAGAAAAGATTCTATCGCAGAGATGGACTGTTTTAAATCTGCATTTTCTTTGAAATTTTTGCCTTGTTTTCTGAACCTTGTTTCAAAGCAAACCAGGTAACAGGAATCCTTTATGAAAGTCCCTCATGAATAGGCATGGATGATTACAATGACAATTTCCCTCATGAATATGAGACTGCCCTGAACACACGGGTTTATGCGCAGACATTGACTTTGGGATGCAAATCTGTGCAGACGCTCGTCATGCTCCATGTTGTCTTTCTTCATTCTGTCTTCCTCATCTAAAGATTCCCAATAATATTTCTCCGTTTCTTGCTCAGTTCTTAGCTTTGCCTGTCATGGGCAGTTCTCCTGTTGCCATTAGGGGCTCCTCCTGGGTCGGTGGCTGGGCTGATGCGAGAAAGGGGAAGAAGGTTGGGTTTGGCTGAAGAACTTTGGCCTCTCCCCTCACTTTAGTGTGGATTGCATGCACCAGTCTGTCCTGGCTGCAGAACCCATCAACAAAACCGATGAACACTGATACGAAAGCATAGAACTGAAATGACGTTTTGAATTAAATGGGTCACTGAGAAGAAAAGAGAGTATTTGGAAATTACAAAGTACTTCTCATCTTTGAAGGGAAGTGTAAAGACAGTTCAAGAAAACGTCTCTAAAGCTCAAGAACAAAGGAATGTTCCTAGGGTGATTATTTTAGTGAAGTGCACTTTACAACAGCCTTACTTTTTTAAACAGTGACATTGGAAAGTTGTAGATAGGGAAGTCAAATAATTTTGCCTATGTAAATATCACCTTCAAATTACGTCTCCTCTTCTTTTTAGTGTCCTTCCAATTTTATACCTCTTGAAACAATGAGGCTTTTGCAGTCTCGACCTCTGTCAGTTCCTCTGCCACTCTGGGCTGGCGCAGGTATAGGAAAGAGCAAAATTGGAAATTCCAATGACCAGAACAAGTAATGGGGAAGAATTTATTGGTTGCAGTGAGGTATATGATGAGAGACACCGAACCAGGAGAAAAGTCAAGAGATTATTCACTTTAAATTACAGTTAATTTGCAGAGCAATAAATGAATCACAGATGAAGATCCATGCCCCAGTGAGATGTGCATAATACATATATTACCAGCTCAGACAGTCATTTTCATTGAGTAGCTTTTCTTCAGCTTTTTGATGACTAAAAGCTCTTTAAACTGATGCTACCAGCTATACCCAGCTCTGTATGGCAATTTGCATTATTGGGCTGCAGTTCATTTTAGGACAGAGTTCACTCTAGTGTCCCTGGTTTACACAGAGGGAGACCAACATGCAGCACGTGGTCTCACAGCGGGGCTGTTGGAGCTCATCCCACTAGGAAAGCCGGTGATTAACAGGATTTCTTCCTTCACGCTTGCCGGTGGATCTCATTGATGGTGGAGGACACCACCTGCCCGTTCACACTGTCATGGACAATCGCCGTGATCTTCCGATCAGTCGCCCCAGCGTGTTCTGAAAGAAGAAGGCAAGTTAATTAGACAAAAATGAATGATGAGGTGAGATGGTGCAGGGAAAGCTTCATTTACAGTAACTTACTGTCTGCCTTCTGAAGTGATTTATCTTCCCTCGTTTCCTTTAAGTTAATAATTGTTATTGCTCTTCGTAAAATTTACGGCCAAAGAGTCACCCCGAGTCCTGTCCAAATGATCTGTACAGCCCCCTCCCAGCCACTGCAACCCTAACTTCAGAGCAAATTGTCCTTCATGTCTGTAGGTCACACTCATGCCAGACGGTGAGTTTCCAGACATGCAGATTTGCTGTTTGCTCTCAAGCCCTAACACTGTTTTAGTCACCAAATGGAATCTCCCTACGACAGCGTTAGTCCCGCGTCGGAGCTTTGGGCAGCGTTGGACTGACAGAGGTCAGTGTGCAGGCAGCCCAGGAGCGGGCAGACACGGCAGGACGTGTTCTCAAGCACCGGCCTTCCCCAAAATGACGAGGCACGGAGATTGTTCTCAGCTATGGCCCACGCGCAAATCAGCTGCCATGCGAACCTCTTGCAGTTCATGGGAGGTTAAATCATTCTGAGGAAAATTTGATTGGAAATCACAGTAATTAAGAGTCACCATAGACAAAAAAATAAAAGATTTTTACCTTTAGCTTTTGATTCAGATTTTCTTGCTATCCTGTAAAGGTAATAAAACAGAGAAAAAATTATTATTATATTCATTTCAAGAAGTTATTCATCCCCTTTCCCTCCCTGGTTCTAAGGAGACCTCATGTCTGTGGAAAGAGAGAAAAAAATAAAGAAAAAAAAGGATGATGCTTTTGTACCATGAGAACTTTTCCGCTTTGGCAGTCTTAGACACAGAGCCTCTCGCCTGAAGCTGTTCCCATCTATGTTCATTATCACTTCCACTGCACAGCTGCATTTTTTCTCATATGCTCCGAGTCGCCCAGGTTGATCCTATTCTGGCTTCTGACAAACAGCCCTGTACTTGGTGATATCGTGTCTTGCCTCCTTGAGACCATCAGTTCTAAAGGTCGCTAATCTTCCTGCTTCTTTTTCTATAAATAAGACACACTCTGTATATATGATGAGACTAGAGAAAAAGTTTGGCTCTTGATGAGACTAGCCCGAAGATTTCTGAACGGGGGGTATCAGACCAGCTGGAGATGTGAGGGATCAGTGGGGGCGTTTGTAACTGCGGCTGGCTGACCAAACCCGATCTAAACGTGTCTCCAGGCTTCTTTTTGACCTAGAATTTGTTTTGAAGAAGGAAATTGCTCTGAATTTCACTGCAATTGGCATTTTTTTCTGTGCTGAGGTAGGCACGCTGTGGGAACGTAGAATTTTTTTTAATAAAAAGTTATATTAATTCAGGTAATCCAAATTACACGGATACAAGTTTCTCTGTATAGTAAGTGGCTCCAGCTTTTTATTATGATCCATCACATTAAAATACCAACCCTTGATGTAGCATGGAACTCACAAGCTTTGATTAAGCATAAACAAACAAACAAATAAATAACTCGAATATGAGAACTCTCTTCTCATCTATTCCAGTCAGGGCGGCTTTGCCTTACCCGTCAGCATTCCCTTCCAGCAGCAGGCGGTAAGTGGAAATTTCCTTCTCCAAGCGGGTTTTGATCCCAAGAAGAACCCTGTATTGGTTATTTTGCTGCTTAATGTCATGACGGACTTGGCTTAGCTCTTCCTCACGTTTGGAGATGATCTGCTGCATGTTTTGAAGCGCAACAGCGTAGTAATTCCGAGTGTCCGCCAAGGTGTCTTCCAGCATGCGTTTCTGATAGAAGAGATGATACCAGTGCTGTGGTTATTATTTATGTGGTGGTTATAGAGCAGAAATGCCAGCAAATTTGGTCTCTGGCTAGCAGATTGCAAAATTAAGGCTGTGGTAATTTAAACACTTATGCATTGGCATGACTGTTCTTGTGAAGACAGCAGAATGATGAAGCTGTGTCGTGTGTGCGTAATGAGAGGCAAAACCTGAGTGATTTATCTCTGCTGTATTCTTTCTGCCAAAAGTTGTGCTCCTGTAGCTCTCGACTCTTCTCTCAGCTCTGCGGTTACTCCAAAGCCTCCCAGAGCCGGGTACGTGAGCTTTAACGTCTGCAAGGGCTGGGGAACAGTTCTGAAGACTCCCCACCAGCATTTTTCACAGTTCATATATTTAGTGCATTATTAGAAGGGATACAAATATAGCATTTGTGTTACTATCTGTCTTCTTGGACATTTTTTTCTTTTTATATCATGGACCCAGCTATCACCTCTCTCCTTCTCCCCAGGCTTTTTTTCTAAGGAGAGGCAGAATTTTTTTCACTTCTTGGTGGTGGTTGCTGAATCTATTTTGCATAGTCTGGCATGGTCCAAATTCCAATGTCCCTGATACTTCAATAACTACACTAAAGTTATGCTAAGCTATGGATTTAATGAAGAATTGGTCCATGACAATTTCTGGGAGTATCTGAAAGCGTCTGGGTAGAGATGCCCACCAAGTAAATACCTTACTCATCTGTGCCTGCAGCTCGATGTCCAGGGACTGTAAAGTGCGTGTGAGGTCCTTGATCTCATTCTTGTTGCGCTGTATGTGCTCTGGATTGGGGGTTGCTGCCAGCGACGTTGCTGCAATCTGTGGAGCGAGAGCAAGAGAGAAGCTTACAGACTCTGGGCAGTCACATAGAGCAACGATGATCTTCAAAATGAGCAGGAAATAGTCGTTACCTGTTCTTTATACCAACTGTCCAGGCTTTGACGGTTCTTTTCAATTATGGCTTCATAATCCTCTCTTATTTCTGCAAGGATCTTGCCTAAGTCTTCAGGAGGAGCTGCATTTACTTTTACATTGACTTTGAAGTCTTGTGATGAGCGATTTGCTTCCATATCCTATTCATAAATTAGCAAACTTGTTTATGAAAGTGGAAAATTTCCATCCCTGCCTTCTCGTTTTCACTTCCATCCTCTCACAATACCCAGATTACTTCTTTCATTGTGACAACTTAATGGCAACAGATATTCAGTTAGAATACTCGCAGCAAAGCATTATCCACATGTCAATTTTCCATGGAAAATTGACATGTGGATAATGCTTTGCTGCGAGTCAACTAGTGACTTAAATCGGCTTCTGTGGCAGAACTAGGCTAGAGAAGGCAGTAAAAAAACACGTGAGAAGACCTTTCCGAATCATGTTTCTGGAATATCCATACTTAATGAGGAAGCAATGACATTCTTTATTTATTTATCTCTTAGGAACCAAAATCCTTGGTGAAAATCTAACAGTATGTTCATCTTATCCTGCGTGTTAATATTTATGGAACTATAACTAAGTTTACAGGAGAGCAATGTAAAAGGTCTATGTAATTGTTAAAGAAATAATTGGATTAAAGCATATAATTACTGTGTAAACAACATAATTACAGGACAAGTCAAGCAGGTCTGGTAACATTCCTTTCAGAGTAGCACAGTCTTATGTGCTAGGTACCATTTTCAGAAGCGCCCAGGCAAAGTAGCATTTCAGGGCATGACATCATGGGCTCCAAAATGTGGATCAACTGGACATACTGACATCTCTGTTGGCTGCCCTGCTTCCAAGAACTATTCTACTGTAGCTGTTCAGCAGTAGCCTTGGTTATCGGGGGGTCAAGTCAAAGACAGCTTCACCTAGTGCCGTGGGCCCTGTGTGTTTCTATTCTCCGTTTTAATAACGCACGGGTTCCGAGTAGGGTGTTTGGTTCTGCATTAGACGATAACTGAGAACAACGTCAGATCAGGCAAAATGAAAAATTGTGCCGCAGTGGTATTACATGTGGGGGAATAACAGAGACCGCTGTGGTGAAGCTCTGGAACACCACGGAGCAGCATGGTTTTTTAACAGTTATTAAGTATTAACTCATTATTGTGCTTAGACTTTTTGAAACAGTAAGAATACAAAATTATTTATTCTTTCAAAAGGCTTCACCAACCACTCTTTTTAATTTTGATCCCTGAAGGTCTGTTTAGCTCAGGTCAGCCTGCTCTCGGTGACCCTACTTGAGCTGGGTAGTTGGACAAGGTGACCTCAAGAGTCGCCTTCCGACCTCAACCACTCTGTGCTTGTGTGGTTCTGTAAAATGATATCTCCAGAGCTGAGGGGGAGGTCTGTGATAAGTAAAACTCAGCAGCAAGCAGTAACATTTCCTATTTACTTAAAATCTCTGTGTGTTTACATCTAAGTATTAGATTTCTGAGAACATTTCTGTCGAATATGTAAGTTATTATGAGCCATGCGTGACGGATGGGTAGGTGACTAGAAAAAGGTGGGAGAAAATAAAGCAATTTGTTATCCTTTCTGTAATCCTAACATAATTGGTAAAGCAGAACGCAAACTTTGTGCCTCACCTGACTGTCATTGGCTTCTTTAGACACATGGTTGGGTTCTGAATCATGAGTCCCATTTATAGACTGTGGATCTTACTCGAAGTTAATTACATGGTAGCGAAGATGTGTGTGATAGGATTTTACCAAGAGGAACTTTTCTTACCTCCTCGTGGTCTTTCCTCCTGAGGATGTGCTCTTCTCTCAAGCCTTCAATTTCCATTTCTAGATCTGTTGTAATAATGGTCAGGCCGTCGAGCTCCTTACGCAGGTTCTCAACATCAAGCTGCACTCCCTGCCTACGAGCCTTCTCTGCTTCATACCTGTGTGAGGAGAAAGGAGATAACACGTGCTGGTTGAGGAGAGACGGCCTCTGGCCTTCATCTAAGTAGTGTTGAGGGGAAGTAGACTCACTTAAGTCCTGTACGTAGGGAACAAAAAACTAAGCAACCACATTCTGTTTCTAAAACATATTCTTCAAATATTCTTGAATAGCCTTAAAACCAAGATGGATTTGATTATTGTTTCTTTTCTTCTTCCTCCAGTTTGGTATGGAATAACTGCTCTTTCTTTCATTTTCCTTTTGGCATTTTAACATGCTCCAGGTTGTGAAACCTTTGAGAATATGATTCTTAAAAATTTGCTGACAGAGATGTGAAAACAGTATCAGCGGTCAACGCTGTCTGTAGTTTTTCCAAAATTAAAAGGTTTCAGTCCTTCAGAAAATGGGGAAGATGTCATGGAAGCCAGTTATTAGCATTCTTGTTGGACCTTGTGCAGTCTGCGGTTTGCACAAGGTGACCATAGTCAGGACGCTGCCGTATCCTCCCTTGGGCACTGGAAGCACTTTGGCTCCTCTGAATCTCTCCCTTTTTACTACATTTGTTGTGGCTCTATTGATGTTTCTACGTTCGATGCATGGGACTCATTCTGATTCCACTCTCTGAAAGCAGTTCCACCTTTCCTTTTGGTGACATCGCTGCGTGATACAGAAGACAAGGCTGGATACTGCCTGCAGTGCCGGTTGTTGACAATAAGAGAAATCTTCATGCTTCCTAAGACATCTAGAACTACCTTTCACCTATGAATGAAAATCCAAGTGTGCTCTGATAGCCAAGGAAACATCGGCTCATTTCCTGTGACAAAACCCGTGAGACTGCAAAACAGAAGATACTGAGGGAGGAGAATTTCCTGCAGAGCTGGACAGAGAGCTGATAAGTACAGGAATTTGGGCTGGTCTGGAGGAGCACAGTGCGGAGAAGGATTCATTTGTGTTTCCTGGTGACAGTTTGAAATGCCTTTTTGTCACAGGTATCAAGTGTCTGCTGTAAAACCTGCTCTTCGGGACCTGAACTAAGTATCATAAACAGGGTGAGTCAGGATTGTTCACCCTTCATTTGTGGTTTTTACATCCTTTTTTATCCTTTCTGTTTGGTTGCTGGTTTTTTTTTCTGTTCTACATTGGTTTTATTTATCCAGCATCACCAGAAGACGTCAGTAAAATCAGTTTCGTTTTTTTGCTAAATCCTCTTTCAAACTTAATCAGGAAAGCAAAGAAGAGCTTACTTGAGTCTGAAGTCTTCAGATGCCATGCTCGCGTTATCAATTTGTAAAAGGATACTGGCATTGGTGATCTTGCTGTCCTCGATCTGGAAGACAGAGAATCCAACAGAAGACTCAGTGTTGCCACATGAAGATGGTGAACAACCTGTGCTGCTTTCGACTCCCTGCTACTTGCACGAAGCATCTAAGTAGCAGAAGTCCCACATTAAGGACAGTACATGAATAGAAGAAGTTTAGTTTCTTAATTCACTTAAATGTTTCTGCAATTTTTGTCCATAATCCTACTTTTTTCTTTGTCTTCTCTGGATAGGAAGGAGGAGTAATTTTATTCCTGGCCAGGTATAGGGTATGAATATTACACAACTCATGGTCAATTACAGAATGTCAGTCACTTTCTTTTTATTTTGTGTATGGATTTTGATTCTGTTTAGCACTGCTGGAAAAGCAGCCTTGTGCATCTTTAGGGCAAATTTCAGTAAGAGCTATTCAAACTGTGTCTGAGTACAATCAAAATGCTGGAATTAATCATATGCTAGAAAGCATGCACGTGGATTAACATCCTGCGGAATTAGTGTTGTGATGTAGAAGGGTAACGATGGTATAATAGCAGCAACTCATGAGCAGGACCCCACTTCAGCCTGGAGTCGCGTGGATTGAGAAGAACACTGGCCTCTAGTTGTTGTGGTCTACTCAGTTGTTCCCCTGTAACTGCACTCAATCACCCAGCAGCATGCAGTAATTAATTTATGTTTCTAATTTTGTTTTGGGACGTTGAAAATTGCCCTAAATCTGCAGGAGAAAGTGCACGGCGTTCTTCATTTATTGTCCTCAGCGTGCACTGAAAGGACTTATTAGTCCCTGTTAACATGAAATAGCTTTGAACTATAGACCTGAATATGAAAAGCTCAGTATCCCATTCAAAAGCTTTGAAAGAATTCTAGCAAGAACTCATACACAATTAGCAGGAACAAATAATTGGAGGATGTTGTGTCCTTTTCTGACAAAGAGGAAAGTGGAGCATGGTTGCAGCTCCAACAGCTGCCTTCGCTCAGCACCTACACAGCAAAACAAGGTGCATCGTGGCTGGAGCGAAATCATTACCCACTTACTGAGCTCTCAGCACCTTGTAGTCAGACTTCCCACACCTGAATGAATCACAGAGAAACGAGGAAATGACAAAATTATCCTGAAGTGTCAAAAGTTTACCTCTCCGAGTGAAAAAGAAGATGCCTGTGGAATGTTTTAACTAATCCGTTAGCAGACTGTGCATTCTTGAGCAATTAGCAGCACACCTTGGATACTGCCCTGGGACATGATCAGGGCCAGATGAAGCAGTGTAACAATGCCCTGAACATGTTGCTGCCTGGATTTGTTTTCAGTGAAGAGGCAATTCTTGAATCCATGCTTAGATTTTACTATGAAAGGTAATCAGGCAATGAGAAAACAACATCTGAGTTCTGCAACTTTGTGCCACTTCGTAATCGTGCAACACAGCAACACATTTATGTAACTGCTTTATGATGCTTTCTGTGCAGTCTGAAAGAATAAAGAATCCAATGGAGCAGTCACAACTCTCAGTATTTCCCAGGTGTTGTGCGATATTGGTTAGCAGGACATTTATCTGTTTAGAATTACACACGTTTCTTTACTACATCCACCATGAAGATGGATGTATCGCTAATTCCAATCTGCAGACTTTCAGGTAACATAATTAAGAACTCACACGTACAAAATGCACTTCCAATTCCTTCCCAAAACAGATTCTTTTCAAGAAAGCTTCCCGCACTGACTTCTTTCTCAGTATGTCTTGTGCCTTGTCCAACAACGTTGACCCTCTATCTCTGACCACCAGGACTGATCCCCTGAACCTGAATGCTCTGTAAATCAGTTTGCTCATTTGGGGATACAAGGTGTTTGAGTGAGATGTTTACCTGGAGCACTGGTGCTGTTCTACTTTGTATCGGCATTGGAATGGAGTCAGGCTGGAGCGAGGCGACTTGCTGCTCCACCTGGCACGTTTATCCAGAATTCAGGTATCCAGGAAAGAGAGTGGTCTAAAATGTAAGATAATGATGTGCCTCCAAGTTTAGACAGACACTGTATCATAGACGTTCTGGGTCACTGGATATAGGATCCCAAATTTTGTCTAAATTTCATTTTAGGTACCAAATTAGTTTCACCTTTTTAATTCATGGTTAATTAATGTAATTATGGTAAATAATTAGATGCTATATTTTCACTCATTTTACTGGCAGTCATGGTGCTAATTGCAATAATTTATAGAGAAAGTGAAAATTCTGGGTTAAATTACTGCATCGTTCTCTGTAGATGATCCTCAAAGAGCCCTTCTTCCCCCACGTAAGCGCCAGTCAGTCCGTCCTAGCCTTTCAGTTCATAGGTGCCTGTAGTCAGTGACAGCTATATGAGTGGTGAGCATTAAAAATAAGTGATTTGAGTACAGCCTATTCAAAAGTGAGGGCTTCACCCCAGTCAGCTTTATGGTTTCAGGCTTACTGTCTTCCTAAGTCTTTCCGATTTATTAATTCCAAATCAATGTGAGCACATTTCTATTCTCGATGAACAAGTTTTTATCTCTGTGCCAGGTCGAAGTGCTCAAGGGGTTGGTCTGGAGACAGGTGACCTTTCCTTGTCCTTAAAACAGACCGAGGTGATGACAACTCTGGCTCTCCTGACACGCTGCCTGTGGTCAGCGCCTCATCTTCTGCCTGGAGGCAACAAATTTAACAGCAAGCAGGGACTTAGATTGAGTCCCTGGCCTCAGCCAGCAGAGATATGGGTTAACGCCATCTCCAAGCACTTTTGGAAAACATCTCTCAGGGTCTTGCGAACGTGAAGTAACAGTTTTATGGGAAGTGGAGGGAAAATTCAGCATCGCCTTTGGAAGAGCTTTGGGTTTTGCCCCATATGGCTATGTAAAGTTAATTACACTGTTTAGTCACACAGATGGTTACAGTGCTAAGTATATTCATTATGAATACAGATTAATATTATGCTTAAATTTGAAGACACGTGAGTTTGGGAGATTGAAAGAGTTACTGTTGAACGTTAATATTAACTACTGGCAGGAACCAGAAATTCTCCTTTTAATTATAGTGAAAACATCCACAAGGAATTTGTCCCTGCTATTTTCTTAATTACAATGAAGTATTTTTCCATCTGATTACATAAGCTCATTGGACCCAAACCTCCTATAGTTTCATTGTCTGCTGCCACAGGAATCAAAGAAATGAAATGCAACAGTACGTCTAAGGGCAGCAGGCATGAAAGAAAACAGTCTCCGCCGTTTGCCTGCTTTGTAATTTGCTTGAATACCTGTGCAGTCAAAAAGTCCAAATGCTGCCAGACGTAGTTACTCAAACCACAGTTTCATGTACAGAAAGGAAGACTTGGCAGTAGAAAAATATCTTTATTCTACCAGTCGGTGCAGAATCCCCCTTGTTTCCTTCCAGCCTTTCCTTCTGCTATCCCATTCTCCTCCTTGGGAACAGAAAGAAGTTTTGTGCCCAGGTCCTGTAACCACTGTAATTAGTATTTCTAACGCTTAAAAGGTGTTATTTAACCTTCTTTAGAGAAAAGCCATCAGCATAAGTGAGTACCCAGGTTCCGTAAAAGAGCAGAGAATGGCAGCCACTTACAGCTCTGACTTACCTGTCTTTGCATGTCAGTGACGTTCTGCTCGTACTGGTTGAAGTCATGCCTCTTTCCATGAGACTTTGTCTTGTGCCACTCTAGGATGCTGCTCTCCAGCTGAGCGTTAGCTGCTTCTAAGGCACGGACCTTGTCCAGATAGGCAGCCAAACGGTCATTCAGGTTCTGCATGGTCTGTTTCTCATTCCCACCCAGGAAGATGCTCTCCCTATGGCGCTCGCCGAAGCCTCCCCAAGGTGCCCCTCCTCCAGCAGCCAGCCAGAGGGGTCTGGCAGAGGAGAAAGAGGGATGTGTGCAGCTGGCACCACCATCTGCACTTGAAGGTCGGTAAGAAGTTCCTTGCGGGGCCAAACCGCACCCTGAACTACCCCTGAGGGACCCAGAAAAGAACGGAGCAGGGCCTTGGCCAGTACTCATGTTCAGCTCTGTTGTGAACCTAACCCAGTGTTGGGCTGACTAGCACTGAGCACCTTCCTAGCTTTCCCTAAGCAGCTTTATGCCTTTTCCTGTGGGAGTTTCCCTTCGATGAATGACTACAGCAACAAGATTGTGTCATCATGAAACGTGCTTCCTCTTGGTCAATTCTGAGGCATTTATGAGCCGGCACACACTGTTGTTATTTGGAATCACAGCCGCATACTGGATTGCTTTCCTTTAGTTGTTTTGGTTTGTTGTTTTTTTTTTTTTCTTCTTCTTTTTCTTTTCATATTCTAATAGTGAGGTGTGGCTGGAATCAGTGGGTGTGGAACAGGATCAGCTCTGCCCCAGAGATTTTTCTAACCCTGTAGTTAATGTTATATTTTCTTGCTTATGAGGGGAAGAGTATCATCCAAACAGAGAGCTGGGGCAGGAGTGGCTTTCTCCAGACAATTCCTTTCTGCTGGAATTCTCAGGCTTTAGAACTGACAACAGCCTGTGAACCCTGGATCGCAGCATGTCCCATCAGGCTGTCCTTAACGTACCGCACAGCTTCAGCCTGTAGGAGACACGAGATGTTAATGAAGTTATCCAAGCTTTGTCATTAGACTGAAGCTTCAGTCCAAAGTCTAACTATTCCCTTCAGCTGCCCATTTCCAATTGGAATACATAAGGATTAGGTACTTAACAATCTGTTCTAATGATTTTTTTTCATGATTTGATGTGCAGTCCTATTTTGTAGCCTTGTTGCAATAGCCACCAGTGCAGGAATACCTTGATGTTGCTGCTATTAACACTGTTAAGATATCGATGTGTTTAGAATATGATGTTGCAACAGCACTTGAAAAATTCAAGTGGTCATTTAAAGCTACCAGCCCTAAAAATTGACTTGGCAATCATGCAAAAATAGCCTTTCTCAGAAGTTTCAGTAACGTCCTGTTGAGCTACTTCTGTCAAATACTGACTGGACAAATCCGGGTTCCGCACTGACTTTCACGCTCCTCGTGCTGGTAAGGAGGTGATGAATTGGGAAGCGTTCTCGTGGCAGTGGCAGGGTTACTGGCTTTACCTTGTCCTTCAGAGTGGTTCTAGACTATGGCTGAGGGATAGGATGGAAGATCTGGGAAGAGCTGGAAGGCTCAGCAGGCATAAGCTCGCTCAGAAGTGGCGCGGCTTTTGTTCTTGACAGCAGTTGATCTCTCAGCTCTTGAACATCATTCCAAACGGTGGGGCTGGAGAGACTGGACAATCCAGAACTACCCTACCCTGGAAGGATCCTGAAGGGATCTTTTTCCCTCCTCTTGTTTCATCTGAAAATTTTCAGTGATACAGAATTGCTGGCCTTCACTTTGTCTGCATTTGCTGAGTAGGGCAGGGTTTGAGCTCCTCCTTGTGGCTCTGTCTCAGCTCGACTCAGCACCTGGAGATTTTCCCTTTTACCAATTACTTTTCCATCAAGTACATATTCTTCCTTATTCTTCATGCACTCATTGTCTGGAATTGCTAACATTTTTAATTGTTAGGGGAAATTATTTATTGAAGATATGGTTTTCCAATGAGTACGAGGTACGGGTTTCGCGAAGTATTCTTGTGACAGCTGCTGTTAACAGCTAGTCTGGTACTGGCCCTGCTGCTTGAGAGAGATCTTGAAACATCAGACACAAAAATTAAGGCCTGATTTGTAAAACAAGCCCAAACAATAACAGCATCGATGATAACATCGTTGCGTCAGAAGAAGTGGGACCAGCAGGACACGAGAGGTGATTCTCCTCTGCTCGCGTGGAGCCCTGTGTTCAGTTCTGGAGCCCTAAGCTCAGGAAGGACGTGGATCTGTTGGAGCGAGTCCAGGTTCCGAAAGCTGGAGCACCTCCAGTACTAGGACAGGCTGAAACAGTTGGGGTTGTTCAGCCCAGAGAAGAGAAGGCTGCGGGGAGTCCTCAGAGCAGCTTCCCACTACTGGAAGGGGCTCCAGGAAAACTGGGGAAGGGCTCTGGATCAGGGAGTGCAGAGATAGGATGAAGGGGAACAGTTTTCAGCTGGAAGAGAGGAGTTTAAGATAAGATCTTCGGAAGAAATGTTTTCCTGATAGGGTGGGGAGGCCCTGGCCCAGGTTGCCCCATCCCTGGAAGGGTTCAAGGCCAGGTTGGATGGGGCTTGGAGCCCCTGATCCAGTGGGAGGTGTCCCTGCCCAGGGCAGGGGTGGGACTGGATGGGCTTTGAGGTCCCTTCCAACCCAAACCATTCCATGATTCTATGATTCTGTATCCAGAGGTTCTGTTCATCTCACCAGGGATTAATTTCAGACTGAATTTTCTATCCTGGCAGTTCATCGCACTGATGTTCTATGAAATATTACATTGAAATACGAAAGCATAGATTTGTGTGTAACAGTAAATGAAATGAAATGAAATGAAATGAGATGAGATGAAAAATGAAATGAAATGAAATGAAATGAAATGAAATGAAATGAACCCTGTGTTTCAGGTGAATCATCTCTGTGAGGTTCCCCACTTGGCTGGCATTGAGCCTGACAGTTTGTGAGACAGAGCAGCCTCTGCCTTACTTCTGGTACTTTTGTGGAAAATCAAACCATCAGGAAGAACAGAATGGTATTTTTTCTGGCAAGTGATACAAGACAGTGGTAATCTGGCAGATCGGGAGAGTTTCCTCTGAAGCTCAGCCTTTTTTGAACTGGAAAGGATTCCACTCCGTTTCCATCAACGCATGTTGAGGATCCACAGAAAAGACCAAGAAATGTACTTTAAAGCCAGAGAGGGCTCTCCACTGTCAGCCTGGCACCGTGGGGCTTGGCTCTAGCTGGCGATGGAATCTGTAGGGTACGGAATGAGAGAAGGGATCCAGGTAGGGGAACAGCAGCCGGGCAGCAGATGGCACCATGGGGAGGTGACTGGTCCCCTTCACACAAGCTGCTTTCTGTGAGCTGAACTGGCAGGAGCTGAGGAGCTTTTAGGTCTTTTGGGAATCGTACTTGTGTTACTGAATTGGAACATGAAAAGCAAGCTGAACTTATTTTATTGGCTGCA
Organism: Clamator glandarius; assembly: GCA_033459285.1. Classification (NCBI taxonomy): domain Eukaryota; kingdom Metazoa; phylum Chordata; class Aves; order Cuculiformes; family Cuculidae; genus Clamator; species Clamator glandarius. Next base: position 1,947,575 of record JAUNZM010000074.1, on the reverse strand, counting down.
GTTTAAATACAGGTAGAATATTTTGAGATCTATGTTATTCAGGTAAATATCTTGTGACCATCACAGCTCCTCCTTCTGGAATGCAAATGTAGAGCTGCCTTTGCCCATAGAATTTCTCTCCCTTGCAGTCTGAGTGACCCATATAACAGTCACCTGCTTTCTGGGTCAGGAAAAAAATATCATCTGTACTATTTCTGTTTGATTTTCCCTTCCTGGGTAGATTGTGATGTTGCCTCACTGAAGTTTGCAAGACCCTCTTCTCAGTCTTTTTCAGTGAGAACCCCAGCAGAATGTACATTTCCTAACAGCGGTATCCCAGTGATCCTGGGGCCTTGCTCACGCGGGGCTGGGTGCCAGCAATGTAGATATTTTTTCTTTAAATGTCAGAAAATAGAAGAGAGAAAAATAGTGACTCGAAGGAGGCTGGAAGGAAAATAATAAAATACATCGTTCTAGGAAGTCTGTAGTATTTGTAGATATGTTCACATGGATTGAAAAACCAAGCGATGAGGCTAACGGCAAGTTTTCTGAACTGGCTATCTTAGCGAAATACAGCATTTATGTAATGCCTGCATACGCTTCTGAAACTGGGATTTGGCCTCTTAACTCTGTCTAAGTGTCTCTTTTCAATTCCACTGGTGTAACTCACTGCTGTGAGGAGGAGCTGTTGCTGCCGCAGCAGCCCCAGTAACAGCCCAGGCTGGCGAGGTCCTGCTGTGAAAACCAGAGCCAGTTCTGCGTGAGCCTTTCATCTCCCCTGGACCTTGCCCAGTGCTCCTAAGAGACCCAGGAGAAGTGGCCTTCTTGCTGAAGGAAGTGCAGGACCATAAATATACATATGGAAAATAATTTTTTTTCCAGAGGTGCAGCTGATTTGTGCATGAATTGTAGTCGTGCTGTGCGCTGTGAGCAAAGAGCTTAAGGATTTTTTGCATTATCTTCTGAGTTTCTTACTGGTATTAGTGTCACGTTCCTGGGAGAAATGAATGACACTTTCTATCTGTCTGTTCATCATCATCATCATCATCATCATCATTATTATTATTATCATCATCATCAAAGCTATTAAGGTTATTGGTGTCCACTGCACATCTCTTGCTTTGGGGTACAGCAAGCACCGTGGTAGTGAAGGTCTGTGCTCACGTTTGTGGCAACGCCATCGTGATTTCATAAAAATGACACACCAGACTGGATGTATTTGCACAAGCAGGACAGAAGCTTTATTATGCAGGTTCTTTAGTAAGGGAGCTCTACAGCTACTGACAGAAACCGAGCTGGTCCTCTCTCACCCACAGAGCCAAATGCTCATGTAAAGGGGAGAGTAGATTTGAGGAAAGGCATCAAGCTGTTGCATATCTGACAGAAGTACAAGGATATTTCTCTCAGCATTAGCCAGTGTTGGCTGCCTTGTTTCTATACGGTGCCATACACAGCAGGGGATCCGGTGTTTCTTTATTAGAATCTCCTTTCACGAGCAGATTTTCCATCCTCTTCCACGCTCACACGACTTCTTTCTCTGACCAGAGTTGCTGTGGTAAGAAAAACGAGATCAACTAGGGAACCCCCTGCCCTGCTGGCACCCTGCCGTGCCGTGCAATAGAGGGACCTTTTGGTCCCCTACAAGATCTTTTCATCTATCAAAGGGGGAGTTGCCTTTACACCACATCTCCTCTCCCTGCTGGACCCGTGTCTCCCTGCCCATCCCATGTCAGAGTGGATTGTGTGAATCAGCAGGGGATCTTGGGAATTGTTGGGAGATTTTGGTATTTTAGAAACCCATCAAAAGTTCATGCAATTGTTTTGGTAAGTCACTGCTTTCAAAATTTCATGTAAAATAAGATAAAGGATTATATTTTTGTCTCCAAACAAATGTGGCCATTGCAGAAAGAATGTGATCTGTGTTAGCAAGAAGAAATCCTAAGCAAAAAGATAGGTTTATGTAATCTTAATTATTGAATCAATTAATTCCAACCCCTCTTTAAATAAAAGCTTCTCTTACCATCCTTTGGAATCACTCCTGACAACCTGTAGAAAAGAAAAAAATGTTTGATTAATGTCCACTCATCCTGTCCCCTGAAAACATTGATCCATGTAGGAAGCCCTGTGCAAATAGCTGTGATTTCACTCTGCTGCTCTCAGTGGGTGGTGTCTCAGCTGTGGTATTACTGGTGTTATTGGTCGGGTGCATTTGGACACAAACGTACTCAACTGGAAATGTGAACAGCAGCCAGACCCGTTCTTGGTCCTGATATGTCTCCATATACTTCTCCTCTCAAAATGCCATAAATTAGTAACGATATAAGGAGCTGACTCCTCAGGAATGGAAAGTGTAGATCAAGTATGAGAAATGGGCACTAAAAGTTAGATCTTACTAAGTAAGCTGTGGTCTGTACCAAGTTCTTTTCTGGTTAAGAGTACTGTGTATGAGGAGGGGGAGGAGGATGGTTATTTTCACCTCTGGGCACAAGTATAAAAACCTAAGAGCGAGAGCTTTGTGTAAGGCACATGTACAGAGCCTGGTGCCTTCTGTAATTCACTGCAGTCCAAACAGTCGCGTTTATCTGGAGATTTAGCTTGAGTTATAGCAACCCCTGGGACTTTGCCGGGCGTCTGTTTGGCCCATACTCGAAAGCCTGTGCACGCAGTGAACGTAACTCAGTAATCTGGAGTCAGCCTGGCAACCCCAAATCACTTCTTCACAGTGCATCGTGCTGTTAACCTTATCTAACCATCACTGGATTTGTGTTTGGTAACGTACTGCGCGTCCTGGCCCTCCAGCAGCCGGCGGTACGTGGCGATTTCCTGCTCCAGGCGAGTTTTGATGTCCATAAGCATCCTGTATTCCTGGTTCTGACGTTCCATGTCGCATCGGAGTTCACTCAGCTGCTCCTCCACGCTGGTGACGAGGACCTGAATCTGTGCCAGCTGGGCGCAGTACCGTGCTTCTGTGTCTCGCAGGCTGGCTTCCAGCCCGGCTTTCTAAGGGGGAATAACATCGGAACAGGTTAATGTGCAGATCTGTCCTGCTAAGGTGGGGCCTAAGGAGAGGCAAGATAGAGGGAAGACCAGGTGAGTGTGCTAGGAGTGACTTGTGGTGTGCTTGGGGCATCTCCTCACCATGCTGAGCTGCGACTGGAGCTCAATCTCCAGCCCCTGGACTGTGCGTCTCAGCTCTGTGATCTCCGATTTGCCGGTCTGTATCTGTTGCGTGTGGGTGGCGACTTCACGGTTCAGCTCATCAGTCTGAAAGGAAAAGAAAAAAAAAGCGACTGTAAAATCACATGCGGAGTGTATGGAAATTTTAAATGATTTTGGGAGAGGGTGAGCCCATCCCACCTACTGGGGCAGCGGTAGGGAGGCAGAGCTGTCTATGGGCGTAACTGTACCTGGGTGAAGAACCACGCTTCAGCATCCTTACGGTTCTTCTCAGCCAGAGCTTCATACTGTTCCCTCATCTCGGAGAGAATCCTGGTCAGGTCAATGCCAGGAGCAGCATCCATTTCCACAGTGACTGTTCCACTGAGCTGATTGGAATATTCTTTCATTTCCTGGATGGGCGGAAAACAGAGGGGACAGAAAGGATCAGGCTTTGCCCATGGAAGCTCTGCCATATAATTTCTGCAGTGCAGACAGGGGTCTGCAGAACTTCAATAATCAACTGTCATAGGTAGAACACACATAAAGATGTTTCCTAGATTTTCTCTCTCATCGTACACACCTTCCTGCTCTCTGTGTACTCACATTTATACGTAAATTAGGCAGTTTCTTTTACTTAGCCTGTCAGTGACTTGCGCCCATGAGCGTCAAACTCGAATTGATAGGTCTGAAAAGTTTGGAATCAGAGAAATCTGTGATTCTGTGATCCTTCTCAGAACACACTTCGGATTCTTTTAGTATTACAGTTTTCTTCTCGTTAAGCTGTAATGTCATCACTCTGAGTTTTTTTTTGTTTGCATTTCCCTCTCCCCACCCAAGAGGCACAGATTCCAAAGGGAAGGAATTTCCTCTTGGCATGGTTCTGGACTCTCACCTCCTCATGGTTCTTCTTCAGATAAGCCAGCTCCTCCTTCAGGTTCTCGATCTGCAGCTCCAGGTCAGCTCTGGCCAGGGTCAGCTCGTCCAGGACTCTGCGCAGCCCGTTGATGTCAGACTCCACGCTCTGGCGCAGGAACAACTCGTTCTCATATCTGCAGTTTGGAAAAGAAAGAAGAACATGGATGGGTTTGTAGTCAGTAGAACTGTGAAACTGTAACATTTTATATTGAATGTAGGAGGAATGAAATGTGATGAATGAAAACACAGATATTGACAAGAGGTGTAATGGGAGTAAAGATGGATTTTTCCAACATCCAGCTACGACACACGAAAGTACGGGCGTTGCCATCTGAGTTTATCCTTGAGGAGTACGGGACTTGCAGAACTCACTGCTGATTATCAGCATCCATAGCAAAGCTGTGACATGGGACAGGCCATTTGCAGAGTCCTCTCCCCTTGGTGTGGGGGAAAGCACAGATTGCACAGCTCTGCCCGGCACACCAGGGGAGAAAACACAAACCGGCAGGTACATCACTGCAAGATAAAGGAGTTGCACAATTGTCTTTGTCGTCTTTCCAGCAGGATCTGATGCACTGCTACGTCCGTGAGCTGGATGAGCCCCATATTACTCTTTCTGTTCTAAATTTAAGACTCCTTGAGAGAGAACTGCTGCAGCCGCACAGCCACTCTGTTCCTTTTCAGTGAAAATCCCAGCCTATTTCTTTCTTCTTTTTCCCTGTGACTTGGGCTGGTAGAAACAGATTAGAGTATCTCTAAAAACGAAGATGTGAACTATGATTTATTACGGACACGGCTTGGTGATCTGAGTACTGGGTTCTGCCAGGTTTGTATTCTGAATTCATCTTCATCACATAGATCCTCTTTGTGGGGTTTTTTTTTTTTTCATCAGAAGTTATGAAGGACAAACACGTATCCATAACTCTGAAGTGTGTCCTTCAGTGAATAGAGAGCTTTATTTCCTAGATTAAAAGCCATACTAAACTTTGGAAAACTGTTTTGAGAGAAAGAAAAGGAGAGGGGAGCCAGATGTGTTCGAGGTAGACTTACTTCAGTCTGAAGTCGTCTGCAGCCAGCCTGGCATTGTCGATCTCCAGAGTGACTTTGGAATTGTCAACAGTCGCTGCGTGGATCTGGCAATCAAGAAACACAGATAAAGCTTCTTGTGAATAATAGTGAAATATCAACATCCTGAGCTCGTAGCAGGGAGTTCTGCAGGCTGTAAACCACCAAAGACAGCAGAAAAGCATGGACTTGCATTGTGGTGTCAGTGGTGAAACGCTCTTTTTTGGATTTCAATGGTTATTTCAATTTATTGTGTTGCTCTTCGGTGACGCTGTAATTCCTGTGCCTTTTATGGAGAAAACTCAGAAACGCTCAGATCTTTTCCACATTCTATATGCAAATCAAAGAGCTGAAGTGCCTCTGTGTAACTCAGGTTAGAAAATACATTTGTGCAACACCTGATCCTACCTGTAGCTGGGAGAATCTCTCTTTTTCAGTCTTTGTGGCCTACCTGTCACATTCTTTACTATTTGATTATTGAATAAATATATTGATAGTTCTAAATACATTATGCCAACTTCTAGTGCAATCATCTTAATTTCAACAAATGTCACATTTTCAGGACAGTGTATTTGGCTATTAAACTGAGAAAAAGCTCTTCTGCTAGAATGCTCATAACCATATTATATTTGGGATTGGGGAATTAAGTATTTCTTTTGTAATCGTTCTAGCTTATTCTAAAGAAGTGGGATATGCACTTCCACAGTTTTAATGCATTCATATAACTTCTCAACACACGAATGTCTTACCTTGTCTCGGAGATCTTCAATTATCTTGTAAAAATTGCTGTAGTCCCGGGCCGGGCTGGTGGGAGCTTGCTTCTGATACCAGTCTCGGATTTTAACTTCTAAATCTGAATTTGCCTCTTCCAGTGCTCGTACCTTGTCCAGGTACGAAGCCAGACGGTCATTCAGATTCTGCATGGTGATCTTTTCATTTCCAGAGAGGAGGCCGTCACCACCACCAAAGCCACCACCAACATCAAAACCTCCGAAGCAGGCTCCCCCGCCAAAGCCAGCTCCCCCGCCAAAGCCACCGTAGCCTCCTCCATAACCACCGCCAAAACTAGAACACAAGCCACCACTGTATCCACCTCCTACAGAGGAGACATACCTAGCTGAAGAGATGGAAACACCTCTGCCACCAGATCCTCCATGGATGCTTGGAGCTCGGAAAGATCCCCCTGTTCGGACTGAGGAAAGGCGAGAGCTGCTGCTTCCACCACCCCCAAAGCCACCGCCGTAGGTCGAAGAAGAGCTCTGCACAACAGAAGTAGCCATAGCTGCGGCACAAGAAAGCGCTAAGACCAGTTAGCTAGGTGGGTGTAGAAGAGGAAAGAATGTGCCTTCACTGCCCTGCTGCTTCTTTTATATCCTTGAGACAGGGAGTCGGGAGACAAACCCAACCTGCAGCCCTCCCTCCAAAATTTCTCCTCCCTAGGGGTGAGGCCCATTACGATGACATTCCTCACAAATGGAGCTGGCTGTACATCTTGGGGGCTTGGGTTTGCTTTTTTTTTTTTAATTAAACAAAAGGGATGATTCAGATGAGTGGTTTTTCTTCAGGCTATAGTTCTGAAACTTGGAGTTTACCTCACTGACATTTAAGAGTGGAAAAACAAAGTGAGTCCAACCCCACCCACTTCCATTTCCAGCAAGCATCACAGCTATTGTAAGAAAGTCAACTTTTATAAAAATGAAGTTTAAGTAAAACTCTCCTTTCATTGAAAAATGCACAACCCACAGTTCATCTGACCATTATTTCTTCTTTTTTATCTGTATATGGAATTGAAATAAATATTCCTGTTCTTTGCTGGGAAAAAGTATTTAGATTTTGGAGTCTGAGTTTTTAATACAGAAAGCGCGTGATCATAGCATTGCAGAAGAAACGATAGAACCCATCAGTGTGCAGGGAAGAGCGAGCACAGTGAATTCACTAATGCTGGTGAAAGAGCCAAGACAGGCAATGTAAGATTGAAATACAATTAGAAGAAGAATTATGGGAGGACCAAGTTCCTGTTCCGTTTGGAAAACATAAATTGTGTTTAAGATGCAACTGTTCAGATAGAAACAAATTTGTTTAATGCCAATGTGCACTGTGGAATGCAGTAATTCTGGAAAAGGAAGATTTGAGAAGCGCTTAGAAGAGTGTTTCATCTTAATCCTTCGCTGGAAGAGGGAGTCTGAAACATCTGTGTGTTTCACAGCTAATAATTTGCCAGGGAAATGCAAAAGGCAGTTAGTGATTGAGTAACTGGCTCTGTTCAGTGCTGTGAAATTACAGGAAACCAGAGTTGGGATCTCTTAATGAAGCAGAAACTGCTCATTTTCCCTACTGGGCTGTGTCCCAGGGGTGACGCGTGTGGGGATTGGGGTGGCAGTGGGGGCTGGAGAAAGAGCCCCGTGCTCTTCGCACAGCAAGGTGCCGTTCAGAGGAAACCCACCCGCTGCTCTTGGAGATGACAAGAAACCGGGACCGAGGGGTGCAATGGCTTAAGGAAACCAAGGGCTGAGAGGAGAGACGAAGTGAAGATGGGACAAACTTTCTCTGGTTTCTAGTTCAGAACCATCAACGTTATTTTAAAACAAAACTTTGACGTAAAGTAGGATGGTGTTTGATAACAGCTTAATAAGGAAAGCATTGGGTTCAGCACAATTTGTGATAATACTCATCAAAAAAAAAAGGAACTCGATGCTCAAGGTGGTTGATTTTAGAGAAGCTGAGGTGCACACCGGTTGTTGGGATAAACTGAAGGGGTTTCTGAAATTCCAGGTGAGACTTTAATGCCGGGTGAGGGAAATGCACAGCATTTTACCAGGAGAGATGTGTCCTTGGGAGGAAAGAAACATCACAAATCTATCTGGGATACGCAGCTTAACAGTCTGGCTCTGAGAATGTCCACTCATTCTGCACCTGATCAGAGGAGAGAGGGTGTTTCCGAGGTGTGGAAACATGTTTCCAACAGAACCTGGACCTTTGCCACTGCAGTTCAGTTTTGCTGCCGGGCAGATTAATGGTTCTGCGGAGTTTGCCAGATCTGTGTATCTCCAGGAGGTAAGATCTCTGGAAACAAGTTCAGACAAAGTCTCCTAAAGATAAAACAGTTTCTGTAAGACCCTTGTGCTGTAAATATCCCAAGGTGTGTGTGCTGCTGGGTTCTGTTTCACTCTGAGTGATCCCATGATAAGATCAAAATCCATTTGAAAACAAATCCAGCTAAATCAGTTTTAGAAAACACCAAAAAACTTTAGCAGGATACTTTGGGGATTTTTCATTCTGTCTTCTTTCGCTCCACCTTTATAACTTCTTTGGAAACTGCTGGTGAAAAATCTCTTTGCTGCTTCATACGGTGCCTTGTGGATTGTTCCGGGTTGTTATCAGAGGAACACTTGTACAAAACAGGCAGCTGATTCTTTCCTGTAGAATAATTACTACTGGGAAAATTAAAAGTCGATCAAGCAGCCAATACAGCTTTTGTCCTAATAAAATCAGGGTGCTGGGAACTCTGTGGCTTTTCGGTTTCCCGTAAAGCCCTACACACAGACCCTTAGCACACTCCCTGTGATCAAAAGCTTGTACCTGCCGACTGCAGCACTTGCAGACCTGAGGTTTATCCCTGCCTGTCACCTGCGCTGTTTGTCCTTTCATATTACAGAGCTAATTCTAGATAGCTCCTTTTACACAAACTAGGCAGTAGTATTTTCAAACCAGAGGAGAGTGGAAGGAGAGGTGCCTCAGCGCAGCACGGTGCAGCTTGGAGGTGGTTGGTCAAGGACCATTGGTTTGTGACTGACTTCAGTTGCTCTACTTCTCAGGTGTTTTCCTAACAAGAATAAAACTTCACTTCTGAGCGCTTAACTTGTGCGCATTGGTTCTTCTGGTGAATGCAAAATGGGAAATGTGCTGTGCCTCAACCTTGGGAGCAGGCTGCTGGCAAGTGCTCTGTGTGTGAGCACATGTGTCTTCAGAATTCACTCACTCGGGGTGTTTATTTATAGAGGTTTTGTTGGGTTTTTACTGTCTCCAGGTTGAAGACGTCTGTAGCAAAGCCAGCATGCATGAGAGCGTTTCATAACAGACTGTGTAAGGCAAAGCTTGCTCTAGTGAAAAATTAGCTACAAATTGGTATTTACATTAGCCGAGGTTTAGAAACCCAAAGTGCTTTGACAAATCTAATTTCATATCTGAAATTGAACAGGTATGCAGAAATCACCTGTCTTAAGCTCAGTTCTAGATCTGGATAGAACCCTGCACGCAGTCACAGTCTCCAGTTATAATTTCTGTGTTTTAGCTATGTTCTATTGTTTAAATCATAGAATCATAGAATAACCAGGTTGGAAGAGACCCACCGGATCATCGAGTCCAACCATTCCCACCAATCCATAATCATGCCCCTAAGTACCTCATCCACCCTCACCTTAAACACCTCCAGGGAAGGCGAGTCAACCACCTCCCTGGGCAGCCTGTTCCAATGCCTAACGATCCTTTCCATGAAGAATTTTTTCCTTCAGTTACGTTTCTTTAAAGTCAGGAGGTTTGGAATCCTTCCTGATTCATAACCTCTTCGGACTTTAAAGAAACATCTCAATCAGGTGCTGCCTCTGTACGGGCAGAGATCTGTGCTGCTCTGTGCATTCTCCGTTCAGCTCTTTCTGTAGCTGGAAAGTGAACTTCAGTCTACAAATTTTTCTGCTGATGGTCTACACAGGGAACTGTAGTCACTATTGTATTGTACTTGTGGTGCATCATCCTCTCGATTTGTCATCTTCCACATTCCCCGACACGTCTGTGCTATGCAAACTCCTTTATTCCTCTGTTACAGGATTAGTGGAACTGACACACTCGAGCCTTTCCTTTCAGGGGACAGCGTTCCATTCAAGAAGCAGCTTGTTTGTCATCTCAGTCTTTGCTGATAAAGCCGTCAGTCAGGCTCCCCACACCTTTAGAAAACAGATCAACTGAGCCAGACTCTAAATTACAATCTTGGAGTGATTTTTATATCAGATTTTCCCAAGAAATCTTCCATTACCCTACAAATATACATCTGTAAAGTGTCCTTTTTGCATTCCTGAAGCACAAGAATTTCTTGCCAGACATTCCCATTTGCAGCCGTACACCATGAGAAATCTGCACCAGTAACCCCATACCGCGACTGGTTTTGTTGCAAGGACTTAACTGTCAGAGAATGGAGTTTGTTAAGATTAAAAAACAGTCCTGGAGTTGTTTATTCTTTCATCTGGGAGGGATCCCAGGTCTGACTGTTGTAGGGAATAGTTTTGATGAAAAACATTTATTAGAAAGCATCAGCTCTCAGGAACAGCATGCACTGAATAATTAACTGCTCAGGAGCTTTCTCCTCCTTGCTCTTCCAAGAGCAGACACTGTGTGGGCTCTGCTGCATCTCCTCTATGCCAGCGCTTTCCATGCTGCTGCTCCCTCTCAATTCTGTACTTGTTCCTGTCTTAGCCCCATCTGTTCTGTATCTATTTGCTGATTCTTAGTTTTTCATGACTGGTTTTCTTTCCAGTCAGAGTGAAACCACTGCCCAATGCCATAGTGGTAGATTGAATGGGGCTGCTGCTGGAGTGTCTGTGTCAGTGCTGATGCTGACAGGTCCTTTAGTCACTGTTGAGCCAGACCCAGGCACCAGCACCTTGTGGTTCACAGAATCACAGAATCACTAGGTTGGATAAGACCCACTGGATAATCGAGTCCAACCATTCCCATCAATCACTAACCCACGTCCCTCAGCACCTCGTCCACCCGTCCCTTAAACCCCTCCAGGGAAGGGGAATCAACCCCCTCCCTGGGCAGCCTCTGACAGGGACCAATGACACTTTCTGTGAAAATTTTTTTTCTGATGTCCAGCCTGACCCTCCCCTGGTGGAGCTTGAGGCCACTGCCCCTTGTCCTGTCCCCTGTCACTTGGGAGAAGAGCCCAGCTCCCTCCTCTCCACAACCTCCTTTCAGGTAGTTGGAGAGAGCAATGAGGTCTCCCCTCAGCCTCCTCTTCTCCAGGCTAAACACCCCCAGCTCTCTCAGCTGCTCCTCTTCTTCTCCAGCCCCCTCACCAGCTTCGTTGCTCTTCTCTGGACTCGCTCCAGAGCCTCAACATCCTTCTTGTGCTGAGGAGCCAGAACTGACCCCAGGATTCGAGGTGCGGTCTCACTAGTGCCGAGTCCAGAGGGAGAAGAACCTCCCTGGTCCTGCTGGCCACGCCGTGTCTGATCCAAGCCAAGATGCCATTGGCCTTCTTGGCCACCTGGGCCACTGCTGGCTCCTGTTCAACCAACACCCCCAGGTCTTTCTCCTCCAGGCACTTTCCAGCCAGGCTTCTCCTAGTCTGGAGCTGCTCAGGGTTGTTGTGCCCCAAGTGCAGGACCCGGCATTTGGCCTTGTTAAACCTCATCCCATTGGACTCTGCCCAGCGGTCCAGCCTGTTTAGATCCCTTTGGAGTCTCCCGACCCTCCAGCAGATCCATGCTCCCACCCAGCTTAGTGTCATCCACAAACTGCTAAGGGTGCACTCGATCCCCTCATCCTGGTCATTGATAAAGACACTGAACAGGGCTGGACCCAGCACTGAGCCCTGGGGACACCGCTTGGAACTGGCCTCCAGCTGGAGTTAACTCCATTTCCCACCACTCTCTGGGCCCTCCCATGCAACCAGTTTTCCAGCCAGGAGAGCGTGTGCCTGTCCAGGCCAGAGGTGCTGTGAGCATGGACTGGTCAGGGAGGCTGGCAGGCTATTTTCTTCCTGGTGAAAGCCAAACTGCAGTAACAGTCACACGACAACCCCGAAGAAGTTAAGTTTGCAAGAAGATTGTCTTTATTAAGTAGATACAGCAATTCAGTACATGAAAGAGCTAGAAATAGTTGAAAAGCTAACCTAATTCGCAATTTAATCACCACCAAATGGACTAATCTACGGAACCCTTGTGTCACCAAGAATTTTCTGTGTTGTTTCCAGCAGTTTGGAGTGATTTCTCCATTTCAATGTGATGTCTGCATTGTCCCATGTTGAAGACGACATTTGGAGGGCTTCCAGGACTATTTTCCACCTGTCGGCTTGTCTCGTTTGTCTACAATAACACAGAAAGAATAGCAGTTATTAAGCACAGTACAGGAGAACACACGGACACTTAGTTTAAGTCTTGTTTCTCATTCCCTTCTCCCAGAAGTTTTTTTCTCCATAGCACTGATTTGAATTACATTTACAACAGAGCTGACCTTTAAAAGCTCCAGGCAAGTTTTACTTGCATGTTTGTACAGTTTCCCTGAGCTGGCCAAGCTTCCACTTCTCGTATCCTTCCATCTGGGAGAATGATTAAGCATCTTGTGCTTTACTGTAGCAGAGTCTGAGATTTTTTTTTCTCAATGTCTGACATTTTTTAATGACTGGAATTTGTTCAATTCTGGCCAGTCATCATTTGTTACTTATTTGATTTTTTTCCTGTGACACAAACAACAGCCCAGTCTCCAGGACGGACACAGCCACCACCACGGCTGTACGCTTCCTTTTAAAAACAAGTTTTATTTGACTCCTGAACGTTTCCTGAAAAAGAAAGAATTCTTACCAGCAGTTCCAGAAGAGGAGCCAAACAACCTGTAAAACAAGGAGGTCACAGTTGAAAGGAGATGTAACCGTTTGCTCCCTTTATGTCTTGTACTGCTTGTCAGTTTGCTTTTGTGTTCAGAAACTCTTCGGGATGCTCCCTTAATGTAAATGGGAATTGTAACATTTCTAGCTCCACTGTGCTCCAAATTCAATTGTTAGAAGTTTGAGAACCCCAGGAGCACTTGCAGCTGGGGTTACTGTGGTGCTGTGGCTGCTGAGCTCCGCGGTGTGGTCAGACTGTGTGAGGCTGAACAAAAAGGTTTTCTGGGGTGAGCGGAGATACTTACAGGGACTCCTGGCCTTCCAGGAGCTGTCGGTAAGTAGCGATCTCTTGCTCCAGGCGAGTCTTGATGTCCATGAGCATCTTGTATTCACTGTTCTGGTGCTCCAGATCACCTCGAAGCTCAGCCAGCTGCGCCTCGAGGTTGGTAATCATGACCTGGAACTGCGCCAGCTGGGCGCTGTAACGAGCTTCCGTGTCTGCCAGGGTGCCTTCCAGCGCGGCTTTCTTCAGGCAGAGAGGTCGGAGGGGAAACCACAGAAAGGTTGGTGCTAGGTGCAGAATGGGGAATACGTACCCGTTCCGGTGGGGAGAGGTTCGTGCAGTGCAAATGGTAACGTACCATGCTGAGCTGGGACTGGAGTTCGATTTCCACCCCTTGGAGGGCGCGTCTCAGATCGGTGACTTCGGACTTGCTGCTCTGCAGTTGTTCGGTATTGACGGCTACCTCGCGGTTCAGCTCTTCAGTCTGAAACAAGGAAAAACATTCCATGAGAAATACGGGGCCTCTGAGTAGAGGCCGTAAGGCTTGCGCAGCGGTTTTTGTCTGTTTTAATGTTTGGTTTGTGTATTTTTTTCATCAGTATTGATATAGAATGGAGGTTTATCTACCTTGCTGTGGAACCAGGCCTCAGCATCCTTCCTGTTCTTCTCAGCCAAGTGTTCATACTGGTCCCTCATATCAGCCAGGATCTTGGTCAGGTCAATGCCTGGAGCAGAGTCCAGTTCAACACTCACTTGGCCAGCTACTTGCCCTCTCAGGACACTCATTTCCTGGGTGGACATGGCAGAGGAAGAGAAAAGAGGGTACAATCATAAACTGAAAACATATGAACCTTCTGTTGTTCTTCAGGGGCTGAGATCAGACTGGCTCCCATGAAATACTTGGAGGAGGTATCTGGAGTTTCCCACACTCTGCAATGAAGTCCTTTCTTCACAGAGGAGAGCCCAGGGCAGTCGTGAGGGACTCAACATGCCACACATTGTTTTTCTAATGTCACTTTTCTAACATGCTTCTTGGGGTTTTGTTACCTCCTCATGGTTCTTCTTCAGATAAGCCAGCTCCTCCTTCAGGTTCTCGATCTGCAGCTCCAGGTCAGCTCTGGCCAGGGTCAGCTCATCCAGGACTCTGCGCAGCCCGTTGATGTCTGCTTCCACGCTCATGCGCAGAGCCTGCTCCGTCTCAAACCTTGAAAAAGCAAACCCAAACTAGTCAGGTCAGCTAATTAAATTAGCCTGCCATGAAACATATCATTTGCCATAAATGTATCTGATTTTGTAGGATTTGTGATGTAGCAAGTGTTGTCCAGCATTAAACCTTTCTCCACGTGAAAGCATCAAACCTTTCTCCATGAGATACAGGTTTCCATGGTGCAGGTGGTGCTTTCAGCAAATGGGTAAAGGGCTGAACTGCAACAACAGGATCAAAACGAGTGTTCACACAAGAGTTTATAGGCATTTCTTGCTTTTTTTCCACAGCCACTGCTCTTTGGCTCGACGTGGCATTTTGTTTGCTCAAGAGACCTTTTCCCTTCCAGAAGTTACTCACTTGGTTTTGAAGTCATCAGCGGCCAGCCTGGCATTGTCGATCTGCAAGACAATCTTAGCGTTCTCGATAGTGGCATCAAGGATCTGCAAACAATGAGAATTCATTGGTGAGGCCAAAACAACTGCATTATCCTCTTCCCTGATCTGAGGATTAGAAGAGTTAAGATTCTCTTTTATCTGTATCTGCCTCATATAGAACTGTGTTTTATTTGGTCTCAGTAGGAAAGTATCAGTGACCTATAGAGAATATGTAGCTGAGATTTATCAAAGTGCTTCTGCCATGACTCCCTTGCTAGGTGGGTCCTTCCAGCTTGTCCAGTGTAAGCAGCGGCTTTTAGCTGGCAGCCTCACAGAGAGACGGAGGCACCTGCTATCGTTGAGGACGAGGGCTTTGGTGAACCAGGGGTAGATGAGGTTTTAGGACTGAGGCAAGAAATCTTTTTCCTGGAGAGCCACAAAAGAAGAGAAGCCTGCAGAACCCTTGTGGAAGAATTTGTTCCCATTACACATTTTCTTAATGGTGGGAAGTGATTGCAAGGTCTGTATGGTTTTAAAATAAACCATCTGGGTTCATACTGCATTTGTAGACTTTGAACACCTTTTAGTTCCTAGAATAGCCAGGATAATGCTCATTGATTCTTCTGTTGCATTATGGAAGCCCCTAAAGGAAATTTTGTTTATTGAGAAGTAATCCCTGCTAAATTTTGGCTGCCACTTCTAAAACTCAGAATGTCATCCACAAAAATAGCTGGAACAACATTTTCTGTCCCCTACCTAAGGGGATAAAAGACAGGGGGGGAAAGAGCACTAAAAGGAGAAAATCTCATTGCCAGTTCTGCTTTACTGGAGCTCAGGTTTTGAAATCAGTGGGAGCAGTCATGAACTCCATGCTGAGCTGTGAAAACTGAACCCCAAGTTTTCTTTCAATTATTTACACAGTTTAATCAACTGCTCCTTATATTTTCTGGATGTGCGACATCTCAGAGTAATCTGTGATCAGGTACCCACAGGCTGTTGGGGCCGATTCTGCATTGATATATGGGATTGGTTACTCCATGTCCGCTACTTTCCAGCAGCCAGAGGTTTCAGTGCTCCTATATCAGTTCCAAGCCTGAGTAATGAAATGTAAAAGCAAAATAAATGTACACTGATGAAATGCTGAGCTGCTGTCGTTTCATTTACTCATTTACATGTGTATGGGCCTCTGAAAATTTTCAAGCTGCGTGGCAGGTAACAGATTACAGAGTTAGGCAGGTTGCTGCCATTGTTTGGCTCTCTTTATATTTATCAGTATAAATATGGTTATATATACATTAACTGGTCATATGTATGTATATGACCGGCATCTGTGTATGTATATGTGCTTTATTAAAAGCCAGCATTATCTAGAGTTAAGTACTAAGGCATCTCAGGCTGACTGGCACATTCTCTTAGCTAACATTTTAAAAGTGGATAATTCCATACCAGTAGTTTCCTTTATGCGCCCCACCCCATCATTGCGTATTCATTCCATCTTTCTCTCCTCACAAACTGTGATGCCTTCTGGGTGTTTTCCTAAGGAAGCTTTTTCTCTTTGGGTTTTTCACTTCCTTAAGTGCAAATCTAGGATGTTTTTTAATAAACGTTAGCACCCACCTTGTCTCGAAGGTCTTCAATAGTCTTGTGATAAGAGCTGTAGTCCCGAGCTGGGCCTGGTCCTCCTTGTTTCTGGTACCAGTCTCGGATTTTAGTCTCGAGATCAGAGTTAGACTCCTCCAGCGCACGCACTTTCTCCAGGTACGACGCGAGGCGTTCATTCAGACTTTGCATAGTCGCCTTTTCATTTCCCGAGAGGAGGCCATCCCCGCCCCCCAGAACACCACCAACGCCACCACTAAAGCAGCTGCTAAAGCTGCTTCCGTATCCACCACCCAGGCTGCTTCCTAGGCCAGAAGACACAAATCGAGCGGAAGACACCGACACCCCCCTGCCACCAGAACCCCCGTGGATGCTCGGAGCCCTAAAGCCGCCTCCGCTGAAGCGGACAGAGGAGCCACCATGTCCCCCTGCCACAGAGGAGGTGGTTTGCCTGAAGCTGTAAGTGGCCATGCCAAGAAGCACCAAGGACCTGACCCCAGCTGATGCTCGCTCGCTTTGTGATCCTGAGGCAGGAGTGTGCGCTTGGTTCCCCCACCCCACCTCTTTTATGCTGGTGACAAAAGGGAGTTGTCTCCAGAATGTGTTATCTGAGACCCATGGAATTTATCAGCCTTAAGCCTTCTGCCAACGCGGTGGTTCCTCCTATTGGTCAGTGGCTGTGCAGTGGGCTGTGTTGCTCTCCCAAATACCTTCACCCAAGAGCCGATTCCCTCCCCCCTGACCACTGCCTCTTGGAGCAAAAGGTGGGATTCAGAGGAGGCGTCTCGCTGCTGAAGGGAGAATTTGAAAATCTGGTTATAGTTTACTTGTTCGGAAACAAAAGGGCTGGGAGGGCACAGCTTTGCTGAACCACTGCTGCCTCCATAGCAAAGTCACACAATGACTTGTTTTACGAGAACAGGAACGAACTTTAATAGAGTGATTAAGTGAATGGTGAACAATGTGTGCAGACCTTGATCAAACAGCTTCCCACCCCTCTGTTTTCTGTATTTCCCTTGAGAAAAAAAATCTTCTTTCAGCAGTGTCCTTCTCACTGTTTCTTTCTTTGCTCTCAGTCCCTTTTGGGCTGCCAGTTGAAGAGAGGGGCTGACAGAGAACACACCATATCTGAGAGAGTCTGTTTTTTCTCAGAAACAAGAATCCTTTTCAAGGAACCGTGGCTGTGTTTGGAGCAGGGATAAGCACCAAACGTGCCTGCGATGCTGGGGAGTAAGCAATAACAGAAGCAAGAGCCTGATTATATGTTCAGTCCTTTCAATGCCACTGAAAGAAGGAAGTAAACAGAAGAAACAAGAATCACTGAGTCTTCTGGTCTGCGAGATCTGTGAAAAAGTGATTTCTAAAGTGTCAAAGTCCTCTGTTACCCAAGATGATTGTTGCTTTTGTTACTGCCAGCTCCTCCATGAGCATCCCTCTCATATGAGTGGGTTCTTACCTGTTTTCTCCCATTCTTTTTGTTTCTCTTGACACCTCTCGTTCCCTCCAGACCTCTGGGACTGCTCAGGAAAGCTCCTTTAGGGGAAGCAGGGGCAAAGCTCTCCCACCAGCATCTGCAGCTTTTAGGGAGCAATGAAGCTTGTGCAGAAATTCTGCCACCTAAAAGTGCTTCCACCAAACAGCTCCTTTGGAACACAAGATGCCTGCTGTGATGTTTCAATGAGAAATCCTTTCAATACCAAAATGAAGAATTAAAGATAAGCCAGATTAAATGCATATGCTGTGTAAGGGCCTGTCTGGTCTTCCTACACGCTTAAAATATGCCTCAGCTATTTTAGAACGCGTATGAGCGTTGTTGTATTCACGTTGCACAGAGAGAAATGTCAAACTGCAGGGCAGATATAGGGAGGGTGAAAGAACAAATAGACAAGCTGGAAGCTGGCCAAGGCACCTGCACCTACAGTTCATTGGCCCGTGTCTAGTTCTGGGGCTGCATCGGAAAGAGGAATTCTGCAGTGACTCAGGTGCAGGCGATATCCCTCATTGTGTACAGTACCTGTACCATAGAATCATGGAGTGGTTTGGGTGGGAAGGAACCTTAAAGATCATCCAGTCCCACCCTTGCCATGGGCAGGGACACCTCCTGCTAGATCCGGTTGCTTCAAGCCCCATCCAAACCATCCTTGAACCCCTCCAGGGATGGAGCAGCCACCACTGCTCTGGGCAGCCTGGGCCAGGGCCTCCTCACCCTCACAGGGAAACATTTCCCCCTAAGATCTCATCTCAAGCTGCCCTCTTTCAGCTGAAAACCGTTCCCCCTCATCCTACCCCTGCACCCCCTGCTCACGAGCCCCTCTGTCGTGCCGTAGCCTAGGGACGTCACAGGTGAGTTCTCCTCGTTCTGTAGAGGCTGCTGTGTTCTCACAGCTTTCCCTCTTGCACCGTTAAACTATAAAGCCTTTCCAGAGGTCTCTTCTGGCTGCCAGAGACATTGCTGGCCGCCCCTTCTGTTGAGCTGAACGTCTTGTTCAGCCCTGGGTGGGGAAAACCTGCTCAGCAGGTGAACTGTTCCAAGTCCTCTGAACGGGGGAAAGAATAGAATCAGAAAGTCACCATCTGCCCGCAGACACAAAAAAACCACGATTACCATGTTAAATAATGAAGTCCATAGTTAGAGCATAAAGGACATAAGTCCATGTGCTCTTCTTCACTGAAGAGAAATGCAAGAAGCTTAAATGAGAACAAATTGCCAGTATATTCTGACAAAGACCAGTGTATTCTTACTTGTCACCTGTGACAATGAGAGAGGAAGAGCCTTGTATCGTAGGGTCCCTAAAGGAGACACAAGGGATGGCCCGCAAAGGAAATTTCCTTTCTCTGCAACTTAGTTGAGGTGAAGGAGACGCGTTTGTTAAAGTGAAGCCAACCTGCTGGCTGGTGGCAGCAGCCCACGCCAGGTCCTGGCTGCACCGGGGTTCTGCTTCACCTTGACCTGCTCTGCTCTCCCAGCCACTGCTGCTTTACAGAATTGTTTGTATTGTCTCAGGGATTTTTTATTAGTTGTCCTGTAAAGCGCCGTTTATTGCCCTGGGGTGACTCTGGCGTGTACTTCACTCTTCTTGAATCCTGCTAACTTTACTGCCAGGGATTGCTAATGCAATTACAATTAAATTAACTCTGTGATTCTTTGAACCTGCTTTATTGGTGGCTGCAATTTCATGAATGCTTCTGTGGGTGGATGAGCAAGGGCAGTTTACTATTCTGAATTTAATTTTTAAATCTCTAAATGTTTGTCCCTTCTGATAATTCTTCCTTTCTACCTCTGCTTCTGATAGTGAAACTGTGCTTTTTGACTCTTGTGTGTGCACATTTTGGGTCTTCATCTCTTCTCTTGCTCCTCAAAACTCTGGCCGCCCCACCCTACTGATCACGTCTCATGCCCTGTTACAATCGCAGCTCAGTGTGGTTTTCTCTCAGGCATGAATCACTTGAATCTCTTTAATTCACACATAAATTTTCCTGTTTTTTCTTTAAACTTCCTTGTGGGCAGACCCAATGATAACAAGAACTGATCTGCAGCTGGTACCAAAATGACTGTGTTGAACGTCTGCCAATGACACAATTCTTACCTTTCTTGCTTTCATATGCCTTTATTAATCTTTTTTTTTATAAATCCTCACAAACCTTGCATTGCCACATGTGCACTGGATGTGTCAACGGATTCAAAGACAGGAATGTTTACGTGTTGAAAAGGCAGGTCCTGGCACATACTCACACAGCTGTGCGCAGTTGAAAAAGAGGGCAAGTAAATGCAGAGAGCAGCACTTAACTTTCTCAAAATTCCTATTTTTGCAAAGTAGATGGAATGGGATTTGGTGAAGAGAAACGCATGTGGGCACCCTGGTTTCTGCATTAAAAGAGATAAGAAATAAGGTCACATAAAGGTTCGGTTTTACAAGAAATTACAAGAGTGAATCATAAGATCATTAAGGTTGGGAAAGACCTGTAGTATCATTAGACCCAACCGTCAGCCCAACACCACAGTGTCTACTAAACCCTGTCCCCAGGTGTCATGACCAGAAGGTTTTCGAACTCATTCAGGGATGGTGACTCTCCCACTGCCCTGGGCAGCCTCTGCCAGAGCTTCACCACGCTGTCAGGAAAGAAATTTTTCTCAATATCCAATCTAAACCTCTCCGGGCACAGTTTGAGGCCATTTCCTCTCGTCTCATCCCTTGTTACTTGGGAGAAGAGACCAGCACCCACCTCACAACAACCTCCTTTGGAGGAGCTACAGAGAGCTCTGAGGTCTCCCTTCAGCCTCCTCTTCTCCAGGCTAAACAGCCCCAGGTCCCTCAGCCACTCCCAGATCCCCCGGGCTCCAGACCTTTCCCCAGCTCCGTTCCCCTTCTTGGGGTGCGCTTCAACCCCTGCAATGTCCTTCTTGTACTGAGGAGCCAAAAACTAAATGCAGCATTCAAGGTGCAGCCTCAGTGAGAGAGATGCAGGACAGGTCATTTATCCAGGGTCTTTCCTGGCAGAAAAGGAAGGATAATTCAGTGACTTGAACTGAACTTGAAAGCTCTGGATCCCTGTGCAGCTTCAGGCTTCTTTGTGATATCAGGACATGAAATGTTATGTCTCAGTGTTTGTTGTTTATAGATTTGAATAGCTGATTGTGAGGAAAAGACATAAAAGATGATGAACTCAAACACTTGCATAGCTGGGAGCAATGCAAACACTTGGCGAATACTTGAAACGGGATGTAGTGTGAGCTTTTGGAAATACCTCCTTATTGTCTCTGTTTCCCTAGAAACATAAATAGCTTTAAACTCTTGATGTCTCTGATATTCCAGAACTATATCGATAATACACATCACGGAGTAAGGTACCTGAGATGGGAAAATAAAATAGATCTTACGGCTGAATTAAAAATTGTGTGGGAGAAAAAGATCAGTTTGGACACCAAGCTTTGATGAGCAAAGGACAAGTCACTGGGTGTATTTTTACACTTCCTTTAATCTGTTATCTGGCTGGTAAATCTCAGCAAGGTTTGCTGGGGCTGGAAACTATTCACACAAGTCCAATGTCTAACTGACAGGAGGATGCGTTCCAAAAGTCAGGTTCCTGCAGGCAGCAGCAAGAAGCAACTTCGAGGCCACTGCCAAAACCAAATGGGTTTCAAACCTGTCCCAGACTTCAGAGGAACCAAGTACGTGCTGAGTGCTCGCTGTGCCAGGTGCCAGCGGCTCTGCTGCTGTGATTCATGCTGAAGGAGGAGACCGTGAGCCGTTCAGAGGGCATTTTCCCATAGGCCACATGGAAAATTCCTATGCGAAAGAAAAATCCCAGTCCTGGTAGAAACACAGAGTAGATGGGTTTTATAGCACAGAGAGAGAAGCTGTTGGATTGTGTTTGTGTCTATAAAGCATTCGCAGAGCGTATTTGTATGTGCACTATTTTATGTGCTCATATATTTACGTATTTGTATTTAGGTACTTATACATTATTATTTCTCTTGCTAATTTTGTAAGACTATATTCTGATGATAGTGACAGCCATGGCTTCCAGTCAGGGTAGAATTTCTACTCTGCAAGCATTAAACAAGTTCTTCCTCAAATTAGAAGACAAGGAGCTCTCTTTGTACCCTGCTGGTGCCTCCTGTCAACTGTATCTGTGCTTTCCCGACTCAACAGGTCGTTTCATACTGTTTTTTTTTGCTTGAGGTAGATTCTCAGAGTCTCCAGATCTCTGTTACTCTGAGTGAGAAAACCCAGCTCTGTTGCTCTGGGAGGGCAGGTCCTGTGCTTTGCAGGGTTACGAGCCAGGGAGTTGTTGTTAAAACAGCCTGTTCTCTTAGCAACTATCACCACATGGAAACACCTTCTGCAGCTCTGGTTCTCTCTGACCCGAATGCCTGCACCCCTTTAGGGAAGGGAAAGGGTATTTCTAACTACTCGAACAGTTTGCTCAATTTTCAGAACAGTGGTTTATAGGCAGATGCTGCGTTATTTGTGTGTATCAGGCAGTTTACCGCCCTGAACAATCCTATTTGTTGACGGTGATTGAGGACCATGGTTTTCCAAAAGCCTCCGGCACTTATATTCAGCTAAAAATTTTAACTTAAACCCTGAGGTCGGTGCTGATCATTTAGGCTTTTTGAGCAGCCCACCACCACCAAATCCAGCTGACTGAAATACTCGCTGAGTGCCTTTTCACTCTTTTCTAACAAATTCAACTTTCCTAATGGTTGAACACTGTGTGATTCTAGTAACACAAATTCTATCAGTGTTTTCCACAGAAAGGAGACGGCCACATCGGTTTAAAGCCCTTGTGTGTGTGTAATCACTATGAATACTTTGGTGCTTTCATCATTTCTGACAGGCTGACACCAGGTTGTGGGAAAGAACTGAACTAAGATTTGAAATGTAAGAAAACGTTGGACTCGACGATCCGGTGGGTCTCTTCCAACCTGCTTATTCTGTGAGTCTGTGATTCTGTGAAAACTTGGCTGAATGCAGCTGTGAGAGCGTCGTGCTCCGGCTGCCAGGGCTGGGCGAGCACTGGAGTGGTGCCAGCAGAAAGGTGTTGCCCACAGCCAGGCTTTGCAGCAGCTCGTGGAGCGTGGGCTCCTAAAGAGTGGGTTATTAGGAGTGATTGCAGTGCACATAAACCTCTCTTCAGGCAGTGCTAAATCGGTTATGAGAGTCAGCTCCAGCGCACCTGAAACTGTGTGATTTTTAAAGAATTCAGAAGTTTGTTGGGAATGCCACTCCAAAACATTAAATATTACTCAAAACTGTACAGTAACGTGTTACCTGGGATTCAGAAAGAAAGAATTTTTCTACAAGAATTTTTATACTTTCTTAACTTGACCACTAGTGTATTTACATGCCTGCAGTAGGCTGGTAAATGTGAGAAATGTCACTGAAGTAGCTTCCTTTAAGCTGTGCTTTATCAGAGGCACAGTGAATCACAGGTTTGCTTGATGTCTTACCTGAGAGGGCAAGCTGCCTTGGGAAAAGCTGGCTGAATTGGGGGTGCCTGGCAGGCTGCAGGCAGTGGGTATTGCTGCAGAGATGCTGGTTCCTTCTACTCAAGCATGCAAGAGCCTTGAGAACGAGCGTACATAAAGCTGCAAGGTTTAAGAGCCGTGGGCTGCTGTACCCAGCTGTGCCTGAGAGCTGCCTTTGCGAAGAGAAGTGTTTGCCGTGGGGCTGTGTCCTGCAGGTACGCGGCACTCCTTGTCGGGTATAGAATCATAGAATCATAGAATAACCTGGTTGGAAGAGACCCACTAGGTCATTGAGTCCAACCATTCCCATCAATCACTAAACCATGTCCCTCAGCACCTCGTCCACCCGTCCCTTAAACCCCTCCAGGGAAAGGGACTCAACCCCCTCCCTGGGCAGCCTCTGACAGGGACCAATGACACTTTCAAGGAATATTTTTTCTTAATGTCCATCCTGACCCTCCCCTGGTGGAGCTTGAGGCCATTCCCTCTTGTCCTGTCCCCTGTCCCTTAGGAGAAGAGCCCAGCTCCCTCCTCTCCACAACCTCCTCTCAGGGAGTTGGAGAGAGCAATGAGGTCTCCCCTCAGCCTCCTCTTCTCCAGGCTGAACCCCCCCAGCTCTCTCAGCTGCTCCTCTTCTTCTCCAGCCCCTTCACCAGCTTCTTTGCTCTTCTCTGGACTCGCTCCAGAGCCTCAACACCCTTCTTGTGGTGAGGGGCCAGAACTGAACGCAGCAGTTCAGAGAATCTAGTCCACTAATTCCTGGTTCTTGACTTGGATACTTCTCTATCCAACAGTTTCCCCCCTGCTCTCCGCCCAGGCTCCTGCCAACGGTATGTGATGCAGGTGGAGATGGTTGATTTCCAGAATCAAGAAAGGTGAGACACACCCAGAGGTTGTAATGCACAATCCCCTTGATTGCCTTTGGAAGCAGGACCAGTGCAGAATGTCGGTATCTCCACAGTTCCCCCTGCAGGCCTGTTCCCTAAACACGGCTCATCATCATCAGAACCCTCCTCTCCTCTTGGGAGCTCCAGGCTCCCTCCCTCTGTGGCAGCCACTGGGGCTACCAAAGGGGTTGGAAACGGGTTTCAATGCTAATTAAATGCACACAAGAACAATCCAGGAGGCTTTGACTTAGTCTGAATTTGCTTATTTCACATGGAATTACCTGAAAACCTTCAGGCAAAATCATGTGAAACAGAGACTTTATTTCCCCCTCTTCCCTGTCCTTCAGAATGAATTAATTTCTAACCTTCTCACTGTCTGTTCATTTGGTTTATTACCCCATATGCTGTCAATGTTACCCCTGTACGAAGTGTATCTGTTTCATTATTATTTAAGGTGTTCTTTCCTTGCTCTAATTGCAAAGCTGGT
Source organism: Clamator glandarius (assembly GCA_033459285.1). Classification (NCBI taxonomy): domain Eukaryota; kingdom Metazoa; phylum Chordata; class Aves; order Cuculiformes; family Cuculidae; genus Clamator; species Clamator glandarius. The sequence goes on along the minus strand of JAUNZM010000074.1, from coordinate 1,923,047 downwards.
GAAGGGGCTGCAGAACAGGCCTTATAAGGGGCAGCTGAGAGAGCTGGGGGTGTTTAGCCTGGAGAAGAGGAGGCTGAGGGGAGACCTCATTGCTCTCTCCAACTACCTGAGAGGAGGTTGTGGAGAGGAGGGAGCTGGGCTCTTCTCCTAAGGGGAGGGTCAGGCTGGACAATCAAGAGAAAATTTTTCACAGGAGAGGTCACTGGGCACTGGCAGAGGCTGCCCAGGGAGGGGGTTGAGTCACCGTCCCTGGAGGGGTTTAAGGGACGGGTGGATGAGGTGCTGAGGGGCACAGTTTAGTGATTGATGGAAAATGTTGGACTCAATGATCCGGTGGGTCTCCTCTAACCTGATTATTCTATGATTCTATGAGGTTGGATGGAATTTTGGGCCTATCGAATGGTTTCTGTTCCAAATCCCACTGTATATTTTCTGAATTTGCCACTAGAGGATGCTGTGCGAACCCATGAGCTCTTGGACTGCCATGCCGCGTTCCCAGCTGTGGGACCAAACCTGTCCCTTGTACTGAAGTACAGGACCCATTCCTGCTGTGCGGTTCACCAGGGACACAGCCGGGTACTGGCTCGCAGGAGAGCAGCGTGCGATACTCCCGTGTGCTGACATTGCAGGCGTAGGCTGATTGCAGCTCACTCACTCCATCCTGTTTTGATGGGCTTTGATGTTTCGATGGGCAGAGTGCGCTCTGGTAACTCCTGTCTGATAACTCCCTCCCACCAAGTTCCAAGGAGCCCAGGTGGGTGTTCTTGGCTCAGCTCTTCGCTGCCAAAACCCTCTGCAGGGACTGGGAGCAGCACATGCGGCTCGGAGCTTTCTCCCCTCTCCCACTTAAGAGAGACAGCTGAAGGGAAGCAGGAGATGCAAGAATGTTCCTGACATCCCAAAAGCAATTGACTCCATTATGGGATAAGAACCATTCTTCCTTTTTAGATTGTGCTTAGATATTTAATTCCCGAGTCCGTGACAGCTGGGCTAATGCTGAGGTTTAGACCTGCTTTCGAAGGCAGTTGGCACTGGTTGATATGAGAAATGGAGCATAAGGCAGGTCTTAGGTTCTGTTAGCTTGTACAGAACGGTGAGAGTCCTGTTGTGACTCAAGGGAGAGGCATTTTTGCTTTGGCTTTACAAGTCTTTTTTTTCTAGGGAAAGATTTCCTCTGACTCACCTCTTCTTTCTGCCGCTGAGAATTCAGCTGTGGATTGTAACATGTAGACTGTTTGATGCCTTTTAAAATTACACATTGTTATCCAAAGAGGTTTTATTCTACCTGACCTGAATCTGTTTGCAAACCAAAGTACAAGTGCAAAGGAATTTGACAGAATGAGGATTGTCAGTGGGTTCTGTGCTGCTCAGAGAACAATGCAGGCTTGTGGGACCCACCCTAATTTGTCACCGGGCAGCAGCTGAATCACTCCCTGGCTATGTAGTAGACCCTGCTCAGCTACTTTTCCCAGCCCATCACTAAGAAAAGACTGAAATACAGATTCCTAAGTCCCAAACCAGGGAGATAATTCACCAGTTTTTCTTCCTCTGTCAAACCAAAAGGCGTGACATGGAGTGGAACAGTTTTATAAGAGATTGAACCTTCCATCCTCCAGCCGTCCATCTGGAATGCTGCACAACCATGGAGCTGTGCTGTCTTGTGAAAGAAGAGTACACACTGGCTTTATTTTGAACCATCAGGTAAAAGACCTGAGCACAGACCTTGCAACACGTCAGAAGAAATAATTCTAACAACTGAACTTCCTCTTATAAGGAGAACTTCTCTGCATCGTCACCCCTTTCCTGATCTGATCCTTTGTTTGTACTGACTAAGATGGATAGAACCCTCATTTAAAAGTTGGGAGAGGGGGCTGCCTGCATGTGATTGATTTCTCATCCAGTGACCCAAAGGAAAATAGGTTTGATTTGCTAAAATTTTCATGACATTTGGGGGTTAAGTAATCCTGATTGTTTCAGTTCAGCTGCTGTACTGCCAAGTGAACTACTACATCACTTGCAATGTATGCTATGGAAAAAGGGTTTCACTCATCTTTTTTCCTTCCCTGTGTTTCTCTTGAGTTTGAGGTGGACGTTTTCATTTATCTCCAGTATTTGATCCATGCTTCTTCTAATGAAGCTGCTTTTCTTTGGGTCCATATTGCATCCTACACCCAACCTTTCTTTCTCTGTGAAGGTACTTGTTCCACCTAAAGTTAAATATTAATATATCAAATAGATTGCTAGACACATAGTTTTCTTTGCATTGCAGAAAAGTAAAGTTTATTAGGGGAATGGTTATCAGCAGGAAATAGCTCACGCATCGTGCTGCCGAGGAGTGTGTGTGGATACAATCAAGTATCTACAGCTGAAGGACAATATGATAAGGAAGAAGCAGACAATTTTAGGAGCCTCCTGGAAATTATTCATCTCAACTTCATGAATAACTTGTAGAGCAATCAGTGTGCTGGGTAGGTACACGGTGCACGTGCTGAGTGTATGATCATGTTGTAGGGCAGGCTGCTCAGACTGCAGTCAGGAGATCAGGGAAGACCAGCACAGCGGTGAGGTCTTAACACACTCTTGACTGCCCTGTGAATGAAAGAAGAAACCATTACTCTGAAGGGGAAACCAAGAGTCTCTTGCAGCGCTGACTTTTCAAGTATATCCATTATTGAAAAGTCCAGATGGGTTAGCAAAAGTGTGAGAAAGGACCTTAGCTTGTTTCTGTAACTGAAGCTGAAACTTTGATTGAGGGTGATTTAATCCCTGTTGTAATTGCAAATGTGGAAGTTGTAGCAGAAGGAATGGTATTAACAAGGAAAGAGATTAAACACAAAACATGAAAGCCACGGGGAGAAGATAAATTAGGATCCTCTTTGGAAGATGTTTCTTACCTGTCTTGTCACTAGATTGACCGTGAGAGTAGGAAGTAGAAGAATAAGAGTGGGAGGACATTCCACCTCCTTGGAGAGCTCCTTGAGACATTCTGTGCAAGGAAAGAAGTTTTAATGAAGGCAATGATAAATAAATTCAAAAAGAGCCATATTTTGACACGATGTGGAGTGTGCGTAACAGCTTGGCTTCTCCTGGACCTTGCAAGTAGTTCTAGTTCTACATTTTTATTCCAGTCCCTCCAGCTAGGCCTTCCTACAAAGTTTAAGATGCGGAGATAGTAAAAGATTGTAGAATTATAATTCTGCTCTAGCAGTCTGGCTGTGCTTGCTCACCTGGTGATGGAAAGCAATACGTTACAGTTAGGATTTGCACAATGATTTCTCTCACTCAGCACAAACAGTCCAAGAGGAACTGAATAACAGAAAATATGTCAGTAAATGTATGTTCTGTGTTTCCCTCTCTGTTTACTGCGCTTATTAAGTTTATGATACATGCATTTCAATATGGATGCTGTTAAAAAATCTGCTGTATTTGGAGTTCAGCTACAGGCTGGAAAATATTCTACTCTGTGAGTCCCAGTAGACAAAAGACTGATAGAATTTATGCCCTTATTTGCAGACATCATACATACACAATGTCTTGCTGTCCCTCCTGCAACAGAGCCCGGTACTGAGCAATCTCCTGTTCCAGGCGGGTCTTGATGCCCAGGAGCATCTTGTACTCCTGGTTCTGGCTCTCCATCTCACAGCGGATATTGGCCAGCTCCTCCTCCAGGCAGTTAATCTGCCCTTGCATCTGTTGCAGCAGCAAGCCATAGCGAGATTCGGTTTCTGCCAGGGAGTTTTCCAGGGACGCTTTCTGGAAGTGGAAATACAGAAGTTTAGAACCACAGCTCTACGCATCCGTGTCCAAGGTTGAAGCTTCCACTGGGATGAGGGAAGGACCCTCACCAGTCCTGCCCCACATACCATGCTGAGCTGTGCCTGCAGTTCGATCTCCAGGTTCTGCAATTCACGTCTCAGATCCGTGAGCTGGTGGTTGCTCGTCTGGATGTCCTGGCTGCTTGAGGTGACCTGCTGGTTGACTTCTTCAATCTGCGGGAGTCAGAGCCCAGAAGAACATTCAGGACAGTCCAGTGATTGCTCCATAGATCCTGAGGTTCAGCCTAGCCTTTCCCATCAGACCTGGCCTGCTCCCCTCCCACCACTGCGTGAGGGAGATGCAGGTGAGCTGCCTCCCCCTTTTAGCCAAAGATCTCACACGTCCAGTCCCAGGGAGCAGGTGTTCTGGGTTTTCCCACAGAAGGAGGCTCCACTTCGTGTGTTGCCACTTACCTTGACTTCATACCACTGCTCGACCTCTCTGCGGTTCTTCTCAATGATCTGCTCGTATTCGTTTCTCAGGTCATTGAGGATCTTTGTCAAGTCTTGGCCAGGGGCAGCATTGACCTCCACACTCACGTCGCCACCAGTCTGAGACTGCAGCTGCCTCATTTCCTACAGAGAGTCCAAAGAGAGAAACAAGGAGCACAGGTCACATCTGCTGTTGGGCACGGTGGGCAAGGTGGTGTCAAGGTACAAGGGAATGACAGTCACAAGGCGTAAGGCTGAATTTCCTTGATACGTAATTTTAGAAATCGATGGACAGTGTCTTGGGCATTGGATCCTACCTCCTCGTGGTTTCTCTTAAGAGCAATCAGCTCATCCTTCAGGGACTCCAGCTCGGATTCCAGTGAAGAACGAGTGCAAGTGAGATCATCCAGGAGATTTCTCAAGCCATTAATGTCAGCCTCCACAGTCTGACGAATGACCAGCTCATTCTCATATCTGTTCCAAAGAAAAGAGAAGCATTAGACATTCATTTTATTACCATGCGTAGGTTTGGATGTAGCACTATACCGGGTAGGACCTGGATTTGTGAATCTCTTAAAATTCATGACATGAAAGATGCAAGGTTCACAAAGAGTCACTCACTTCATTCGGAAGTCATCAGCCGTCATCTTGCTGTTATCGATGTCCAGAAGCATTTTGTTATTGTCCACAGTGGCGGAAATGATCTGCAAAAGGGGAAAGTTAGAAAAGAATCTTTCGGGGCTCAAGGCAAGGACAACGAGAAAAGTACCCCAAATCTTTGCTAGGGTTTTGGTGCGGGTTTTGGAATTGTCTCCTGCAACAATGCAAAGGCTACGGAAAGTTATTGAACTGCCATGCCGCAAGAAGTGATGTGTGCACAGTTTTGTGTTTCCCAGACATTCTGATGAAAGAATATTTTAATTGAGGAAAAAATAGGAGAACCATTATGCAGGGAGAACACTGACACCTATGGATTTTGGTACTCCGGCAAAGGAAGTCTGATCTTTATCCCTGATTCTGTAATTCATCTCACTATAAAAAACCCTGATTGCAAGGGAAAGCCTTGGTCCTTCCATCTGATTTAAGTAGGAGCTTGCAGAGACAAAGGGGGTTGCAATCTTGCAGCCCAGGTGCTCTGGCTTTGCGCTCCATCCAGCTGAACTGAGTGGGAGCAGAGGGAAAGTCTGGAAACCACACACGCTGGGTTTGGAGCCACCTGCACACTGTGGGCTTTCAGCTACGTGCAGCAGCATGTTTGTTTGGGCCTGGTGGAGCTCTCCTTGGGGCCAGAGCAGAACCCTTTCACCTGTGGGGTGGTGTGGGGCTTTGCTTACCCAGGAGACGGGAGGCCAGCTCGGCAGGGTCCTGCCTGTGGTACCACCATCAAGGCCACCCAGCAGCTCCCTCCCACCCCTTTTGAGCCAGTGCAGGAGGGAAGGAGGAATCTCTTGCAAATGGGAACAGCGTGCAGAGATGGAGCCGTGCTAGTTGGGGCTGTCCTACCTGATTCTGGAGTTGTTCGATGGTCTGGTAGTAGGAGGAGTAGTCCTTGGAAGCGCTGGGAGCTTGCTTCCGATACCACTCCCGAATGTGGACCTCCAGCTCAGCATTCTCTTCCTCGAGCCTTCGCACTTTGTCCAGGTAGGCAGCCAGGCGGTCGTTGAGGTTCTGCATAGTGACCTTCTCATTGCTGTTCAGAAGGTCTCCGCCAGCACCAAAGCCTCCTGCAAATCCACCACCAAAGCCCCCTGTGAAGCCACCTCCAAAGCCACCAGTCATGCTGCCTGAGCTCACGCCTGCTCCGTAGCCGATGCCACACGCTCCCCCTCCATAGCTTCCCCCGCCGATCACGGAGGAGGCGTAGCGCCTGCAGGAGACAGAGGAGCCCTGGCCACTGCCACCACCGCAGATGCCACCACCGCCGATGCCACCACCGCCACCGCTCCTGTAAGAGGTACTGGATGTTCTCTTGATGCTGCAGCTCATGGTGGAAGCAATCAGATACCCGGCCCCAAATGCAAAGCCTGCAGAGCTCGATACAGAAACTCGGAGTGCAGCCTCTGTCCTGCCCGGTCGCTATTTATGCCTCGCTGGGTGGGTGTCACCTGCAGGGCCGTCCAGCTTCCCATGGAGTTTGCCAACCTCACTGCTCATGCCAAAAGTGATGTGCTAAGGGAATTTCTTTTGGGGCTTGGGACAGCCCTCCCCACGGGTATTGTGTTTGGATGCTGATTCACCAAAGCTTGCCCTATAATTTGAGGTGGGTGGCTGTGAGTGAGATTTTGTTTCAGATAGCATGATGCTGGCTACTTAGTAAGTGAGATTCATTTTAATAGTCCCTCTTAATTCTTTATAGCCACTTTTTGTCCTGAAGTGAGATGGTGAAATCACCACCTGGTTACTCTGAATTTCAGAGCTGGAGAAATATGAACTCAGGAACCCTGTGCGTGAGCTTTGATTCATTCTGCTGCAGAACTGCTGGTAACTGGCACCTTTGGAACAGAATCTCTTAAGAATTTGTCTTTCCCTACAAAGAAAGCTCATCATGAGCACCATCTTTCAGAATGCTCAGGGGGGATTCTCAATAGAACATCCTTTGAAGAAGCAACGCTATTTCTGTTTTCACTTCCAGGAAGGAACCTTGTGTCATGCCCGCATTGATGAATGTGCAATGATGTGATTTCAAAGGTGTGAGGTTTTAGAATTTTGTGCAAATTTCTAGTCACTCAGATTGTTTCAAACCGAAACAGATGTGTAGAGTCTCTAAGGCATCATTGACTCTGTCTTGGGAGTGGAAAGTAAAAGGGTTCATTTTTCCCACTTAGCAAAGTGGAGGCTAAGGTGATGATCAGCTTGCTCTCAAGGAAGGAGGCACCAGGGTTCTATAAAATAAAGGACAATCCCATTGTCCATGTAGGAAAGGACAGAATCTGGCTGTGAGTGTGTTTGGGCTGAAAATGAAGGGGAATTTTTTATCTATGGAAAGTGTAAAGGTCTGGGAGTTGCTACCATTGTGGGATACTGGATGGAAAAGAGAAACATTTTGGTGACTGACCTTCATCAACTGATGGTGGGGATTTTATCCTCCTGTAGCAGAGACTCAGCTGCGATGACCTCTTAGATCCCCCTGGCTTTTTATCTTTTGGTTCTCTAATGCTGCAGAGATCTCTGACACTGCTGCATAACTGCAGCATTTCTATAAGAGAGCGGGATGGAACAAATCCTTCATTGGAAATGATATTTTGCCTTTAAACGACTTTTGGAAAACATAACTGCTAAGCCTGAAAGACAAGGGGGTTGTTTATGTGAGAGTTAAGCTTTGATGGGAATTCATCTCTGTTTGGGAGTTAATTGCTAGTTCGTTTTGTTGTTGGTTTCTTCATTTGTGACTTTACCTACACACAGCTTGCAGCTGTGGCTGGAGCAGCATTTTCTCTCCCAGCCACAATGATTATGAGACCCATGAAGCTACCAACGTGTGTTCTGGCTGCCTGAAGAACCAGGGAAAGCCATTTACCCTCTTTCGTGGTACCCCGACAGCCGATTTCCTAGATACGCTAAAGATAATGTAATACTTTGATCTTCCTGATTATGATTACTGTTTTATTGGTAGCTCTTTAATTAGCTGCACGTCAGAACCAGTTGCTTTGCATATGTTATTGAGGCTGAGTCACCATCATTAAAAAATCAAAATTATTTTCTCATAGGGTGTGATTCCTTACTCATATTTTCCTCATTAGATTGGTGAAATGCACCTTTCTTCTGCCCTATGAGATGTTTATTGCTGATTGACGTTAATGCCAGGGGTGTTGATTTTATATCTCCTTCTTGGCAATGTTGCATCATAACATCTGACCCAACCATTTCAAGCATTTCCCAATGCTGCAGTTTCATACCATCCCCAGAAACCTTTTCTCCATCTCTCTGTCCCTCTCCGGGTTGTTTTTTTGTTTGTTTTGGTTTTGTTCTAACAGCGTTTGCTGCAATAACTGTATCACAGAGATTAGACTTAAGACTTTCTAATGGATAACTTATGTGTGTTTCCATGTCTCCTGTGCGTTTCTGGTTCACCATCCTGTGGACACAGGTTCTTGGCCTGACTTGGCTCTTGTGAGTCAGTTTGGACACCTTGATTTACTTCCCAAGCCAAAAGAGCCAGTTCTTTCAAGGTGTTATTAACTTTCGTAACCCTTGCAATGACACAATAAGGTCAGACATTCTCTGTTATAAAGGGCAGAGAGGCTCCTTGGCCATTTCAAGAGACTGTTCGAGCTCTGAAATCGTGTCTTCCCCTGGAAGACATTTTTTCTCATGAACTTGTGCAAACCAGAATCACAGAATGGTTTGGGTTGGAAGAAACCTCAAAGCCCACCCAGTCTCACCCCCTGCCATGGCTAGGGACTCTTCCCACTGGATCTGGTTGCTCCAAGCCCCATCCAACCTGGCCTTGAACCCCTCCAGGGATGGGGCAGCCACCACTGCTCTGGGCAGCCTGAGCTGAGGCCTCCCCACCCTATTGTGAAAAATTTCTTCGTGATGTCTAATGTCAATCTTCCCCTTTCCAATTTAAAGCCATTCCCCCTCGTCCTATCACTATCCCAGAATGGTTTGTTGTGAAGCCTTTCCAGGTGCTCTTTACTCCCTGGTGAAGCCGAATGCAGAGCCACAACCGATGCTCTGAACCGGCAACAGAACCAACAGGAGGCAATGGTTTTCACAGAAACTCTGATGCCGTCCCTGGGTCTGTGTCTTCCATCATACAAGAGGGAGAGGACAACCTCAGAAACAATTACTGCTAACTACTTGTTCTCCAACAGTGAGTAAGCTGTGGTCTTGGTAAGAAGAGCGCTGCTCCCTTCAGTTTCGTCAGGATCTGCATCTGTGCATTTCCCATCCCTCATCACCCTTCAGTATCGTCACCTGTGCATTTCTTCACTTGTTCAGAGGTGAACAATTCCCATAGCAATTCTGTTCTTACTTCTCTTATGTGACAGCCTGGGAAGGTTCCTTATACCCTGCATGTGTGCAAACCTATAGAAAATCCTATTAAATATGAGCTGTTTTATTTCTGTAGTCTGTCTAAATTGCTCATTAACTAGTCCTTCCTATCACTGAACAGGTAAAGTTTAAGTGTAATTCCCAAGAGAAGCTGAGCATTTCCAGTACAGCGACCCTTTCCTGTTCATTTTTCTCTTCCTGATACAACACGCTGTTATTATCAATGAACTTAACTCATTCAATTCTCAATTCCTCTGTGCCAAAGCCCTTGTTTGTCTTCCCTGCGGATCCTTTCAGAGCAATAAGCAACGGTTCCGCTTCTTCTATGAACCATGGCTGAAGGGAATTGAGAGCCAGGAGCAGCCAGTGATGTCAAGATGCCTGATCAAGCTCGTGACAAGGTTTCTGGAGCCTCTGCCAGCCTTTGAGGGAGGCAGTGAGGCACGCTGTGCGCTTGGCACACCTATGGCATGTTCCATGTGTTTCCCCCGGCACAGCCCTTGCTCCATACTCAGATGGAGCTTGGCACCTCATGAATCAGTTTCCCATCATCAGTGTTGTCTTTCTTCTTTCACTTGCATCTTGAGGGAAAAGCAGTGAGACAAGGGGTCGGGAAGCAACCTGTGAGTTGCTGTTAGAAAACCAAATGTCAAATGGTTTGTAATTTCACAGGAAGGTAAAGAACTGTGTCAAGAATGGATTTCTGCTCTCAACCTTGTACCTCTTGCTTCTGAGCAGAGAATTCCCACAGTCTTACTCGACTGACAGTTCCCGCAGGCAGAGCTTGGAAGGTGTCACAGTTCAAAGAGTCACGGAATTGTTCAGGTTGCAAAGACCTTTAGGGTCATCAGGTCCAACCATAAAGCCAACACTGCCAAGCCCACCACTAAACCGTGTCCCTCATCACCCAACCACACAGTTTTTAAATCCCTCCAGGGATGGCAACTCCATACAACCGTCACACAACCGTGCTCAGAATTAGTGATGTTTCCTTTCACTTGGTGCTGTTAGCTCGGCATGGTGTCCATTTTCATAGTGCAAAAACATTGTTCTGAAACTGTGTTACAAAGTGTGATAGGACAACTGTATTTGATAGGACAACTATATTTGATAGGAAAACTATATTTGATAGGACAACTATATTTGATAGGACAACTATATTTGATAGGAAAACTATATTTGATAGGAAAACTATATTTGATAGGACAACTGTATTTGATAGGACAACTATATTTGATAGGACAACTATATTTGATAGGACAACTGTATTTGATAGGACAACCGTGTGTGATCAATTGGTTGATAAATACCTGTTCAAAGTGTGTTCAATTAAATTTCTCAGACGCTTTGGTTCTCTTTGCATTGCAGAAGTGAAGTTTTATTAGAGGCAGCGTTAAAAGCAGAATTCAAACCCTTAAACAAAGAGCCAGTCAGCAAAGACAAGCTGAGTAAGTCAGAGTAGCAGAAGGCGTGATGAGGCAGGGGACCCGGCGCTCTTTCCAGGTTGTTCCAGTGCATCAGCTCTGCTGTGGAGGGGCTTGGTTCAGTTTCTTGTTGTTCATGTTCAGTGCATCCTCTCATCTGGATGGTGCCAGCATCACTGCTGCTGCTCTAGCAAACTCTTGACTGGCCTGAGTAAAGACAGAGCAAATCATTGCCTTAAGGGGAAATCCAGTCTTTCCTGCTGGACTGAATTCTTCAACTTAACAGGCTGTGTTAGGAGAGCAGTGAGAGAGGCTCAGAGCAATGCCCTCAGCACTTCCCCAGAACTGTGGCTTTTTCATTCCAATGAAACCTATATCCTGTCCTGTAGAGTTTATATCCTTTGTTTTATATTTAGGTAGAGGAAAGGGCAAGACTTATAGCATTTTAAAACCTGAATCCTCCATGCCAAAATCAGTGAGGTTCTCTCGTTCTTGAGATACTGGACCTGGGAATGTTGCCAAGCCCGAAATACAAAACTGTTCTCTGACAAAATGTATTGTAGTCATCAAGGAAAATGTAACCTGTTAATAAACAAACCCTTACAAAGTGCTGTCTTACCTGACATGTCACCATGAGAGTAGGAAGTAGAAGAATATGAATGGGAAGATTTTCCACCTCCTTGGAAAGATCCTTGAGAGACACTGTAAAGGAGAGTAAATAATTCACAACAAAGCCTTAACCACTAGATATTCAGTCAAACAAGAAGGTGCTGTGGTCCATGGACAAGAAGTCTCTGTTCGTGATTAAGTACCTGGGGATTCTTTTTATTGCCTTGCTATAATTTAGAATACGTACACAATGTCTTGCTGTCCCTCCTGCAGCAGAGCCCGGTACTGAGCAATCTCCTCTTCCAGACGGGTCTTGATGCCCAGGAGCATCTTGTACTCCTGGTTCTGGCTCTCCATCTCACAGCGGATATTGGCCAGCTCCTCCTCCAGGCAGTTAATCTGCCCTTGCATCTGTTGCAGCAGCAAGCCATAGCGAGATTCGGTTTCTGCCAGGGAGTTTTCCAGGGACGCTTTCTGGAAGTGGAAATACAGGAGTTTAGAACCACAGCTCTATGCGTCCGTGTCCAAGGTTGAAGCTTCCACTGGGATGAGGGAAGGACCCTCACCAGTCCTGCCCCACATACCATGCTGAGCTGTGCCTGCAGTTCGATCTCCAGGTTCTGCATTTCACGTCTCAGTTCCGTGAGCTGGTGGCTGCTCGTCTGGATGTCCTGGCTGCTGGAAGTGACTTGACGGTTGACTTCTTCAATCTGCAGGAGTCAGAGCCCAGAAGAACATTCAGGACAGTCCAGTGATTGCTCCATAGATCCTGAGGTTCAGCCCAGCCTTTCCCATCAGACCTGGCCTGCTCCCCTCCCACCACTGCGTGAGGGAGATGCAGGTGAGCTGCCTCCCCCTTTTAGCCAAAGATCTCACACGTCCAGTCCCAGGGAGCAGGTGTTCTGGGTTTTCCCACAGAAGCAGGCTCCACTTCGTGTGTTGCCACTTACCTTGACTTCATACCACTGCTCGACCTCTCTGCGGTTCTTCTCAATGATCTGCTCGTATTCGTTTCTCAGGTCATTGAGGATCTTTGTCAAGTCTTGGCCAGGGGCAGCATTGACCTCCACACTCACGTCGCCACCAGTCTGAGACTGCAGCTGCCTCATTTCCTACAGAGAGTCCAAAGAGAGAAACAAGGAGCACAGGTCACATCTGCTGTTGGGCACGGTGGGCAAGGTGGTGTCAAGGTACAAGGGAATGACAGTCACAAGGCGTAAGGCTGAATTTCCTTGATACGTAATTTTAGAAATCGATGGACAGTGTCTTGGGCATTGGATCCTACCTCCTCATGGTTTCTCTTAAGAGCAATCAGCTCATCCTTCAGGGACTCCAGCTCGGATTCCAGTGAAGATCTAACCAGAGTCAGATCATCCAGAAGATTTCTCAAGCCATTAATGTCAGCCTCCACAGTCTGACGAATGACCAGTTCATTCTCATACCTTTACCACAGACAGGAGAGAAAGGAAAATGAGGAAATGAGATGTTGGCAGTCAAGGGCACACATCCTCCCAAGGAGTATCCCATGAGAACAGGGAGACGCAGTAACACCACGCAAAGCGGTGCTGCCTTGTCTCCTGAGATTGCGAGCAGGAGTTGAAAGACAAGCAAGGTTCAGAAAGTGACACTCACTTCATTCGGAAGTCATCAGCCGTCATCTTGCTGTTATCGATGTCCAGAAGCATTTTGTTATTGTCCACGGTGGCAGAAATGATCTGCAAAAGGGGAAAGTTAGAAAAGAGTCTTTCAGTGCACAAGACAAGGACAAGAAGCTCTTGGCTAGAGCTTTGTTGCAGGTCTTGGAATTGTTTCCTGCAGCAAATTCACTTTTCAAGGAAACATGGGCTAGCACGGACCATCCCTCCAAATCCCTACTCCTTGCTTCTCTATCTCAAGTTAGATAGAGTTCTTTGTGTATCCCAGGGAAGATATTCAGCCCTTTTCCTGTTCTGGCTTCTTCATGGTCTGTTTACTCTGCTACCAGTGTAAGCTGAACTGAGTGGGAGCAGAGGGAAAGTCTGGAAACCACACACGCTGGGTTTGGAGCCACCTGCACACTGTGGGCTTTCAGCTACGTGCAGCAGCATGTTGGTTTGGGCCTGGTGGAGCTCTCCTTGGGGCCAGAGCAGAACCCTTTCACCTGTGGGGTGGTGTGGGGCTTTGCTTACCCAGGAGACGGGAGGCCAGCTCGGCAGGGTCCTGCCTGTGGTACCACCATCAAGGCCACCCAGCAGCTCCCTCCCACCCCTTTTGAGCCAGTGCAGGAGGGAAGGAGGAATCTCTTGCAAATGGGAACAGCGTGCAGAGATGGAGCCGTGCTAGTTGGGGCTGTCCTACCTGATTCTGGAGTTGTTCTATGGTCTGGTAGTAGGAGGAGTAGTCCTTGGAAGCGCTGGGAGCTTGCTTCCGATACCACTCCCGAATGTGGACCTCCAGCTCAGCATTCTCTTCCTCGAGCCTTCGCACTTTGTCCAGGTAGGCAGCCAGGCGGTCGTTGAGGTTCTGCATAGTGACCTTCTCATTCCCGTTCAGAAGGTCTCCGCCAGCACCAAAGCCTCCTGCAAATCCACCACCAAAGCCCCCTGTGAAGCCACCTCCAAAGCCACCAGTCATGCTGCCTGAGCTCACGCCTGCTCCGTAGCCGATGCCACACGCTCCCCCTCCATAGCTTCCCCCGCCGATCACGGAGGAGGCGTAGCGCCTGCAGGAGACAGAGGAGCCCTGGCCACTGCCACCACCGCAGATGCCACCACCGCCGATGCCACCACCGCCACCGCTCCTATAAGAGGTACTGGATGTTCTCTTGATGCTGCAGCTCATGGTGGAAGCAATCAGATACCCGGCCCCAAATGCAAAGCCTGCAGAGCTCGATACAGAAACTTGGAGTGCAGCCTCTGTCCTGCCCAGTCGCTATTTATGCCTCGCTGGGTGGGTGTCACCTGCAGGGCCGTCCAGCTTCCCATGGAGTTTGCCAACCTTACATGCCAAAAGTGATGTGCTAAGGGAATTTTGTCTGAGGTAACTCTTAACGCATTACCGTTGTGTTCAAGTATGTCTGTGTTGATTCACACAAAGCCTGCACTGTAATTGTAAGTGGGTGGCTCTTGGATATTTTGCTGGATAATGTAACATCTTACGGCTTCTGTTAACCTGGGAATAAGTCACTGGTAAGAGGAGGTAATGAAGGCTCCGCCTTGGTCATCTGTCTCCTGCAGTATTCCGCGTGGCAGAATTCAGCTTTTGTCTTCTTCTTGTGATCACCAACAATGGTTCATGAGACCAGCCCCCTCATTCATTAATTTATTCAAAATGTATATTAGCTATTCAGAAATCAACTTTAATTTACTTCAACAAACCATTATTTTTTAATACACGATTCCCACGTCTGTTCTAGAGGAGACCTTTACACTGAATTTTTGCTCTGTTGTCACCCCTTTTACTGAGGCAGGTCCTCCTAGAGTTTAAATCTTTCTGGAAGTGCAGGGTAGGGTTTGCAGTCATTTTTCTTGTTGAAGGAAACTGGGTGACAGCCACAAAAGTAGCATTTTGCAAGAGACAACATGTTAAAAGTTTTCCTTTTCAAGCCACTATTACTTTTATTTTAGCTATTTAAAAGGGCTCAGAGGAAATTGAGAAGAGCATTGTTTGATATTCCACATCTTCATAATCACCTTAAAATAACTACTTCTCAGCATATGTCCTTGATTTATATAATGCAGTAAAAAATAAGTTTGATGACAAGATATAGTGCCAGAGATTAGATCAGAAAAAATATAGCCATTATCCGAAGTCATTACGATGAGTCGTATTTGCCAAGAGGGAGAGAAGATCTTGCAACACGAAACACAGAGTCAGAAACAATTGTGTATTTTTTTCCACTGGCTGTGCAATCGGGATGTTCAGGGAGAGGCTTTTTCCATCTGCACTGATGAAGCTTCCGTGAAACTGAGAGGAGCCTTGAGCAGGAACAAGCACTGTAACCCGGGCTGCAGGAGCACTGGGCTCGGGCGAAGGAAGCACAAGGAGCTGGAGGACTGCGATTCACCACCTCAAATCAGCCTCTCCACAGCAAGGGAGGATGAACCCAGCCTGGAAGCATTTTAGGAAGGGGTTCCATGTTACTGAAGAAGAAGAAATGAACTCATTGAAATGAGCAAAAGCAGAGTGCAAAAGCACTGAGTCCCCTTACAGACGAAGGTGTGCGTCGGAGGAGGGAGCAGGACTGTTTGAACTTGAAGACAGTGGCCTGTATGGACATAAAAAGAGCTGAGGCTGGAGTCCTGAACAGGAGCAACTTTCAGTTGGGCTTCATTCTCGGTTCATAGCTGCTGCCTTCCAGCTTCTGAAGCACTCTTGAAGCAGCGCTCATCCCTGCCAGTCTCCCGGAGCAGCACAAGCGCCCAACAAAACTCCTTGTAGACAAGATTCCTGCTCACTCCGTGCCTCAGAGAACCGTCAGATGACTACTTGGAAATAGCACAGCTTCACCCTGCGCAAAGCCATATTCTTGTAGATCTTTTGGGTTGGGGTTTAATAGGCTTTTGTAGCCACATAACTAATCTTCTTTTATCGTAAGAATTATGTAGAAAGGCTTATCAACAAACGATTGCTGAATTGGAAGGGGAGGGGTGTGGACTGTTATCACTAGAATGATGTCTGCTTTCTGTAGAAGGGCTGAGTTTATAGAGGTTTAATATGTGATGCAATATAAACGCGAGGGGCTGAACCCGGAGCTTGAATTCAGTTGCCTAAAGGCACATCCTGTGGGTACTGCCGGGGGCTTCCAAGGAACCAGGAGATGTTTCCTCTGGCTCTGGAAGGAAAGGGAGTTCAATATGTGGGAAATACTCCTTAAGAGTAACATTTTCAATTTAAACTGAAGCTGAATAATGAAAAATATCTACAAAATTAAGACGTTATTCATAGAATCGTAGAAGAACCAGGTTGGAAGAGACCCACCAGATTGTCGAGTCCAACCATTCCCACCAATCTCTAAACCATGCCCCTAAGCACCTCATCCACTGTCACCTTAAACTAACTTTAACAAGAAATGCCTTTGTGTCAGCCCTGCTGCTCTGTCTAGAAGGAGTCCTGTCGTACCCTTGGTCATGATGTGCCTCCTCCTGAGGCTGGAGCACTCGAGGGTTTTATCCAGTACACATGCAGAAGTTTTCTCAAGACCTTTTCCACCATTCCCTGAATTTTTTCCAGCTCCACTGTGTCATTTTTGAAACAGAGTTATCAAAAATACAGCCCAGAGTATCTGTGTGCCACAGATTGGTGCAGTGGAATTAATTATGTTCTCCGTGATACTCTTTTTTGTAGTGAATGGAGAATCCTCTCTGTGGCCTTCAGCTGGACACATCCCCAAGTTTCATAGCTCTTCAGCGAAGCCCAAACATTCATGTTCATCCAAACATTCTTCCTGTCTAGATCCACAGAGTTTTCCTCTGCCTTTATTCATGATACGGTGAGGTTCCTTATTCCCTTCTCATAATCTCTTTTTATTTCCTTAGCCACTGCAGAGGCTTTCTCCTGAAAACTCATCACTCCTTCTGCTTGTGTCCCCAGGTGCTGTCTCTGCTCTGCCTTTTATAAGCCCTTCTGAACATCATCGTGTGCCACGCAGCACTGAGCACCCGTTGGACAGCAGGGTAATTACAAGACAGGAAAATCAGTGCTCATTAAAGGTTCATTCAAAGTGCAGATGGCATCCCGGGTGGTGGCTGTGACACACAAGGTGCAGGAGGCGGCACTGTGGTCCCCTTGGGAGCCTCTGCCACCCTGCAGCTGGTGCTTTTGAAATAATCCACATACCTTTAACTGAGACCTTCCCATCTCTTTCTAGATTGGATGTGTGGTCAAAATATCTAAACCAAAGAAGCAGAAATCAGCATTATTCAAATCTCACTCTTCCTGCTGTGTCACTGGAAGTGTTCGTGCAGCACAGAGTGTGTTTAACAAGTCACAGAATCACAGAATCACAGGATAACTGACTAGGTTGGAAAAGACCCACCGGATCATTGAGTCCAACCATTCCCATCAGTCACTAACCTGTGTCCCTCAGCACCTCGTCCACTCGCGCCTTAAACCCCTCCAGGGAAGGGGACTCAACCCCCTCCCTGGGCAGCCTCTGACAGGGATCAATCACACTTTCTGTGAAAAAATTTTTCCTGATGTCCAGCCTGACCCTCCCCTGGTGGAGCTTGTGGCCATTCCCTCTCGTCCTGTCCCCTGTCCCTTGGCAGAAGAGCCCAGCTCCCTCCTCTCCACAACCTCCTCTCAGGGAGTTGGAGAGAGCAATGAGCTCTCCCCTCAGCCTCCTCTTCTCCAGGCTGAACACCCCCAGCTCTCTCAGCCGCTCCTTGTAAGACTTGTTCTCCTGCAAAACCCCAGTCACACAAGCACAGTACAAACGCCGACTTTGGTTTGGTGTAGGTGTTTCTGTTCCCCCGAGTAGTTTCTGAGGGTTGAGAAGGTTTGCGTGGCAGTGTCCTGCATTTTGGGAAATTAATGTTGCATCTTTTGCCCTGATCCACACCTTGTGCACCTCCCAGTTTCCCTGGGCTCCCTTCACCACTAGAGGCCAGTCCCTGAGCGCTCCTGGAGTGACCTGCAGCCTTCAGCTGGGCACCTCTGGAGTGCAGTTGTGAGGGGTACAGCCTGGAGCTGCCTTCTGTGATGGACTGAGACTTTCAAAGGACTCTGAGGAACTCGGGCACCAACTGCTCATGAAAATAAGTAAAGCTGTGGTTGGTGACCCGTCTGCAGCCCTCTCTCCTCCAAAATGCCATGTGGAAACCCCAGAGGTTCCTCACAGGCGCACAGGAGGCTGCTCAAAAAAGCCTGGAATGACACATCGCAGTCCATTGTGTCTCTGAATTTGTTAGCTTCCAAAAGGCAAAGTTATTTCTTTCAACTAAGTCTCTGGAAATGGGTTTTAGCCCTGGGAATGGCTGCAGTGAAACAAGCTACTGTTTGTTTTCATGAACAAAGCTGCCTCAGTCACTGGAGAAAGCCAGACTGTAATTTCTTTGAAATAGTGACTCTGAAAGAGCATATTAAACAGACAGACAGAAGCAAATGCCTCTCCCAAAAGGCAGCTAATAACAAGAGAGAGCTTTCGGATTATTTCTTCATGGAGTTTCTCTGAGCTGTTGCAGCAAGGCAATCAATTTTTTTTGCAAACTATTGTCAAGAATGTTTTTAAGTTACAATTGGATGTGGCTGAAAGAGTTTATGTCACCACAGCACAGATCTTCCTATATCCAAAGTAAACATTCCAGGTACTTTCACACGTACTTAATTTGTAACAGGTAGAAGGCAAATTTTATGGAGGATAACTTTGTGAAGATCCTTTAAATTGTGTTTCCTTTTAACTTCTTATTCATGTCTGTTCAAACATGGATCCCTTGTTGACGTGTTTCCAGTTCAGACCAAGGAATGTCACTTAAGTTTTTGTGAATCACAAATTGAAACATTCCTTCTGTTTTGTAATCACAGATCTTTAACCACTCCTGTTCCTTCATGTCAGGCCTGGGTGGGTGCTCACTGATGGCAACTCTCTTAGGGTTCATATAGCGCCGAGATCCTGCAGCCTGTTCTGGGCTGATAATCAACTGCTGTTGAGTCTTAGAGCTCAGCTCCACAAGAGCATCTGGCACGTTATTTAAAAAATAAAGGCACAGTCCAGAATCACAGAATCATGGAATGGGTTGGGTTGGAAGGGACCTCAAAGCCCACCCTGTCCCACCCCTGTCCTGGGCAGGGACACCTCCCACTGGATCAGGGGCTCCAAGCCCCATCCAACCTGGCCTGGGACCCTCCAGGGATGGGGCAGCCACCCCTGCTCTGGGCAACCTGGGCCAGGGCCTCCCCACCAAGGGTGGACCAAGAAGACTGTGATCTGTCCTAAGTGATCAGAAATTGTGCTTTAATGCTGAATTTCGCTATCAACTATTGTAATTTATCATCAGCTTTCCTACACGGAGCTATATGTTGGCATGTATTTTCTCCTTAAATATTTACACCTATTGGATGGAAGAAAACCCCTCCACAGGATTCTGGTTGCATCAGACAGAAATGAAATTTTATTAGCGACATTTTCCCAATACAGGACAACCTCAGCGGCAAACAGGCTGGATCTGTGAAGGAAGGAGCTTAGATGCCAAGGATTGAAACCAGAAAGCATTCCAGGCAGAAGCAGTGCACAGCATGCTTGGCAGGTGGGCAGGCAGCCCATCCGAGTAGCTCTGAAGATCCGTTTTGCATAGATGGCATCAGCAATGTTGAGGAACTGTTAAGAGCAACTGCCTTTCCTTGGGAGCACGGGGAAAGCAGAGGGTCTGGGCCAATTCCTGTTTGAAAGGTCTTGTACTGTAGGATCCTCATGTCTTAGTCAAAAGACTTTCTTCCGTACTCTGTTGAGAAATAAAGGAAGCATTCATTTCTTCAGTGCTTGCACTGAATCTCTGAGGCACCAGAGTTGACTATAGGTGACTTGTAAGCATTCCAAAAGCATAAAGGAAACCTCAGCCTGGTACAAAAGCCATGGGATTTGTGATGTTAGGCCAAGAATGCGAGGGTTGAAGAAAAACAGCTGGGAGGATGACTAGGGGGTTGATCAGTGCTGTCACCCGCAGGATTCAATAGAAACAGAACGTGTGTTTCTAAAGTGGGGGCGATGCTTTGCACACAAATAGGAGAGAAATTTTAATAAAAGTAAATCTAACACTTTCCAGAAATCTTAGTTTATCCTCAGTACTATTTCCCTGTGGAAGAGACATTGGTACAGTGTGTGAATCAGTAAGGATGGGTCTGAGAGAAGGGTGTGTCCACACAACAGGTCTCACCTTGGCTTTCACCACCGCTCCTGCAGGACTGAGACTGGGACGATGAAGAGTAGGAGTGGGAAGTGCTGTGTCCGCCTGACATCCTTCCTCCTCCAATGCTGCATCCACCTCCGCTTCCCCCTCCTATTCCTCCACTTCCCCCTCCTATTCCTCCACTTCCACCTCCCATTCCTCCTCCTCCCATTCCTCCTCCTCCCATTCCTCCTCCACCACTTCCCCCTCCCATTCCGCTGCCAGAGGAGATGCCACCACCTCCATATCCACCACTCATGCCACCACCTCCTCCTCCTCTGCTTCCTCCAGAAGAGTAGCCACCACCTCCCATTCTACCGCCTCCCATTCCTCCTCCCATTCCTCCTGCAGGGATTCTGCAAAGAGAGAAGAAAGAAGGGGAAAAAACAGTTAATCAAATACATTTTGATTTCCAAAGGAAATCTGTGGATTCTGTGCAGAAACCTGCACTGCTCTCATCCGTGTTTCCCCTTTTTAGAACCTAGCACAGCCCAGCAAGACAACCAGTGCAGGGCCAAGAATCAGCCTCAGCTTGAATGCAGGAGTTTTTGCTTTGCCCACATTCTGCTCAGATATTTCATACAAAGTTTAGCATTGCTGCTTTATCAGCCTGTGGTGCCCCTGGCTCCACATTGGGAAGGCAGAAAATGAAATATGAGCTATTCTCAAGCTTCAGAGAAACCGAAGTAGCTTGAACTTTCAGAGAACTGAACACTGAGATTGTTGTGAAGGTTTGGAAAACTACGGTCATGTTCCTGTTCACAGTTTTTTCCGAGGTGCCTTCTGTCTGTTCAATTCCTGACCTTTTAGGAGCCAGGATAAAGGTGAAGCTTGGTACCTGTGCTTCCCTGGCCTGCCCTAAATCGGTTCTTCAGAATTTCTACATGAATTTTTCTACGGAACAGGTTTACCGAGCAGCGTAGAGCGCCCCAAACCTGGGAGGCAATTGCTGAAGACAGTGGCGTTAACCTCTTTTCAGTACAAAATCTGTTCTGTAAGTCTAGACTGTGAATTTCCCATCTTTGTGTCTAACCCAGGGACCCTGGGGCTCCCGCAATGCTGTGTGTTTGTCAGTTTACATACGTGAGGTCATGCTGCCCTTCCTCAAGCAGAGCCCGGTACTGAGCGATCTCCTGTTCCAGGCGGGTCTTGATGCCCAGGAGCATCTTGTACTCTTCGTTCTGACTCTCCATCTCACAGCGGATGCTGGCCAGCTCCTCCTCCAAGGGGCTGATCATGGACTGGATCTGCTGCAGCTGCATGTTGTAGCGACGTTCCGTGTCTTCCAGGTTGGATTGCAAAGAGTCTATCTGCAAATGGAAAGCAAAATACAGAGTTTATGGGATGTGGCGACTCATTTTCATGGAAAGATTGGAGATCTTCACAAACCAGAAGAAAGCTGAGAGGTAATGCAGTGCCCCATTCTTTACAAAAAGAGCACTCTCTAGGTGTGACCATTCTTTCATTTTAGTAACAAGTGCAGCCTGTGTCACAGGTGAAGCAGAAGCAAACATCTATACTTACCATGCTGATTTGCGCCTGCAGCTCAATCTCCAGGCTTTGATATTCACGTCTCAGTTCAGAGATCTGTTGATTGCTTGATTGGATCTCCTGTCCACTTGAGTGGACCTGCTGATTAACTTCTTCCATCTGAAAAATTCACATACACAACTGAGGCATTTCTGATAATAAGAAAACATCGTGAAGTTAGCATAAAAACATTGACGCAGCAATTAATAATAAGCATAAAGAAGGGTGTGATGGAGACTGCATGTATCTCCCCCCTGCCACCCAGAGGTTCTCCATGTTTTACCACATAAGCTTAATACTCCACAACTGACCTGTTAAACTGCTTAAACTCATTTAGTGTCCCTGAAATAATACGTGAGAACTTCCCTTTCTTCTGCTGGATGTAAATAGGTCCAATACTTTTTAGTAATCAAAAAACTCTTGTGCTTTACCTTGGTCTCATACCAGCTCTCCACCTCTCTCCGGTTGTTCTCAATAAGCCGCTCGTATTCGCAACGCATCTCATTTAATTTTTCCATCAAATTAATGCCAGGAGTAGCATTGACCTCCACATTGACATCACCACTGGATTGCGTTTGCAGTCCTCTCAATTCCTGAAAAAAAACAAGCCACCAGATTCTCAAAGGGTGAAGGGAAGAAGAAATGTCACCATTTCAAACAAAGGAAAAGAAAGGGACACAAAGCCTTGCAGGGCTGTATGAATCCTGCAAAGGAGCCTCATCTGGCATGAAAGGGAACAGTTCTGCTGCTCATAAACCCAGTTGAGCAGTGAGCACTAGCCAGGCACCGCATTTTCTCCTCGAGGCCATAAGGAATTCTCTGCAGCGTGCTGTTTGTGAATGTCCCTTTATGTGTTTTTCTTCTCGATGAGAATTATCACTGCAGATCGTATAAATATTTTCCTTAGATGCTTCCCTATATTCTATCTGATTTTCCTTTCATGAATTCAGCAACAAGCTTCTACTTTGTACCGAAAGCTATTCCTTTCCCTGGCCTCATTTTGCTGCAGGTTGGCCTGGGTGTCTTACTGCCTCAGCTGTGGATGCCACACGCTCTGCAAATCGAAGCCGATTGGACCAGTTGGACAATAAAAGTCAAAGCCCCAAATCTGATTCCTGCTAGTGGAAGAAACCCACAGGAAACTCTCTTAAGTGATGAGTTTTCATTAGTTATTCTTTTAAAATGTGGAGAAACTTACCTCTTCATGGTTCTTCTTAAGATAGACCAGTTCCTCTTTCAGGGATTCAAACTGTGTCTCCAAGTCTGACCTGGCTAGAGTCAGTTGATCCAAAAGTGGACGTAATCCATTGATGTCACTCGCCACACTCTGGTGGAGAGTGTATTCCGTTTCGTACCTAAAGGAGAGACAAAAAACATAGTAAAACTGCTGCCAGAGCTCTTTGTTATCTTGATGATGAATGGTTCCCATCAGTACAATTTTAGTCTTCAATCCCACTACTCAATGGGATTGAAAGGACACTATTCTCTTTCCATCGCCAATAAGTTTGCTTGGTTTCAATAGAATTTCTCCTTCTGACATTTATACAATGAGGATCTTGCTTATAAATCTATATGCAAGGATGGAGAAGCTTTAAATGTAGTCCTTTAAATGGCACTTCCACAGCTTGTCTGGTGAAAACTAACAGTGAAAGACTAACACAAAATCATTCTCAGCATGCGTTTCCCAACAATCACATGTTCTGCCTTTGGAGCCAAGAGCTCCAATAATTGGCAAATATTTAATCCTTAATTAACAATAGGAACTCATGGGGCTGAGGGGAAGCAAGGTGGAATGAGATGGGAAGGTAAAGAGACTCACTTCAGTCTGAAGTCATCCACAGTCATTCGGGTGTTATCAATGTCAAGGAGAACCTTGTTCAGGTCTGCATTTGCACCAACAATCTGGAAGGGAGAGAGCAGATGTTATTCACTCAGTAGTCTTCCCAGTCCAACACACAGAGAGAGGGAAGAGCCTGTGGAGAGACGTATTTCAGAATATTAAGTAATGTCAAGCTTGACCAGTGCCTTGGGAGCTGTAGAGAGAATTCATTGCCTTTGCTGTCAATTTTGGATTATAAATATCCATTAAAACCATAATCCTCATACTCCAAAAACAGTGGAAAAACCTAATTACAATTGTGTTTGGCCACAACCATATTCATGTCGGAGATAAGGGACTGTGAAATGGCTGAGGGCTAGAACGAAGCTACATGCCGGTGTTGGCTTATCTGCCACAGAAAGATGCGATTAATAGGGCCTTTTATAAGGGGAGCAAACCATGAGTCTGTGTCCCGTCCACAAGAGCGAGGAGCCACCAAGCTGGAGCGCAGCGTTGAAGGCAGCACCGACAAGCCCCATAACGGGTGCCCTAGCAGTGATCGGCACAGCAGCTACAGCAGAGGACAGCTTTGTCACCACACCAGCCTGCTTCCCGGCTGGAACAAGAGAGGGAGTGTGGCACCTCAAAGATGGCTTTGTGCTGCAGGAGGCAGCTGCTGTTCTGATGGAAATCGGCTTGAAGATAGTCAAGTTACATCATACCTGGTTCTGCAGTTCCTCAATGGTCCTGTAATATTGGCTGTAGTCCCTGCTACCAGTGGGACCTTGATTTCTGTACCACTCCCTGATCATTTGTTCAAGGTGAGCGTTTTCATCCTCCAAGCGTCGCACTTTATCCAAATAGGAAGCCAGGCGATCGTTAAGGTTCTGCATGGTCAGCTTCTCATTCGTGGAGAGCAAGCCAGCTTCTTCACCAAACCCCATTCCACCAAAGCCACCTCCACCATAGCCACCACCACCACCAAAGCTGCCACCGCTGAAGCCACCACTACCCCCGAAACCACTAAATCCACCTCCACTATATCCACCACCACCAAAACTACTTCCACCTAAGCCAGATCCGTAACCACCTCCCATTCCACCAAAACTACCCCCACCTGATCCAAATCCTCCTCCGTAACTACCACCGCTCATTCTCCCACCAAAGCTACTGCGGCTGATCCTTCCGCAACTGCCACTGCTAAATCCCCCTCCATAGCTGCTCCTGGAAGCTCCTCCACCGAAGCTTCTCCCAGAAAAGCCTCCACTTCCTCCAGAAGAGGTGTATTTTCTAGTGGACACTGAGGAGTATCCACCAGACCTACGTACTCCACAGCTGCCACCACCACCTCCACCACCTCCACCACCTCCACCACCACCACTGCTAACTCTAGTCGAAGACTTAGTGCCACAGCTCATAGTGACAGCAGAAAGAATTAACCACAATCCCAAAGTTAGGTGCACAGCCTGATAAGAGTCAGGACTGCAAATTTTCATCCCCAGCTCTCTCTACTTATACTTTTGACAATGGGTGTCACCGTCAGGGTGTTTCCTTCTCCCAGGGCATTTACCAACCTTGTTGTTTGTGCCAAGAATAATTTGCTGAATGATATTTTTGTGCTGATATCTCAGGCAATCTGGGCCATTGCTGGGTTTATGGGGTTTGTTTAAGACTGAACATTTAATTTCTTTTTGGTGGCATTCTTTTAATTTTGCTTTTTTGGGGCTAGGCAGGCTTTTGCTTCATGCAGCCTGGGTCTGCTCGATGATGGAAGAGCCACTTTGCGCAGGATCCTGGAAGCTCATGTTCAGATGTTCTCCACCTGAAGGAGCTGTACAGAGAGAATTTTTGTTTGTAGTTCTTCCCTAAATGAAAGATGATTAGGCCCAAATCTCTCATGTTGGACCATGCATTTATTTGTTCAATCATTGATCAACTTTTTTTGATCAGGTTTTTGTAGCTGCCACTGTCAAAGACTTATTGTTCTCTCTTGCTCTGTCATATTTTGTGCATTTAAGGTCTTCTACATTGCACATATTCACACTGTACAGGGAAGTGCAAGAGTTTTATTAATAATTGTCTATTTAGACTGTCCAACTGATGCATCCCTGCCATTGCTTAGAGACCAGATTTGTTGATAGGAGAACTTTAGTTCAAGTGATGCAGTGGAATTTATATTCCAAAATCAAGATCCTTTGCGAGGAAGGCGATAGGACAGCACACCAGATCTTCAGGTCCTGGGATTCAAAGAGAAAAAGAGGATTGGATTTTCTTCGCCAAAGAGCTGCGGATTTAAAAGAGTAGGAAGATTACGGATACTTTAATTGTATTATGAAGTCATTTGCAGCACAATTAGAAGCTGCGTTAATACAGACAATGACCTATAAACTAAAGATCTTTATGACTTAATACAAAACTGCTCCTTCTCTCTGTTGTTAGAGGTGATAATTATACAGCTCTTAATGCAGAGATCACTGAGACTCTGAAATAGCATCCTGAGAGAAAAGCTGAAGGGCTTTTTATACAAACCTGTTGAAATCAAGCTGCTGAGACCACAAAAGAAATGACACTGTACTTCAGCCTAGGACTGAGCCCCAGGAGTTTGCCCAAGCTGGACTTGTCAGTGGTTTCCATCTACCCTTGTTAGGTTGGCGCTAAAGGTTAGGGTCTGGAGACAGGATTGCACGTTTCCGAGACCTCTGAGCCTGGGCAAATGGCACTGACTGACTGATTCCAGAGGACTGGCCTCTACAAAAATATGTTTGTGTTGTAATGATTCCTCTTTGTGCTGGGTGAAAGCCGAATGGTCTGGTTCAAATGCAATGTCATTTCCTCAGCATCCACTTAGCTCTGGGCTTACATGGAAAGCTTTATGGGACATTTACATCTTATTTTTAATACAGCAGAGATTTCAATCATGCAAACAGCCCGTCCCTGTTTGCAGACAACAGTAAACCTGGCAGCACCGTGGTCTGGCTGTAGATGGACCCCAGCTGTTACAGAAAAGTGTGCATTCTCCAGTCTGTTTTGTTCTTCGTCACTGAAATGTCTCCATTGCCTTTCTCCCTCTCTGGCTCCCGATCCTGTAGTGGCTGCCAGGGATTTACGAACTTCAGTGATCTCCTGCTAAGGCTGAGGCTCCAGGGCCTGGCTGAGGAGCTGCCCTCTGCTGCATGATGCCCCTTTCTCAGCACCTTCAAAGAGACCTCGTGTAGATGGCACCACAGGCTTCCAGAGATCACATTGATTGGGAAGTTGATTGTGTGTTCCTGTTGGTTTCACACTCTGCTCTCCACCTCTGCATGCAGGATTCTTCTACAAACTGCATTTCTACCTCTTAACTTTTGATTTCTTTGCATTAAATTAAGGATTATTTAACATTTTCTGGCTGAATCCCTTGTCCCCTCCTTTGCGCTGTGCTTTTGCCAGCATTGCTTTATTGCTGCTTATGCAACCTAAAGCTCTCTGATTTTATCTGGCTGTTTGATATATTCAGTGGCTCAAAGATGATGAAAGGTTTTAAGTAACTTGATGATGTGATAACTTCTTCTTGATTCACAGCTGGGGGATGTCAGTGTCACCTCAGAGAGTAAACACCATCTCTGGGCTTCTGCCTGCACCGATATCGGCGCTGAGAGAGGCATTTTACCATGTGCAAAAGGTTTTGTCGTTTGAGAGGTGGTTTGCCTGCATCTAGGTGGTGTTGGTTGGGTCAGTGGGAGCCCTTGTCCACAAATTCCACTATGGTGAGTAAAATTGATTATCACACTGTGATTTCTATCAGCAACGAGATGATATTCCTTATAGATGCTTATAGATTTCTTGTAGATGTCTCTCTGGACTGTAACACTGAAGTACCTGAAAACTCCAGGCGAACTAGGACTACTTCCTTCTCTAGTCGAGTTGCAGACATTGAATTCCCTCCGGGCAAATTTTCATTTCTTGATTATTCAATATTTAACTGTGCAAATAGATACCAAACAGAGAGGACTCATCCTGTGGACAGGATTAATTTCTTCTCTCTGAGCTCATTTAAAGAAACTTCAAAAATGTGTGTTCCCTGGTGATTTTCACTCCTATATTATATAGATGGTGTAAAGTTTATAATTCACAGAATTACCTAAAAGGAACTGGCAATTTTAGGACCTTTTCTCGTCTATTCCCTGCAGATGCTGCACAGTTTAGGCGTTTAAGGTTTTGTGTTGATGCAGCATCCCGTATTTCACAGAATCACAGAATAACCAGGTTGGAAGAGACCCACCGGATCATCGAGTCCAACCATTCCCATCAATCACTAACCCACGTCCCTCAGCACCTCGTCCACCCGTCCCTTAAACCCCTCCAGGGAAGGGGACTCAACCCCCTCCCTGGGCAGCCTCTGACAGGGACCAATGACCCTTTCCGTGAAAAATTTTTTCCTACTCTCCAGCCTGACCCTCCCCTGGTGGAGCTTGAGGCCATTCCCTCTCGTCCTGTCCCCTGTCCCTTGGCAGAAAAGCCCAGCTCCCTCCTCTCCACAACCTCCTCTCAGGGAGTTGGAGAGAGCAATGAGGTCTCCCCTCAGCCTCCTCTTCTCCAGGATAAACCCCCCCAGCTCTCTCAGCTGCTCCTCTTCTTCTCCAGCCCCTTCACCAGCTTCGTTGCTCTCCTCTGCACTCGCTCCAGAGCCTCAACATCCTTCTTGTGCTGAGGGGCCCAGAACTGACCCCAGGATTCGAGGAGCAGTCTCCCTAGTGCCAAGTCCAGAGGGAGAAGAACCTCCCTGGCCCTGCTGGTCACGCCGTTTCTGATAGAAGCCAGGATACCAGCGTAAGGACAGTGACGCCACAGCTCCCAGCACTGCTCAGCCCGCTGAGTGCCTCAATGTTTTGCTGCTGCCTCTTGTTCAGCTCTGCAGGTGCCACGTTTCAAGTACAGCCGACATTCTTTCACTCCCTCTGTTACTGTTTTCTCTTTAATCAAGCCTGCGTGATAGATATCAAAGTGCCTGCCTGGCATCAGGATGAAGACAAACTGTGAGCAGCCCACACTGCTGTGCGTTTCACCAAAACTGGGAGACTCTTACAAAAGGCTGAAGCTGCTGCATCCAGAACAGACCTGGAGAAAACATGTTCTCACTTCTGTGTCTACACTTAAAAATTAAAACACTTCCCCTTAATTCAGTGTCATTCTGATGCCTCAGGCAAGAGCTAAAGTTTGTTCTCTTGATCTATTTAATAATCTCTTCCCATTGCTCTCACGAGAACTATTTTGGAAGAGAGGATCTGTTTTCACCCAGGAGCCTCTGCTAGCTCTGCATTCCTGCTTCATCTCACGTCCCAAAGAAATTCTGATCAGACCCAGCAAAGGGAACAAGGACCCTTGAGGCAGCAATAAGCTTGCCCGGGAAGTTTAAAACTCTCCTGTCAAACTCTACGGAGCACTAAAGCCCAGCAGGAGTGTGGGTGCACATCTATTTTTGCCTAAGGTTGTTCTGAAGGCCTTGTCCCAACACGTACCGCAATTTTCTTCTCAGAGCGCTAATAGGAACACCAGATAAGTATCTGAATTGCAACATTTTGTGCTTATAAAATTAAAGCTTGTTATGCTGATTAAAGCCTAACAAAATGCGTGCAAATAAAAGGTGCAGGGTTCTCCTTACTACTCAATTATGGCTGGAATCTCTCTCTAAGCACACCCGAAGCTTTGACACCTGACACTAAATTGTATTTCTTACTCCTACTCTGCAGTGGGTTTAGGGTTTTAGCTCTATTCCTCCATGTAAGTTTTTTTGCATCACTGGCAGGAAAACCACTAGAAGCACGTTATATCATAGAATCAAAGAATAACCAGGTTGGAAGAGACCCACTAGGTCATTGAGTCCAACCATTCCCAATCAATCACTAACTCGTGTCCCTCAGCACCTCGTCCACCCGTCCCTTAAACCCCTCTAGGGAAGGGGACTCAACCCCCTCCCTGGGCAGCCTCTGACAGGGACCAAGGACCCTTTCCATGAAAAATTTTTTCCTACTCTCCAGCCTGACCCTTCCCTGGTGGAGCTTGAGGCCATTCCCTCTCGTCCTGTCCCTTGGCAGAAGAGCCCAGCTCCCTCCTCTCCACAACCTCCTCTCAGGGAGTTGGAGAGAGCAATGAGGTCTCCCCTCAGCCTCCTCTTCTCCAGGCTGAACCCCCCCAGCTCTCTCAGCTGCTCCTCTTGTTCTCCAGCCCCTTCCCCAGCTCCGTTGCTCTTCTCTGGACTCGCTCCAGAGCCTCAACATCCTTCTTGTGCTGAGGGGCCAGAACTGACCCCAGGATTGGAGGAGCGGTCTCCCCAGTGCCGAGTCCAGAGGAAGAAGAACCTCCCTGGCCCTGCTGGCCACGCCGGGTCTGCTCCAAGCCAAGATGCCATATGTTTGGGAAGAAGTAGGGGCTGAGGGAGTGAGAGGTATCAGTGGTCCTGAGCTCTGCTAGGATGGAGCAGAGCAGCACAGGCTGCTTCAGCACAGGCTGCTCCTCCAAACAAGCTGCACCTGACCCCCGAGCAGCCTCCCGGAGCTGCTGTACAGCTGGGACTAGGTGAGGGCCTGGAAACGACCCTGTCAAAGCCTGGACACGGGTGCTCGGTAGAGACATTTTTGAGGTGGACTTGGCAGGCTCTTAGAGGAGACGTGAGAGGCAGGAGTGCTGTCCTGGGAGTATTCTGTAATTCACCATCACTGCCTGCGAGAGGTGGAAACCGGCAGAGCAAACAGAGAAGGCATTAAGGGATAAATAGCCAGCATCAGTTTTTTTAGTCAGCGATACAGGGACATGCATGGCTTGGTGCGGTGAGGGCTTTAAAAACTAATCAGGGGATTTTGCAATAGGAGGGAGAGGAGAGGTTCCTTGCAAACGAAACCAGAGCTGCCTCTTCGTGTGCCATATTTGGGGTACCGGTGCATGCTGAGGAGTGAACAGTCCCTCGGGAAATTCCTCCCGGTTCCCCCAGCCCCACAGAGATGCTGGTCAGAAAAAAAGTTTCCTTCTTATCTTTATTCTCTTTTCCAATACTGATCACATTGGCTGCCAGCCTGGTGTAAGGCAACGCGGTGAATCACTGACACAAAGCTCCTGGGACTCAGGCGTTCAGGATTCTCATTCCCACGGTCTCCCACTCAGCCTGGTTTCTCAACTCTCTCCAGCGGGCGATGCCTCCTGCAGAGTGAAAAACAAAGCACACGACACTAAAACTGAGAGACAAGAACATGCTGCTGTCAAGTTTCCTTTGCATCTAAGGAGCTGAGTCAAGAAGTGTGAGGGATAAAGGATGTGTTAGGGAACAGGAGTGCCCCAAGAAGCCCTTGGAATTGCTTCCAAGCACAGGAATTTGCAGCACCTCATCCTAGAGCCGTTCAGCTTGAGCAGACCACGCACCTTAATTACCTGCAACAGAAATAGAAGGCATCATCAGGGCCACAGCACAGGGAGCGAGGGCACCTGCTGGCCTCCTGGTGCCCACCCAGGCTATAAAGGAGGGAACATGGCTCTAGTTCAAACAAAGGGGAAAAGGCCTATTTCCATCTTCTAGTGTATTTGCATCCTCCTCTCTGTGAGCAGTCACTCTGCTGTGTGATCTGCAGGCAACCCTTACAATTGACTCGGGCATCTTTTGTCTTGGGTATCATTCTTTTTCATCTCAACCTACCAACAGACTTTGTAAAATCTCATCCTAGATTGGAATTTTCCAGTCATCTTGGTAAAATACATACACGTCTGTACTTAGACATGAGGAACACACTGAAGTGGAAATATAGTGAAGAGGCCAGGTGTTGTAGAGCTGGCATGGTTGTAATCAGGTAAAATCAGCCTGAGAATTCCTTCTCCTGTAAGGCCTTGTCCCTGCAATGGGGAGCACACTCCAGCTTTGTGGATTTATTTTTGAGAGAGCTGGGGTGGTTCAGCCTGGAGAAGAGAAGGCTCTGGGGAGACCTTAGAGCA
This sequence comes from Clamator glandarius, assembly GCA_033459285.1. Lineage (NCBI taxonomy): Eukaryota > Metazoa > Chordata > Aves > Cuculiformes > Cuculidae > Clamator > Clamator glandarius. The sequence goes on along the minus strand of JAUNZM010000074.1, from coordinate 1,891,600 downwards.
CCTTCCAGTGCTGAGAAGGAAGAGCAGAAATGAGCTGGTTTTTGACTGTTATTTTTCCAGTTGCTCCTGGCAATGTATTCCAGGCTTTGCCCAGTTAGTCCTAAACGGTGAATGTGTCCCTGCAAGCTTTGGGGTCTTGTTCATAACCTGACACGTTGTCATGTATTGCACAGATAGGGCTTGATATTTATTTGATATTCAAACAAACACATCTGCTGGAGGAAGGAACTTGACACCAGACACAGCTTTCTGCTTGCATCAGAGAAGCACAGATTTATTAGCACTTAATTTTTTAGGGTTGATTTTTTCCTATTGTTTTCACAAGGATACCAATCATGGCAGAGATTAACTCAGGGAACAGCAATCAGAAGCAGAAATTCAAGGGGAAGTAGCAGGGCCATCCAGAGAGTTCTGACGAGCCCTGGAGTGAACAGTGTTGAGTAACTCGAACAAGCGTTTGCTCTTGCTCTTTGCAGAGGCAGGATCGGACACGCTTGAGGTATTCTCATCCAAAGGCCCACTGGGAAGGTCCCATGGTAGAAGATGCTGGTTTCGCCTGTCAGTCCTCAGACCTCCTGAAACTCCCTGCTGAAAGGTGAAGGGAAGCAAGAATTTCTGTAAAGAAGCGTTATCATGTTCATTAAGGGGGCCTAAAGGAAAGCTGAGGAGGAGCTCTTTATCAGGGAGTGCAGGAATAGGAAGAGAGGGAATGGTTTTGAGCTGAAAGAGGGGAGACTGAGAGGAGATTTTAGGAAGAAACACTTTCCTGTGAGGGTGGGGAGGCCCTGGCCCAGGTTGCCCAGAGCAGGGGTGGCTGCTCCATCTCTGGAGGGGTTCAAGGCCAGGCTGGATGGGGCTTGGAGAAACCAGAACCAGATCCAGTGGGAGGTGTCCCTGCCTGTGGCAGGGGGTGGAACTGAATGGGCTTTAAGATCCCTTCCAGCCCAAATCTATGATTCTGTAATTCAGCGCTTTAATCTTTTTGTTACTTCATAATCATATACTATGCAGTTCTTGGTGGATCAGATTTTTTCCTCCACTCTGGAAAGGTCAGAAGAGCATCAGACTTCATATTTGTACATGCAAGTGTGTTTGCAGCTCTATCATATTAAATACATGGAGCTGCTTCTGTTCTCAATGGAGTAAATGTAAATCACTCTTTAAATGCAGAGTGACTGGAGCAGTTGGAATCAAATAGAGATGAACTTAGAGCCTGCATTTGTGTTTGCCTGGGTATTTACAACAAATTTTAAACATTATAGTAGAATGACACATATTTCAGTCTTGCCTGCCAACACTGTGCACCAGGACTGCTGCAAACCAGACGGGATGTTTGATCAAAGGAGCCAATTTTTACAGAGCAGTTTGCACAACCTGTTCATTTTTAAAGACTACATCTCATCGGCACCAAATCTTGCCAAGAAATCTTACTCTTACACAAGAGCCTTCTCCATTCACTGCCTTTGCTCTCAGCTCCGAGAGAGTCTGTGTACAGCGTTCTTACTTTCTGTTTTAATGGCTTCAGGCGTTTTGGTCCGTGGCCAATACTTTCATGCCTGTCCGCCAGTCTGAGAGGGAAAAGGCAGATCTGTGAGATAGGCTCCAGTTTTAATTAAGATTGATATCCTTTTTATGTCCTTGGTGAGAAGTGTCAAAGCAGGATCATTTTCCATGAGCAGCCTGACCCACTGGAAGGTGTCCCTGCCCATGGCAGGGGTTGGAACTGGACGGGCTTTAAGGCCCCTTCCAACCCAAACCATTTTATGATTCTGTGATATTTTTTATTTATTTATTTTCTTTAAATCAGAAGTGGAAGAGAATCTTTCTAAAAATGATAACGTCCTGCTCATTTTCCCCATTTTCAGGAATTTCTTTGAGGTGCTGTCAGGACCGGGAGCCTTACCCGATCTCATCATTTTTATGGCTTCAGACACCTCCTCCATTGTTGCTCCTCTCTCCAATGTTTTATTCCCTTCCAGGCAGAGCTTCATGTTTTCACCACCTCCTGGAATCACAGCCGTGAAATCAGACATGGAAAAGACCTTTTGGTCACTCCCCATCTTTTGCCTCTTCAGGATTTTGCAGCTAATACGCTTTCAATTTTAAACACCATGAAGGTTCCAACTATTTTACCCTTACTTTAAAGATTTTGCCCCCTTCATGCCAGGTAGAGTGGGGAAACATGACTGCAGAAAACAGTAAAATTATTTCCAAACGGGGAAGGAAGGTGACATATCCTTTCCTGCTATTCAGAGAAAAAAATTAACGGAAGGATGTATTCTTTTGTACTAGCTTTTACCTTGGCTTTCACAGGAGTGGTCAGGCTGGGAGTGAGAAGATGAAGAACGGAAGAGGCAGGATTTTCCCCCTTCTCCTCCACCACTGCCACATCCTCCACCTGAGGATCTACCACAGCTTCCACCTCCTGTATTTCCTCCACTCCCTCCTCCTCCACTTCCAGAAGAGGAAGATCTTCCATAGGATCCTCCATGGCTTCCTCCACCTGAGGACCAGCTAATTCCTCCTCCACTACTTCCTCTTGCAGAAGGCCAGATGTCTCCTGAACGGCTTCCTCCTCCTGAAGATCCACCACCAGCCCCTCCCTGTGTGATGCTGTAAGGAGGAAAGGAAAATTTATAGCAACACGACCAGTGTATGGTTTAACCTCAGTTGGCAACTGAGACCCATGCAGCCACTTGCTCCCCTCCCTGCCTGCAGTGGGATGGGGTAGAGAAAGGGGAAAAAAGTAAAACTCATGGGTCGAGATAAAGACAGTTTAACAGGACGGCAAAAGAGAGAGACAACAACAATAATGATAACAATAATAACAGGCTATACCAAACAAATGGTGCACAGTGCTGTTGCTCACCATCCAGTGACTGATGCCCAGCCCTAAGCAGCAATTGCTGGCCCCTGACCAGAATTTCTGGCCCAGTTTCTATCCTGAGCATGATGGTGTATTGTGAAATAGCACATTATATTTCTAAATACTCTTCTAAATGTTTATTGTCCAATTCATAACAAGTACAGAACTATGCAGCTTTGTACGCTGCCAGCTAAGATTTAAATTCACTAAGAATTGTTGCGATTGTAGTAAATGTGTTGATGGTGAATCAATTGCTGTGGTTCCTACTATGAATATTGCTACTCTCATCCTCCCCTGGATGCACAGTTGGCTTGTTGATAAATCTACATATACGTACTGAATATTCTGCTGCCCTTCCTCAAGCAGAGCCCGGTACTGAGCGATCTCCTGTTCCAGGCGGGTCTTGATGCCCAGGAGCATCTTGTATTCCTGGTTCTGACTCTCCATCTCACAGCGGATGCTGGCCAGCTCCTCCTCCAAGGGGCTGATCATGGACTGGATCTGCTGCAGCTGCATGTTGTAGCGACGTTCCGTGTCTTCCAGGTTAGATTGCAAAGACTTTAACTGGGGATGAAAGATAAAATACAGTGTTTATGGGAATGTGGCACTATTAGATCATTTTTATGTCCCAAATGAGTGGGACATGGTGTCAGATGTGCTAAGCATCTTCCTTAAATGGAGTGCTGGCCATGGCTGGTCTCCTGTCATTCCAGCAAGTCACATGTTCTTTGTGTGTTTGAGGATCAGAAGAAATAGTTACCTACCATGCTGAGCTGTGACTGCAGCTCGATCTCCAGGCTCTGATAGTCCCGTCTCAGCTCCGAGATCTGTCGGTTGCTTGATTCCACTTCCTGGCCACTTGACTGGACCTGTTGGCTCACTTCCTCCATCTGAACAAGTAATAAACAGAATCGGAGGCTTTGAGTTTCACTGACAGCATCGGCATGGGAGATTCTCATGGGAGCACCTGGCAACACGAGCTGAACAGGACCCCTTGTGGTATGGGGGCTGCTTAAACTTGCTCACAGGGCTCTGCCAGTGCAGCTTTGTGATTTTTTTTTCTTTTGTAATGTGACGATTCGGATCATAACCACTCACCTTGCTCTCGTACCACCTTTCAACTTCTTCACGGTTTTTCTTAATAATATTTTCATATTCTTGTCTCATATCATTTAGTGTTTTTAGCAGATCCTCCCCTGGAGCAGCATTCACCTCTACATTCACATCACCACTTGACTGGGTTTGCAGCGATTTCATGTCCTGCAGGGAGAACCCAGGACCAAGACAAACAAAAATACTGAAATTACCTTGTGAAAGGGTTTTGAAGTCAGTTAACTTAATCTGATGCCGTAAACCCTCCTGGATCCTTTCAACAATGTATACATGTACATCATATTTTCCCTTGCTGCAATTATTTGGCTTTGACTTCCCGTGGTTGCTGATCTGTCACTCATTAGGAGAGCAGGGAAGACTGTTTAGTGCTGATCATGTTCCCTGTGATACCTCCCCACTTTCTGACACTGGAAGAGGTCTTGCTTCCCTCCGCAGTTTCATGTGAAGGAGTTGGCTCTTACCTCCTCGTGGGTCTTCTTGAGGTCAATCAACTCCTCCTTCAGAGACTCAAATTGCATTTCCAGGTCGGACCTGTTCAGAGTCAGGTTATCCAGCAAGGGTCGCAGGCTGTTAACATCAGCCTCCACGTTCTGCCGGAGCCCACATTCCATCTCGTACCTGCACCAAGGACACAGCAGAGAGGTCAGCCCTGCATCTGGGTTCTCAGCCCTTCTGGTGACTGTAGTTATGAAAAGTTCACCTATTTCACTCTCTCTGCGTATGCTTTTCTTTCTGTGCTTTGTAGCACACAGCATCCCTCAACCAGCACAATTATTAAATCAGCAGCCACTACTTAATATTATTATTAAATGGTAATATTAAAATGTATTATCTGATCTTTATCTCTTTTTAAAGTCAGACTTCTACAGAGTCTGTAGACTCAATGCAGGTTTCACCTCTGTTTCATCTGACTTTCTGTGAGAGAAAATCAGTATTTTCCTTGCCTTAAAAATAATGCTTTTAAGTTTTGCCTCTCAGCCACAGGGAGAATTCTCATGAAAAACATTGTAGAAATAACGAAGAAATTTAGACATTACGGATTATTTTAGTTGTGCTGCCATGGAACCGGAGGAGCCTCCGTTTCTGCAGTTTGGTACTTGTTTACGGGATGAATTTATGAAAGGAAGTTGAGGAAGAGAGAAGAATTCAATGCCTTGAAGAGAGAAATGTATATTTACTTTATCCTGAAGTCTTCCGCGGTCATCCTTGTGTTATCCACTTCCAGAAGTACCTTGTTGGTTTCCACAGTTGCAGCCGCAATCTAGAAGAGAAGATGATATGCTGAAGAACATTTTCCCTGTTCTCTCATGTTTGCACAAGGGACAGAAGTATGAATGTGATCTTGTCATAATTCCCAGGTCTCTAAGGGGAACAGCATTGCCTTCATACAGAGGCCTGGGAAGGTCATCTGCAGTGCAAAGCAGAGAGGTACATGTGTGAAAGTAGCATCAGAACAGCAAAAACTGTTTTGTGAGTCCTGTCAAGTTCTCCTTGGTGTTACTGTCACAGCTCTGTCTCATCTTCCGTGCCCATGGGCCACGGGCTGCACTCAAATGTCAGACACACACATCCCAGAAAGTTGTTACCATTTTTCTAATGCTCTGAAATCCAGTACAGACATTCCCGGTGTCTGCAGTCGCTGCCAACATATGGTCCATGTTGTAGGGGATGCGTGTTGTTTCTCCACCTCCAGCTGGAGAAAGTTGGATTCATGCACAGAAGGCAGAATTTTAAGCACAAGAGACACTTCCAGAGAAACTCTTAGGGAGATTATAAGTATCCATGCCTCAAATCTTTTACTGAATTACAAAAAGTCAATCAATAATTCAAATTCTCTGACAAGGAACATCCTACCTGATTTTGAAGGTCTTCAATTGTTCCATAGTAGTGGCTGTAGTCCTTTGCACCAGAAGGACCTTGCTTCTGGTACCACTCCCTGATTAACTGTTCAAGATGAGCATTTTCCCTTTCCAAATTTCTAACTGCATTCATGTAAGAAGCCAAGCGATCATTGAGGCTCTGCATGGCTAGCTTTTCATTGTTGGAGAGAATTCCTGCATTCCCTCCAAGAAAGCCACCACTGCCAAAGCTGCCACCAAACATCCCTCCAGAAACTCCACCAAACCCACTCCCGCCTGCTCCAAAACCTCCTCCCATGCTGCCACTGCCCATTCCTCCTCCGTAATAACCACCGCTCATTCCACCTCCACAATGACCACCGCTCATTCCACCTCCACAGCTACGGCTGCTCGTTCCTCCTCCATAGCTACTATGCCTGATCATTCCATAGCTACCTCCACTAGCCCCACCACCACAGCTGCTCCTGGAACTTCCTCCTCCACAACTGCCACCCGAAATCCTGCTGCCACCATTTGAAGAGATTCTTCTTGAGGAGGCACAGGAATGCTTGCTGCCCCCTCCTCCACCACCACCGCCACCACTGCCACCACGCAGGCAGCTTTTAGAGGTCTGCTTAGAACCACAGCTCATCGTGGCAGCAGCGGACGATTCAGGTTAAAATTCAAAGCTCGTCTTACAGTTGTTCTGGAATCATAGCTCCCAATTCCACCCTGCCTGATCTGCTTTTATACCTGAGACAGTGGGTGTCACCACCAAAGGGAGTACCTTCTTTCCATGGGCACTGCAAGCCATAGTCTTTACGCCAAGTATAATTTACCAAAGGAGATGTTTGACGGTGTCAGGAAGCTTAGCCCACACTCAAAGTGTTCATGACCGTTTGTTTATTAGTACAAAACATGTAATTTCCGTTGGGTGGCTCTGAATGAGGTAGATCTTTTCTGCGATCTAGTCCACTGGCTTACAGTCATCTGAATTAAACTCATCCCACTCACCTCATCCCGCTCACCTCCCTTTCAGCACAACAATAAACTGTCATAATGGGACAGTAATAAATTCTCTCTCTTTAATGTAATCATCTCTCATGCTTTTTCTCCTTTGAGACACTTGGCAAGGGATTCCAGCTGATTTTACTATACCAAAGTGATATTTTAATCTGGTTTATGGTTATCTCATGCTCCTTATTTTTGGCCTTTATTGCTTTGTGCCTTTCGAACACCTATCGTAGGGTCTATTCTGTCGGTCTACTGAGCTGCCCTCTGGCAGCACTATAGTTCCTCATAAAAACAGCATAAAACCAGCACTATAGTTCCTTATAAAAACTTAGCAGACACTGGCAAATGTCATGTGTGTCAGCAATTTCTTCCAAACATACGTCTGCAATTATGTTTTCTGAATAATAAAGAAAAATGGGATGACAACAACTAGAATATAGGTCCATGTAAGGCTGAGAGGAAAGGAAGTGTGTGATGTTGTCACAGGGAATAACTCTCCATGTGCTCAGTGACAGGGTGCTTGCGAGCCCCGGGGAGCATCCTGCCTCTGGGCTGATCTCTCTGGACATGTCTGTGAGTGGGAGAGGTAACGCTCTCCCTCCTGAAGGGATGTCAGAATCTCAGTCACTTCCACAGTGCATGTACGTACTTACTTGAAGGAGAATCGCTGAATTCCTGCGCTTAGGATCAAGTCAATAAACTATACATCAAAAATAGCATTTCCCTTCAGTTTTGTTCTCCATTCATGGCCACAGCATGACCAAAAGCAGGAAATATTTGCTATCCTGCATCTTCTTCTTTGAAGACCGTGTTTTGTATTTGAACACTGGTCCAGTGGGAGGTGTCCCTGCCCATGGCGGGGTGGGTGGAACTGGATGGGTTTGCAGGTCCCTTCTGACCCAAACCATTCCATGACTCTTATTCTATGAAGACTGCATCTTTTTCAAATGCACAGCAGTGATGTTTCAGCTTAGCACGTCATCTATGCTCTTACAGTAACCTGAGCCTCGGCCATTGGAAATATCTTTCCTGACAGCCCCTCATGTCCTACCCAGGCAGATGGTTGTTAGCAAAATGCAGTTTGTTAGCTGGCATTCTGTGTGGGCTGAACCACCTAAGTGATACCCGACTTCCCATAGTGATACTGTTTATTATTCTTTTCTCACTCAGCCTCTGCAATGTTGGTTGTTGCTAATTTAGAGGTTTGTTTGTTATGGCTTACAGCAACTGTTTGGGGAAACATCTTTATAGAAACACCCCTCCCAGCCCGCCCGCGCCCACGCAGCATGGCACACCTGAAGTTGCATCTTCAGCCAGACTTCATTTCTGAAATCACAGAGGCAGCAAGGCCTTCCCAGGCTTGGTGAGACTGAAAGGATTTAGGGAGTCTGGGGGTCCTTTTTCTCTAAGTGCATTTTTTGTAATTAGAAATACTTGTGTCAGACCCTGTTCCCCTTTCCTCTCCCAGCATCAGGACGCTTGGCCAGTGGACTTTGCTGTGCTCCCATGGCTGAACAGCTGTTGGAGCCCTTAGTGCCCACTGGAAGCATCCACAAATGCTTTTAATGTTAATGGAGCAGCTATCTTGGAGGGCTTTTCCAACCTTAATGACTCTATGATTGTTCCTTGCGTTCCAAAACATACTCAGGCTTTCTTTAAGTGAAGGGTTTAAAATACCTGTTTAAAGTGGGAGAGTCCCCACCTCTCCTGCTGCTTTCTGCAAGACAGGGTGTAAGTCTTGGCATCTGCCCACACACTGAGATGTGTGCTCACATCCCTGGAACGTGTCCTCTTTGTTGCATCTGATGGTCCCACTACAGCACGTCCCCCCCTCTATTGGTCCCTGGACACTGGGGGGATCCACTGCCTGTTGTGTCAGGGCAGTCAGCAGCATCGTTCCCAGCAAACTCCTCTCCTTTAGGAAAAAAACATAGCTCTTGCGTACATACTACTCGATCTGTTACTCATTCGTTGTTGCAGGGACGGATACTGATGAAACAGTAAAGGGCACCTACAAAAGATCCACCACCCAAAGGAACGATGGTGATTATGATAGGAACAGTAATTAGGTGAGTCAGAGCCCTAAGAGACTTTCAGAGTACAAACCCTTTAGTCGGGAATGTCGTCATTTTGGGTCTAACAGCTCCTTGTACAGCTGAGTCTGGGGTCTCGGCTGATGCTGCTTCATTGGCAGAACCTTAATTAGCAAAGGGTCGTTGTAACGCAGTTAGAGCCCTGGGTTTCACCAGGGTCCTGCCTAATGACAGGATACAAAATAGTCCAGTGCTGTTTGAAAAACATAAACAGGTATTGGCAAATTGGCGTGGTGAGTTTCAGCCCGGCGTCATTCCATGCGCTCACAGGAGAACGTGGCTGGGGTCTTCCAAGAGGCAGGGAGGAGGCCAGTGTCACCTCCTGCAGTGGCTACACAGAGAATCTACTCATGTCAACCTCACTATGGGTGCAAACATTAAATATGGGAGCGCGAGCTAAAGCAAGATGTCAGCAATGAGAGTGCTTTCCATGTTTCTAGACAGCAGGATCTCCCCAACACACACTGCAAATGCTGCTTCATCTCTTTAGTCAAGGATTTCTGTTAGCAGAAGATGAGCCAAGCAACCAGAGCCGCGAGTGCCACCGTCCTCTCCCCCAGGCACCCTTCGGCAGTCACGCTGGGAACCAAGGGCCTTCTGGAGAGCATGGAGAGGATGAGGAGGAAGGGGTTTCAGCTGAAAGAAGGGAGGTTGAGATAAGCTCTGAAGAAAAAATGTTTTCCTGTGAAGGTGGGGAGGCCCTGGCCAAGGTCACCCAGAGCAGGGGTGGCTGCCTCATCCCTAGAGAGGTTCAAGGCCAGGCTGGATGGGGCCTGGAGCCCCTGATCCCGTGGGAGGTGTCCCTGCCCATGGCAGGGGTGGAACTGGATGGGCTTTGAGGTCCTTTCCAACCCAAACCGTTCCATGATTCTGTGATCATTAGAGTTTTATATAAATCTTCTGTTGTCTAGTCTAACAAACAGCAACTCCTGTGTCGCCAAACTTATCCACATCTCCCAGCCTCTCAGTACCCTGTAAGTCCCTTTTTATGCAGGGTATCTGATCTCAGCCTCCTGCACTGCCATAAGGTGGGTTCCCCTCCTTGGCCATGCCAAAACAGAGGACTGTGCCAGCCCAGGTCCTTAGGAGCAGCAGCCTGGCAGGCTAGCGATTCCTTTGGATCTGTGGTTGGGAAGAGCTGACACCTTCTGGAGAAGTCAGGGAAGCACCAGGATGCCTGGGTGAGGTGCTCACCAGGCACACGCTCCACCTCCTGGGTTCTTTGGCATAAGCAGTAGATGCATGTCACAATAATTTATATTCCAGCTCTTCCTAAGTCTTTATTGCAAGTCAAGCACAGCGCTCACGAGGGACTTCTGCTCAAGTCTTGGGACAGGCTGGACAGACTGACTGTTCCTGTGTTCGGTTCCTCTTTCCTCTGAAAATTCCCAAAGTAAACCAGTACAAATACAGGTGCTTTGGGTTGGTATTTCCCTCCCTGTGGTGGCAGGAGGGAAATGCCAGTGCTGGTGGCAGCACAAAGGGAAAACACAGATGCCAGATTCCAGGGTTTTAGTTTTAGGGAGAAGCTGTCTCTCTCTGGACAGAATTTGCTCTGCACTGTGGAGCTGAAGCCCTGGCTGGAGGAGCAGGAGGAGCGGGGGCAGCAGGGGCTTCAGCTGGTCTGAAGGGTGGCTGGACATAAGGAAGAATTTCTTTATGATGAGTGTGGGGAGGCCCTGGCCCAGGTTGCCCAGAGCAGGGGTGGCTGCCCCATCCCTGGAGAGGCTCGAGGCCAGGTTGGATGGGGCTTGGAGCCCCTGATCCAGTGGGAGGTGTCCCTGCCCAGGGCAGGGGGGTTGGAACTGGGTGATCTTTAAGGTTCCTTCCAACCCAAACTATTCTACGATTCTATGATCCACAGCATTCAGTCCCAGGGAAGAGTCTCTGTCAGGGAATAATGATGGAATTATTAAGGTTGGAAAAGACCTCCAAGCTCCCCCCAGTGCAACCAGCAGCCCAGCCCCACTGTGCCGACTAAACCAAGTCCCCAAGTGCCACAGCGATAGGCGGTTTGAACATTTCAGCTTGTAGTCACAATTACATTAGAAAATAAGTACCTTGCTTGCACCTCCAGGGATGGGGACTCCCCCACCGCCCCGGGCAGCCTCTGCCAGTGCTTCACCACTCTGTCAGTGAGCGAATTTTCCCCAAAATCCAATCTAAACCCCTCCTGGTGCCTCTCGAGGCCGTTTGCTGGGCCGGGAGGGCGGCGCGGCCTGCCAGGAGGGGCCGCCCTGGAGCGCCGCGCCGGGAGCAGCCCTGCTCTTCTCTGCCCCACGCAGTTTGGGTTGGAAGGGACCTCACAGCCCATCCAGTCCCACCCCTGCCCTGGGCAGGGACACCTCCCACTAGATCAGAGGCTCCAAGTCCCATCCAACCTGGCCCTGAGCCCCTCCAGGGATGGGGCAGCCACTCCTGCTCTGGGCAACCTGGGCCAGGGCCTCCCCACCCTCACAGCAAAACGTTTCTTCCTAAAATCTCACCTCAATTTCCCCTCTTTCATCATCAAACGGCTCCCTCCCGTCCTATCCCTGCCTCCCTGATCAAGAGCCCCTCCTCAGCTCTCCTGGAGCCCCTTTCAGTCCTGGGAGGTTGCTCTGAGTTCTCCCCACAGATTTCTTTCCTCCAAGCTGAACAACCCCAACTCTCCCAGCCTGTCCTCATAGCAGAGGTTCTCCAGCCCTCGGATCATCCCCATGGCCTCCTCTGGACCTGTTCCAACAGCTCCACACTCTTCCTGTGCCGGGGAATCCAGAACTGGACTCAAGGCTCCAGGTGGGGGTCTCACAAGAGCAGAGTAGAAGAGGAGAATCCCCTCCCTTACCCTAAGCAATTGAGATGAGATTTTAGGATGAAATGTTTTCCTGTGAGGGTGGGGAGTCCCTGTCCCTGGAGATGTTCAAGGCCAGCCTTTGAGCATCTGGATCTAGTAGAAGGTGTCCCTGCCCATGTGATTGGAGTTGGAACCGGATGGGCTTTAAGTTCCCTTCAGCTTAAACCATTCCCTGATTCTACGATTCCAACGTCAGTGAGGCTCCCACTGGCGAAGCAGCTTTGTTCCCAGTGAAGAAGGATCTTGACCAGTTTGGGTGACCCTTGTGCATGGCCCAGCATCTGATTTTCTGAAGGAACACAGTTGCAGACACAGGTTTCTTGATTGCATGAGGCAGAAGCAAAGTTTTATTAAAGAAGTGTTTCACCAGCAGGTACATCAGTGACCCTGACTAACTCAAGTAACTTCTAGAGGTTACAGCATTAGAGAACAGAAGCATCAGAACAGAAGGTGGTGGCTCAACAGCCCCCGGTAGATACATGGCAAAGCATCACTGAATCTTGTCTACTTTCTCTGCATAGAGGCGCGCAGTGAACATTGAGTGCTCTTGTTGTGTCTATGGGTTTCTCTGTATGTCATCTTCTCATCCATTCCTTCCTCCTTAGTCACAAATTCTCCTGCAGGTCACTAAAGAAAAAAAATACAGCAGCATTATTGGATTGGAACAGAGACAAAATACTTCAGTTAACCAAAATGTGATCTATGTAGTGCCCTTCTTTCACGAATGCACTCTGTGAAATGAGGGCAGTTGGCAGCAAATGCAGGAAACCTCAGAAATGCCCTAAATTGTGTTTCAATGGGAATATGCACTTGTAAAGAAATTGCTGTTCTTTTCACTCCTTCCAGACTTGTTTGCTAAGCTCCTTTTGGCCGCCCTCTTCTTTACTTGGACTTCCAGATCTTTTCTTCACTCCTCATTCCCCCAGCTTTCTCCCCTTACTCCTGCTGCTCCCTCTTGCCTCCCCTTTGCTTTCTGCAGCCCCATATTTGCTTAGAGCTCCCTTTAAACCTCTTTCCAGTGACACGGCCAGTTCTGCACTCCGGTTGGGTCTGTTGTATCAGGTCATATCTGTAGCACGGTAACTCTCTGAGAAGACACCAACAGCGTGTCCTAGGGGAGTGTGTTGTCTCCAGGCCTTATCCCAAAGGAACAAACCGAAACAAACTGTTTTCCCTTCATGGGAGCGTGGCCCTTACCTTGTATATCTCCGGTCTTGCAGGGTGGGACCTGGGGCTGGCAATGGGAAGTTGAAGTTGTAGTGTAGGTGTGGCTCGTCCTAATGACTCCTCCTCCAGTTCCAATTCCCCCACCGTGGCTAGTGGGATAAATTAGGTGAGAGAAACAGGGAATTTCAGAACTTTACATGACACCCTTGAGGGCACAAACTGTCTAACTGTGTCTTTTATAGGGACTCAGGTGTTTCACATAGCATCTTTTTTTGTTTGCAGAGTTGCTTTGTATTTGTGCCCCTGTGGCAAAGAAATGCAATGCAGGGTGTTGCAATTAATTCTTGTTATGACAGCTCTCACCCATCTTACTACAGAAAAGAGATTGTTAGGATTACTGACATAATACTAGTAGTTACAGTGTTATAACTAGCAGTTAACAGATTTGGTTTCTCTGCTTTGCAGATCCCAAGGAGTGATAGTTCAGATTTGAATGTTCATCACAGTAAAGTTGCTCGTGAGACAACTTTTTCCATCTCAGAGAAAGCCTTGAGATGGGCTAAAGATTATCTCAGATTCCTAGTCTGTAATACAGATCCTTGATATCTTCATTTATTCATTTAGAGATCTGCTTACATAAGGTCCTGCTGTCCTCCTTCCAACAAGCACCGGTAGGTCTGAATCTCCTGCTCCAACCGGCACTTGACGTCCAATAGGGTCTTGTATTCCTGGTTCTGGCACTCTATTTCCGCTCTTATTTCAGCCAATTGCTGCTCCACGCACGTGATCTGGTTCTGTAGCTCACCAAGGAGGGTGTTGTACTGACACTCAGTCTCAGCCAGAGAGGATTCCAAATTATTTCTCTGAGACAATCGAAGAAACAACATTCGTTTACACGTCACCCTGGACATTATTATTTCCAGTGCAAAAATGAAAGAGCTATTCACCACTTCCATGTGGGTAGGTCTGGTGGTTCCTAGTAAGGAATCCAGCTGTGACCGTGTCATGGCTGTGGGTAAGCTCACTACCCACCTGGCTGAGCTGAGCTTGGAGATCGATTTCCAGGGCTTGCAATTGGCGTCTCAGTTCAGTAACCTGGTTGTTGCACGTCTCTACCTCCTGCCCGCTTGTAATCACCTCCCGATTCACCTCCTCAATCTGAAAATCACCAATCCAGAATAAAGATCTTCAGAGAATGTCTGTGTTAAGCACCCTAAAGTGAGTCCCTATCAAAAGGAAAGTGAGGGGGCCAAGTTCTCAGTGTGATGGGCATTAACCACCAGCTTCAGCTGCTTGCTCTGTTTACAAATCGCATTAACCTCATGGATATTAAGTCTCTTTAATCCAAACATGGAATATCTTAGTCCCAACAGCACATCATGAGGCCTTGCAGCAAATGGGACATAGCAAATGGTACATAACAAACTGGTCAGACAGGCCTGTGTCTCCTGTGGAACACAGGATATAATGAGTGCTCTTCTTGCTTTGCTGTAGAGGTGAAACTGCTTATTGTCTCCATGTCTGTGTTCTGAGATGTTCCTGTGCCCTGCAATGTGCTGTCAGTTTGTTTTGCAGCAGGCGCATGACACTTACCTTGCACTCATACCAATCCTCCACTTCCTTGCGGTTGCGCGCTATCAGGGTTTCATACTGGCATCTCAGATCCTCCAAGATTTGCCTGAGATCTGGTCCAGGGCAGGCGTTGACCTCCACACTCACATCTCCCGTGGACTGTTTTCTCAGACAGTTCATTTCCTGGAAAGACAACCCAGATCAGATGTGTTCTGGCTTTGGGAAGGCAGCAGAGAGGAGCAGAGCTTGCTGGTTGAGAGCACCTCTCGCTGCAATGGTCCCTCCCCACTGTGGCTGCAAACCCCTTGAAGATGGTGCAAGTGTTTTAACCAGCAAATCTCTTGGGTAATTTGTTTTCTTGGCCACTGGAGTCAGCAGCAGCTTTCACGCTCTCTGGCATTGTCAGCCCCGAGAGCAGCAGCTGCCTCTTGGCCAGAGCTACCGCACACCAAGATGCAGACAGGGCTGATTCCCAGCAGTGTTTAATGGGAAAGCTGTGACCTGGCAGTGGTTGAGCTTTACATTGAAATTTAGAGCCCATTCATGTAGTCAGAGTTTGCCACGGTGCTCCCAAGGGCTCCCCTACCTCCTCGTGGTTCTTCTTCAGGCAGCAGAGCTCCTCCCGCAGCGACTCCAGCTGTGCCTCCAGGTCAGACCTGCAGAGCGTCAGCTGATCCAGGACTTGGCGCAAGCCATTGATGTCGGCCTCCACGCTCTGGCGAAGGGCCAGCTCTGTCTCGTACCTAGGTTGTGCAAGAAAGCAGAAATTCAGAAGGGTAGCATCTCCTTTCCCACCTACCTGCTCCAAACTGGATTCTGCTGTCTAAGCTGAACGCACCGTGCCTTAGATTTCTGCGCTGTGCTCAATATCTGTTATGGGAAAGCTTTTCTTCCTCATCTGTTTTTCTCTCGTTCCTGATCTCTGTGTCTGATATCACTTGTTAAGCTGTATTTCTGTTTCACTGATCTAAATCTGCACTGGTCTGTGATAGAAATGCACCGACGATACCACTGAGGACCAGCCCCTCCCATGGCCCCAGCCCTCACCAACAAACACTTTTGCCACAGTTTTTTTTTACCCAAGGTTACTAATTAAGGGAGGTCTGGTGGCCAAGAGCAAGACATGTTTCATCACCCCGTCCTGCCCTAATGTGTTGGTGCAGTGAGACTGGCCTGCAGAGGTTGTAATTAGTGAACTGAGGCTCCACGAGCACAGTTTAAAGGAGCAAGGAGGAGGCGAGGGGGTTCATCCACCCAGGGGGGCACTCACTTCACGCGGAAGTCGTCAGCAGCCATCCTGCTGTTATCGATGTCCAGAATGATCTTGTTGTTATCAATGGTTGCGCAGACAATCTGGAAAAGAGCAGACCACGAGAGATGCCTCACTTCTCTCTGCTGTCATAGTCTAGACACATATTTAGATCACAGTTAGACAGTAAGTCTTCCCAATTTCCCTTTTCTGTCACCTTCTTTCCTAAGTAATCTTGTTCCTTGAGCTGAGCAATCGGAGCTTTGCCTTAATAACTGACAGTAAAGAGATTGACTGTGTAGAGGTTGGGACTTAAAGAGTTGTGAGATGGGACTTCCCAGTTTCAGGGTCTTGAAAGCAAGGTCTAAGATGCTTCACCAAGAAATGAACTAAAGAACCTTCCTTGAGACATTAAGACTCAGCTGACATTCAGGGTGGCGTGTTCTTGGCTTCAAGCTTAAGGACCTTCAACAAAGAAAGTTGAGAGGTATCTTTAAGCCTTAATATCAGTCATAACTTTCATTGTGGACATGTTACCAGCAGGCTCTTTGTGCCACTGCAGCAATCAACTTGAAATACTCGGCTCTTCATTTAAGGCAGCATTTGCTGTGTATGCTTTGCTTTTGTTCTATAGTTCTCTTTGCTTTGCTCTCCCTACTGGTTTGACACCACTACACTTCCTCAGAGCATGTTCAATAGTGTCATATTTATAACTGTGGATCCAAAACACACGGTAACAGAGCATCCTTTTCCTTTTTAAGAGTATTATCCCTCCTGTAGCGCCTTGCAGTTTTAATTTGCACCCACGTTCAGCAGTGGCATAGGGGAACTTTGTAAAATTTATGGTTGCAAAGACATGTAACTGCACCAAAGTTACCTCTTACAGCTGCAGTAGAATCTAAGCACAAATCAGAAATAAGCTATAGGAAGAGAAGCAACAACTGAAAATGAGGATTACCTGATTCTGAAGGTCTTCGATTTCTTTGTAGTAGCAGCTATAGTCCCGGGGCTCGCAGGAGAGGCCCTGTGTAGCGTACCACTCCCTGATTCTGCATTCCAGTTCAGCGTTCTCCTTCTCCAAGCACTTCACCTTGTCCAGATAGGAAGCCAGGCGGTCGTTGAGATTTTGCATGGTGACTTTCTCATCGCAGGATGAAAGCAAACAGTCTCCACCAAGACCACCAACAACCACACCACCTCCGAGGCCAAAACCCAGGCCATTGCCATAGCAGTTACCACCTCCATAGCTCCCACCAGCCAAACTACCAACGCTCAGTCCCCCTCCGTAATTCACTCCACCACAGTAACTCCTTCCAGAAAAACCTCTGCCACTGCCTATCCCATAGGAAGAAATCCGTGGTCCTCCACCACCACCAATGATACAGCTGCCACCACTGCTCCTGCCTTTGCTAGACACAGTAATAGTCTCCTTAATATTGCAACTCATGGCGACAGCAGCTGGAAATGAAAGCAGAAGCCCAAAGCAAGATGCACAGCTTGATATTAAATCAGACTGCAAGTTGTCTGTAGCTGCGGAACTCTATTTATACCTTCCACAGTGGGTGTCACCACTGTTACTGCTTCCCATGATGCTGGCTACTCTTGCCATTGGTGCCAAGAATAATTTCTCAAAGGGAAGTTTCCTTTCAAGAATCCTGGTCGACAAGGAAGATGCTTTACATGTCTCTTGCTAATTTCAAAAATGCATTAGCAATAATGTTTTATGAATCATCAGCTTTTTGTTTATGATGCAAACTTTACAACATTAAGCCAGGAAAAACACTGTCCTAAATTATATACCAGGAAGAAATCATTAAAGGTTATTGCATCAAAGAGCTCTTTATCTCTCATTAATTTATTTTCATTTTATTTTGAGTTGAACAAGCAGTTTTCATGCAAGGCGCTGATGTTGAAATACGTAAGATGAAAAAGAAGGAATAAGGACAAAGTCTGACTCCAGAATGATGTATAAGGAATGATGTAAGGAGTTTATGGAAAGATCAGAGACGTGGAGATTAACCTTTAAGTCTCTCCACTGGCAAAATGACAACTCCAGAACCCTCTGCTGCGAGTCGGGTGACACTGCAGAGCAATCTCCTAAGGGACAGGGATGAAAGGTTCTCCATGTGTGATCATGGCTCTCCAGTAATTCACTCAGAGCTTGTTTATTTATGTGGAGAGCGTAGAGCGAGGTAAAAGGACTTTAAATATTTCCTGTTGTCCAGGGAAAGGCATTTGTGCAGTTTCCATCTTTATGGATGGTGATTGCTGCTGGGGCAGGGTGGGGGTTTTGAAACAGTGAACGGGAGTGGAAGCATCCAGTGGGTGATTCCTCTGTCAATATGTGCAGCGTTCTAATGAGAGGTTTGGGATTCCTGTCCTAGGAAATATAAAGAGCGAAATGCTGGTACAGCTGGCAGAGCCGTTGTTGCCCCATACAGTTCTGCACTGGCTTGGAGAAGATGGATTAATCACAAACGAGAGATCCTTCTCTATCACTGATGTCTCCAAACCTTTAATTGGCAAAGAAACTAAAAAGTAAGAATCCTTTCACTCTTCTGACGTCACAAGACCTCATAGCAGCCTCCTGGTATGAAAAGGGCTCCAGGAAAGTTTGGGGAGAGGCTTTTGATCAGGGAGTGCAGGGATGGGACAAGAGGAAACAGTTTTAAGCTTAAAAAGGGGAGATTTGGATGAGATTTTAGGAAGAAATGTTTTCCTGTGAGAGCAGGGAGGCCCAGAGAAGTTATAATTCCCCCATCCTTGGAGGTGTTCAAGGCCAGGTTGGATTGGGGTTTGAGCAACCAGATTCAGTGGGAGGTGTCCCTGCCCATGACAAGGGTTTTGGAGCTGGATGATCTTTAAGATCCCTTCCAACCCAAACTGTTCTGTGATTCTATGGAAATCCAGACTAAGTTTGTTTTCATGAGGTGTTTTGCTAAGACGCAAGGGCAATGGCCTTCCCTCTGGGGAGAACCTGCTTCTGCTGGCTGTGGAGCAAGTAACAGGCGTTCCACAACTTTCTGAAACTTCACTATTCACTACAAGAAATCCTCTGAGCCTGCTTCACCAGAGAACAAATGAGCTCAAACTCTTGTTCAGATCCTTGATCTGGGTCAGGATTGTGGATCAGAATAACTACTATGGCAAGTAAATAATCCCACTTAATGAAGAACTGAATTATCCCAGTATTCATGGATTTACTCATCATTCTATTGCTCTTATCCTCCCTGTTTCTGCTGAAAAGATGCTTTCCCTTATCTCTGCTTCCTCAGATATTTCTTATCCAGTACAAGGAAAGTCAGCAGCATTCCTGTGCTATCTCCAGCAGGCTGGAGACAGAGGTGTGGAGCGGCGTGCTCAAAGCGATGTACTCAAAGACAAAGAGCACACCACTGGCAGAGTCTGCAGTTGAACCTGGGTCTCCTATATCAGACCGCAATGCCTGAATACCAGCTTGCCCCTCCTTCCAAGCTGTGCTCCACTCAGGCTCTAAGTACAAAGGAGCAAAGCTCGGAATAAGTAAAAAAGATAATAAAATTATTGTGTATAGGAAGGAATAGCTGGATTTCATTACTAGGACTGGAGAACATACTTGGAGGCAGGGTGTGGTGGCAAGAATGAACCGAAACTGATGTAATAGTGCAGCGCTTGAAGCTCTGCCTGTCCTGCCTGTGATTCCTCGGGAGTTTCCCAACAGCTGTCTGCAGCAAGCATCTTTTCTGCCTGAGCACACATTCCTTCCTCTGCTCCACACTTATCATTTTAGCACATCAGAGTAATGCAGGCAGAAACAGGGAATGACTTACTCCTTTATGGGAGGGGAGGGCGTCTACGTGCCTAGTGCGGACAGCACAGAGGATGATTTGGGCTCTTCCAAGGTACCTTGGTCCCCTGTGGGGCAGGAGCAGTATCCTTCAGACCCACCCTTTCTGCTGTGAGGTGTCCACAGGCGCCCAGGATCCTCACATGTCACCTACTTGCTCTCTTGCTCTTTTTCCTTTTTATCTTCAGGAAACGGCAGCGCTGCTTAAACCAAGATAAAATTAAGTGTTGTTCTGAAGACGTTAAAAGAAAACAACTAAGTTTTCCCTGCTGTCTTCATTCTGTTACTTGAACCCATAAACTTCCTGGGTCTGTCTCATTAGCACAAAGGAATATGGAAATCTCATGGAAATGGAATTTCCAACCCAAGGTTTGCAGCTTTATAATTTGCAGCTCCTTAATATAAGTGTTGTTTCCAGGGTGTTTTCTGCTGGGGAACTGTTTATCCCAAGCTACCTTCTCATGAGCTGCTTTCCAGACGCTTCCCAACCTGTAGGTCCACAAACATCACAGCGTCTTAGGAGCTGACTCTGTTCACCCTCGGAGGCTTTCCTGGGGCATAGTCATAAAATCTGGATCGCTGGAGTCCTTCTGCCCGTGTCATTAGGTCTCTTTCACCTCTCAGGAATTTAGGACAGGTCCTTTGTGAAAGTGTGTGCTTTGCATCTGCTGCACCCGGTGGGAAGGGTGGGAAGAGTGGCAAGGCCTTTGATAGGGTCCCAGAGAATCAGGAGGAACAGCTAGATGTCAGCAGCAGTTCGTAAGAGAGGGAGACTATCCCAGCCCTGCTAGGAGACAGCTGGGACCCCAGGAGGAGCACAAACTTCTATATGGTGTATGTAGCCTAGAGTTTCTAGAAGACTCAAAACTGGAAAAGCATTTGTTTGGTATCTTTATATGCTTAGAAATAAGTGTGAGGACTCACAGACTGGGAAAGATTGAGACCAGAAAGGGCAGCAATGGATTATCTTATTGTCTGTCTTTGCCCCGAACACTTCAGGAGGAGACAATGGGAAGGGAAAAGGGAAAGATTTGCTTTTCAACTTCTAGCTTAAAAACTTCTATGGCCACTCTTTTGAGTCGAAGCTGCAGTTGTTCCAGTGCTGCGTTCTCTTACTTTTTTCCAGCCCCTGAACCTAGCGTTGGGTAGATGAGATAAAAGAAATAGCACTGAGACATCTTCTCTCCATGGTCTTTTACAACAGGAGACAGGCACCTTTCCCCTGCTGCCTGATGCAGTAATGATTGAGCTTCTTCAGACAGTTGCTACCTACAGGCCTTGGAGACACTGCTTTCCTGGAGGCTTTCAGGTTGTCTCAAGTCTATTTCTATAGCAACAGAGAAATTGGTGGTTGTAGAAAAGAAATGGTGATAGAGAAGAACCGTGAAATGGTTTGGGTTGGAAGGGACCTCAAAGCCCATCCAGTCCCACCCCTGCCATGGGCAGGGACACCTCCCACTGGATCAGGAGCTCCAAGCCCCATCCAACCCGGCCTTGAACCCCTCCAGGGATGGGGCAGCCCCCACTGCTCTGGGCAACCTGGGCCAGGGCCTCCTCACCCTCATCATGAAGAATTTCTTCCTAATGTCTAATCTAAATTTTCCCCTTTCCAATTAAAAATCATTCTCCCTTGTCCTATCACTCCATTCCCTTGTAAGGAGTTCCTCCTCAGCTTTCCTGTAGCCTCTTCAGATACTGGAAGCCACTGTAAGGTCTCCCTGGAGAAGTGAGCCACACAATGCTGTACAGATGGCCCCAAAATGTTTTTGCTTTGCCATGTCACCTCATAAGTGACTACGACTCTTCCTGTAACAGCCACATTGCAGAAGTAGATGCAGCAGATCCAGTGCTGCTCTTTTAGCTGTGAACCTGCAGGGTGGAGCGGGCATGGAAAAACCGATCACTGCTTGGTTTTCTGGACCAACAAACAATTTAATCCTCTGAACAGCCTCCAGCTCATAATGGATTTGAAAATTCTCCAAATCCAGAACGACTCTGCGAGCTCCCCACGGCTGGTTCCCACGGCTGCACCCACCAGAAGTGCTCTAGGGCCCTGAGTTACCCAACTGCTGCCCTCGATTCTCTGCGCAGGTCGGTGTCGGTTTGCTACCACGCCAGACCACTCTGACTCAGCACCAGCTACACGGCTGCTGTTTGAGACCCAAAAGAGGGAACGTTCTTTGCCGTGCTTGTGAGCTTTGAGACATATTGGCTCTGCATACCCAGAGCCCTTAGCTGATTTTTATCTTCATTGTATTCTCTGTTTAGCTGCACTTCTGCAGCTCCCATCCTGCCCCTTCCAGTTCTCCAGAGAAGGTGTGTGCACTCTAACTATGATGTTCTTGATGTTCAGATTGAAACTCTGAAACAGAAGGATGACCAGTAGATGATTCATCCTCCAGTCCTTGTCCCAGCAGGAAGATTTCTTTGAAATGAAAGGGATAGGATGGAGTATAGGCCATGTCAGCCACAAGGGGATCAGTTGTGAAGATCAAGATTTCCCTTGCAACCTTATCACCATCCCAGGCTGGATGATGAAGTAGGAGAGGGCACAGCCCAGATGTGTCAGCACCAGGCTGGGGCCAAGGCAGTCTGCCTCCAGATGTGCTGTCTCTGCCTTTCACTGTTCTGCTAAAGCTGGTTTTTAGCTAAGTGCCGTGTGGGAAGCACACGGGCATCTGAGTTGGAGGGTGTCGTGCAGGAAAAGGCAACGTGTGCTGCAGGCTGGGACAGGGAGGAGGTGGACAAGACCCACAAGGTCAGCGGGGCTCCCACTGGTGAAATGGCTTTGTTCCCAGTGGAGTGGGACCCTGACCCGTGTAGGTGACCCTTGGGCCTGGCCCAGCACCTGATTTTTTAAAGGAACTGAGTTTGCAGACACAGCTTTCTTGATTGCATGAGGCAGAAGCAAGGTTTTATTAGGAAAGCTTTTTCACCAGCAGGTACATCAGTGCTCGTACTGCTGGTTCGCTCCAGCAGTAGTCATGGTGCTTGGGCACACACAGCAACACAGACTGGAAAAAGCAAATAGCAAAACAAAGCAGAATGTGGCCCAATGCTCTGCTTATCCCTCTGACACATTGCTTAGCATGGCTGAGTAATACAAAAGAGCACGCTCCTTGCTCTTTGCAGAGGCATACAGTAAATATTCTCTTTATCCGTGGTTCTGCTTCAGGCTTCTCTTGTTGGCTATTCTCATTTCTCTTCTTAATCACAAATCCTCCTGCAAGGCACTGGAGAGATGAAAGGAAATATTACTTTGTTTACAGCAAAAATAGATTCTTTCCCACACTGTCATTCTGTGCACGTGATCATTTCACAAGCCAATTCACTTAGAGTTTCAGATAAATACTGCCCCTTTCTGGACAGCTCAGATGGTTCCCTGCCAGGCAGGCAGGTGGGATTTTAGCTGGCTGGAGCGAGGTTTGCCCTTGGACAGAAAACGCCAAATGGTAGAAACTGCAGACATTGCAGCAGCAGCAGCCTGGATGAGGAACACGTTGGGGTCCTTGCCGGAACGAAGCCCCAGCTCACTCTCCTTCTCCTGGACCAAATGTCACCATAATTCTTTCTTTTTCGCTTCGTCTGGAAGTCTCCCCCTGAAGCAGCACTGGCAGTTTTCTGCCATAATTCCTGCTCTTTTCTTCTGATTTCTGGGCACTTTGCTGCTCCTTCCTTTGTCCCAGATTTCACGTCAGTCCTTCCCCCCTGTTCTCTGTGCCTTGCCTGTCTGCTGACTCTTGCCCTCTCCTTTCTCTCCTTCTTCCCCCTCCTCTCTTTTTGCACCTCTTGTGTTGCCTAGCAGGGTCATAGCTTCTGCTGTCCCAGCTTCCTCAAAGCTTTCCATCCCATATTGCCCAGTAGCTTCACAATAAAACTCTTAAATAGCACCTGTAAGCAAAGATCTTGGGAAAGATCTTGTTTGCTGCATTAGAATAAAGGAAACAGTGGAAATCCTGTAGAGCGTTGCAGTTCTCACCTTGTATCTCCGCAGCCGCGCAGGATGGCATCTGGGAAGACGCAGTGTAAGTGTGGCTTGTTCTAATGATACCTCCTCCTCCTATTCCACTTGTCCTTGCAACTCCTCCTCCTAGACCTGAAGACTGACTGATTCCTCCTTGCTGACTGCGGGGACCAGAAAACAATGTGTTAGTGAAGGAAATGACAGATAAACTAGAATTACAGTTTTTCATTGCTCCCGTTGCTCTCGAACTGCTTTCCTGTTTAGCAGCAGATTGGCAGAACCTCACAGTGACCTGGCCGTGCTGACACGGAGGAGAAAGCAGATTGTCACCAGGCAGCTTGAATAAGTCAGTGAGGGTGAAGGAGCTGTGCAGTGCCTCTGCCTATCGCTCACTTTGCTGTCATGTTAAAATAGCCAGGGCACGGGTATTTTATTGTATTGTTTGGTGTCCCAAGTCTACTTACATAAGGTCCTGCTGTCCACCCTCCAGCAGGCAGCGGTATGTATGGATCTCCTGCTCCAGACGGCATTTGACGTCGAGCAGGATCTTGTACTCTTGGTTCTGGCACTCCATCTCTGCCCGCAGATCCGCCAGTTGCTGCTCCACGCAGGTGATCTGGCTCTGCAGCTCAGCAAGGTGGTTGTTGTAGCGACACTCTGTCTCAGCCAGCGAGGACTCCAGGTTGTCCCTCTAAGGAGCAATGTGGCACAATACGGACATGAGAAACACTGCATTTAAACTACAAATTCTTATATCAAAGCGTAACTGTGAGAAACCTGAGCTCTGCACCAGGTCACCACCCACCTGGCTGAGCTGAGCCTGGAGATCGATCTCCAGGGCTTGCAACTGGCGTCTCAGGTCGGTAACTTGGTTGTTGCACGTCTCTACCTCCTGCCCGCTTGTAATCACCTCCCGATTCACCTCCTCAATCTGAAATAAAGGTGTTTAAGTCAGATTAAGTATTAAGGAAAGAATAGAGAAGCTTGCAAAGGACGCGAAATCAGGAAAATTTGGGTGAACTCTCTCAGCTGAACGCTGCTACAGTACATTGTGTGGCTTCCATGTGTAATAAATCACTGTGCAACCATTACCCAGGGAAAGGCAAAGCTGCCCGAATGAGCTCACCTTGCACTCATACCAATCCTCAACTTCTTTGCGGTTGCGCTCAATCAGCGTTTCATACTGGCACCTCATCTCCTCCAGGATCTTTCTGAGGTCTGGGCCGGGACAGGCATTGACCTCCACGCTCACATCTCCAGTCGACTGTTTCCTCAGACAGCTCATTTCCTGGAAAATACAACCCAGATGGATCTTTTAAAAACCTGAGGGAGCTTAGTTCCCCCGTAGGGAAGTCGTTTCCCTCACAGGGAATTTGTTCCCCTCGTAGGGAAGGGCACAGCCCTGGCAGAGACCCTCTCTGCTGGACATTCACAGCTCCTTGTTCACATGCATCATCTCCATCCCCCGCCTGCCCCTGCACAGCCAGCACACCAGGGCTGGGCCCCAAGGAGAGGGAAAGTGATGGATCCTGCATGAATTAACGCTTTCAGCTGTCCTCCAGCTCTAACCAATGTTTAGAATGATCTTCTTGTTGCCTGTGGTTGCGCAGACAATCTGGAAAAATCTTGCATGAATTAACGCTTTCAGTTACCTCCTCGTGGTTCTTCTTCAGGCAGCAGAGCTCCTCCCGCAGCGACTCCAGCTGTGCCTCCAGGTCAGACCTGCAGAGCGTCAGCTGATCCAGGACTTGGCGCAAGCCGTTGATGTCGGCCTCCACGCTCTGGCGAAGGGCCAGCTCCGTCTCGTACCTGGGATGAGAAAGAAAGCAAGAAGCAGTCAGTGTCTGACAGCACCATCTGCTCTTTTTATATTTTTTCATTTCCATACGATGTTTTCCTAACTGGTCTAATTTTTAACTGGGGCAGAGGTGTCACTCACCACGTTGTTGCACTCCAACAAGAAAAAACAAACGCTTCCCCTTTGCAAGACACCACGTGCCTGAACCATGGGTGAACCCACGCCTCTCCCTGTCTGTGGATCCCTTCCACTTTCCAAAGAACTCTGATCTCCACACAAAACCATCTCGTTCTCCCAATCTTTCCATCCTGGAGCTGCCGCTAATTAAGGCGGCTCTAGAGGGAGTGGGTGGAATAAGCCGTTGCCTCTAGCCTGTCCTGACCAGCAGGTCACAGACCTATCCAAGACCTTCTCGCACTCTGTGAGCAGGGACTGAGAAAGGGGTCAGCTGTGTGCGCAGGGGTACTCACTTCACTCGGAAATCATCGGCCGTCATCCGGCTGTTATCGATGTTCAGAATGATCTTGTTGTTGTCTATGGTTGCGCAGACAATCTGGAATAAGATTATTCACTTCTGAAGTCTCTTCCCTGCTTCCCCAGGCTCAAGTGCACCCACTGACCAGTGCTGCCAGACCTGACCCCTTTCTCTTTTGTGTTTTAATATTGGGTAGCAGGAGGTGAGGAGGCAAGTGCTCAGTGAAGGGCAGTGGAGGTGCTGAAGTGCTAAAATAGCTGGTTTGGATGCAGACAGTGCAGGAGCTACAATTACATTTGTCCACCACCTGCCACAATCCCCAGACATTCTACATCTCAATCTTACTTTCACAGACTAGAGATTTCAAAGCTTTGTTTCAAGACTTAGTCTGTCTCGTTCTGCCTGTTTCCTGGGTTCTTTTGACTTTGTTATTTGTGCGTTGACATCTCAGAAGTTTGCCAAACACACTTTGCAAGCACATGTTTTGAATTTTAAATTGCACGATCAAATGTGTTGTGGCAACACTCCTTTTGTTCATATTTTTAATAAGATGTCCTGTATTTCCCAGCTCTGTAGGAAAGAGTAAACTTTTAACTGGAATTCTGCAAGACTGATGGCAGAACAAAATAGGTTCTGGCAAATTAATGCAATCTATTATTTATTTTTCTTTTAGCTGCTTTTTTTGACATATATCTCTTTAAACACCTTGGCACAAATCTAATTCGAGA
The DNA here is from genome assembly GCA_033459285.1 of Clamator glandarius. NCBI lineage: Eukaryota > Metazoa > Chordata > Aves > Cuculiformes > Cuculidae > Clamator > Clamator glandarius. Next base: position 1,865,061 of record JAUNZM010000074.1, on the reverse strand, counting down.
AGACTAGTGAGCCAATTGCATGAACATAACATTTTCCCCTTCTGATATATCTCATGAATTAAAGCAATGGAAAGAGTCCAAACACTCAAGGTTTTCACCTTTGAGCTCTAGGGCTTCCTACAGGCAGCATCTTAATGGCTGTTTACAAAAAGCATATTACAACGATGAAATGTTACTCTTGATCGCTGCTTTAAGTTGCGAACCGACACCGTGGGAGAAGCTTACAAAGGAGAGAGCAGCTGGATGCTTACCTGATTTTGAAGATCTTCTATTTCTTTATAGTAGCAGCTGTAGTCCCGCGGCTCACAAAAAGGGCCCTGCTTGGCATACCACTCCCTGATTCTGCACTCCAGGTCAGCATTTTCTTGTTCCAGGCACCTCACCTTGTCCAGGTAAGATGCCAGGCGGTCATTAAGGTTCTGCATGGTGACCTTTTCGTCACCAGAAAGAAGAATGCCATCACCAGCAAAACCACCTCCAACTACCCCTCCACCAAGACCAATACCGATGCCACCGCCAAAGCGAGCGCTGCCCCCGCTGAATCCCATGCCTGAGCATCCTCCAAGGACAGTGGCTCCTAGGCCACCTCCGTAGTTTCCACCGACCACGCTGCCGGTGCTCAGTCCTCCTCCGTAATTCACACCGCCACAGTAGCTTCTACCAGAAAACCCTCGGCTACCACCTATCCCGCAAGTTGTGTATCTTCCAGAAGACACCGAGGAGATCCGTGCTCCCCCCCCACCACCACCCCCACCAATAACACAGCTGCCACCGCTGGTCCTGCCTCTGAGAGAGCCAGTTGTCTGCTTAATACTACAACTCATGGTGAGGACAGCTGCAGATCCAACCCAAAGCCCAAAGCGAGATGCACAGCTTGATTTTGAATCAGACTGCGGGGTGGTTGGTGCGGCAGATCTCTATTTATACCTTCCAAAGGGGGTGTCACCTAGAGGGTGTTTCTTCTTCCCACGGGGCTGGCTAGTCCTGCTGTTTATGCCAAGAATAAATAGCCCATAGGCAGTTTCCCTCTAGAAATCCCAGTTCACAAGGAAGATACTTTACATGTCAGCAGCTTATTCCAAAAAGTAAAATAATGTTTTATGAGTCATCAGCTTTTTGTATGATGCAAACTTTACAACAAGTCAAGAAAAAGAGGTGCCCTAGATTATGTACAAAGAAGAAACATTGGTATTTATAACATCAAAGTGCCTTTTATCTTCTGTTAATTTGTATTTATTTTCTTCTTAGTCCAATAAACATTTTTATAGCGCAAGCCGTGTTGGAGTCCGTGGAACAGAAATGGGGAGTTAATATAAATTCTCACTTCTGAAAAGCGTGAACAACAGCGTGTGCAGTAGCGAAACGGCCAGGGTATCGTGGTGCAGGTGCCTGTCCCCTGGCACAAGGAGGGACAGCAGGACCAGTACGTGCTCTGCTGTGAGATTTCTGAATTCGCTGGGGTTATTCCCCTGTGGGTTCAGTTCCCTGCTTGTGGTTTATTTTTCTCTGCTCCTGCAAACACAAGAAGCCAACAGGCTCGCAGCCTGTGAAGCTCAGGCCGGCTAAGTGTTGGAACCCCCTGTTTGTGTCTGGATGTTAGACAGACTTGGTGTAAGCTGGAGTGAACCTCGCTGAGGTTATTGCTCAATTACTTTAATTGCTGTCCGTGCTGCCTCAATTTGTGGTGACTGGAGATAAGGAAAGAGATGACAGGAAAGGGAGTATCCGTGGGCGATATATCCAGTTCCCTGGATCGACTGAGATGCGATCCCGCAGGTCTTTGCCATTACTAGGATTGCGCTGGGCACAAAATAAGGAGAAAAACTTCCCCATTTCTTATCTGAGTTTCTTAATCAGAGTAGGATCAGGTGTTAGCATGGGCCGGCCAGTGACAGGAGCACCATGTGCGCAACCAAGCAAGCAACAGCCAGAGGAGCATCGGAAGAACTGGCTCTGCCGGCGCCAGTGCCCTTCTCCAGCAGACTGCTGTAACGAGAGGAGATTCTGCTCTCCAGGGGACAGAGGCTCCTGTTCCCTACAGGGTGGAATTCCCGATCAACCCTTTCTCACAAGTAATCGTTCAGCTCTGTCCGTATTTACAGGAGCGGTGGTGATAAATCCTCTGTGGTGGTGAGTGTGACGCCAGTGAGGGAGTTCTGGGAGCAGCCGGCACCTCCGGACAGGAGGAAACCTGCGCTCGTACCCTCGGCCACCTCTCACTGTGTGCACTCAGGTGGCTGCTGGCACCAGGGAAGGAGCAAGTCCCCGAGCATATGTGGCTGCGATCATCTTCTCACTAGCATAAGTTAGGGCTCTCCACTCTCCAGTGAGACAATTTATTTCTTTCCTTAGATGACAGATGATAAAATGGCGCTACCCAAGGCTGGCAGCATCCTGGAATATTCATTATTCATATGGAGCAGCGAAACAACTCGCTCAAGGACAGAGCTGGCATCTGTTGGTGCTCAGATTCCTGGCTAAGACCTCAATACCTGAAATACAAGTCTGTCCTCCCCCCAGAAACACGTCTCCTGTGCTCCCCACACAGCCTAGTCTCGCTGTAGTGAAAATTAAGAGCAAAAAGGAGGATAAGGAGTGCATCTGCCTTTCATCCATCGTTTTGAGGAATATAATTGAAGACAGGGTGTGGCTGTAAGAGCCAAGAGAAATTAATATAATGTCTGGAGTGCTTGGAGCTCTCCTTCTGCTGTGTAGGCTTTCAGAAGTTACCTAACAGCAAAGCCTGGGTGGAGGTTGCCTTTCCCTTTCAGTCTTAGGATTAGGAGGAGACAGTGCAGGTAAAGGACATTTCTCTACAGGTGGGCAAGAGCCCTTCATCTTCTTCTCTCATCAGTTACCTGATAAGAGGAAGGAATAGGTCTTGCTCTAAAAAACAAATTGGTTTGAAGCACCGAACAACCTTTTACTTATGTCCTGGCTGAAAGGTCCACGGGCTGTGAATCACGTTTTATCACTGAAGGTTAGAAATAATCATGCAACTCTTGGAAAGTACTCCTATTCGGGGTATAATTACGTCTTTTACAGATTGACCAGGCTCCTGGGTCATTGAACTTGGGACGGATAGAGAAAATGCATCCAAGAGGCAGTCCCTGACCAACCAGGCAGTGGTTTAGAACAGTTAGATTCTGGTTCGCGTTCTGTGCTGGGTAGCTGTGACCGGGTTTGCTGGCCAGCGGGCCACATGATAGCTTCACTCCAGGCCATGTCAAGGCTCGGAGGCTCAGCTGAGACCTTGGATGGAAATGTGTGTATGTTTGCTTTCTCTAGCTTTTTTTCCCCACCAAATGGATTGCTTTTACCTCCACTTTTGCCTCCACTTTTGCTATTATTTGTGCTCCTCTAGCCTAGGGGCTTTACCCTGGGGTAGAACTCTGTGTAGGAAAGGACTGCGCAAGCCTAAGACATAAAGACGACCCAGAAGGATTTACAACTTAAGTGTAAGACAGAAGGAATAAATGGTTTCCTACAGGTGGAAGCCCAGGAAGCGATGACGGGCTGTGAGCCAGCGGGATTAGCAGTGATCTCAGCGCCGTGGCTGGGCAAAGGCTGTAAAGCCTTGTGGGCATTACAGAAAAGCCAAAAGATCTGAGAGTGGCCCCTGAGGTCACAGGGGTAAATACTGACCCACAGTGATGGAGGAGGAGGGAGGATGCTACATTCTCAGGTTATGATGATGCTCAGGGAGTGCAGGGATTGGATGAGGGGGAACGGTTTTCAGCTGAAAGAAGGGAGATTGAGATGAGATCTTAGGAAGAAATATTTTCCTGTGAGGGTGCCCAGAGAATTGGTGGCTGCTCCATCCCTGGGGGGGTTCAAGGCCAGGTTGGAAGGGGCTGGGAGCCCCTGATCCAGTGGGAGGTGTCCCTGCCCATGGCAGGGGTGGGACTGGATGGGCTTTAAGGTCCTTTCCAACCCAAACCACTCCATGGTTCTGTGATGTGGGCAGTGGAGTCTCTTTATGTGGGAACTGGGTCTGGCACGGCGTGCAGCCTTTTTGCAGAGTGCCAGCCTGACTCTTCCATTCTCTGCTTGCTTTGCTTATCAAAACTGATAATGTTTCCTTGTGTCAACTACAAGGAGGGTGTGCCTAATCCGACAGAACTCTGCTTTCATAAGCATTGCCTCAGTGATGTTTGTGCAACCACACTGGAATATGATTTTATCTTGTCACTTGTAATTACCATTAATAATTTGCATAATAGCCATTAGGCATCACTTATTAAACACTTCTTTGATGTGATACTGAGCTGGCTCCAGACCTCGTGCTCCCATCTCTCAAATGCAGACCGTGACATTTTTCTGGCCAATGACTCACTGGTTCATACCACCACATTTAGCAAAATTCCTGTAAGGCAAGTGAAATAATTATCACAATGAGCTTGGTAACAGCATCATCCTTGGTCTTAAATATGCCTCAGAGACCAAGGCGATTACTCTGTTTCAGTTTCTTTCTTGCTGACGGTTCACATCTTCAAACCAGCCCTGAAGATCTGCTAGTGATGAAGTAGAAGTGCAGTGAAATGCAGAGGAGGACAGAACCACATTTCTTCCTACTGAAGTGCCTTATCTTCCCTGATTTGTTTTGTGCAGGGGTTTGATTTCCTTCCAGCGCCTTCCAGACGATGCCAGTAGACCCAGACTGTCCAGTATTTGCATCTGTGGGAGCACTAATGATTATCATGGGAAAGAAGAGTGTGAGAGAATTTGTACTGGGTCAGATGGGAATAGTGATGGGAGAAGGGAACGGCTCTAATTTCACTTGTACGGGGTGGGGGGCAAGCAAGACAAACTAAATTTAATTTCAATACACTTTCAGTATGTGGTTCTTTCTAACAGTTTAAATTATTTTATTCGGTGTACTGAGCTGAGAAATGTCCTGCTTGATTGCAGTAGCAGTTTGCTTATCTGTTTAATTCTTCATGTTACACAAGCCAGCAAACAGAAATCCAGCCCCCACAGACAGTTGTTTGGGGCCTGAGTGAGACTCTAGCTGTCTGCGCATTTTATAGAATAGACTTTTCTAGAGAAATTACAGTTTATATATCGCATCAGAGTATGACCTACTATTAAAAATGTGCAGTGTCTGTAATCAGGTGTAATTGTGCAGTGCTGTCCCGTCCTTAACTCGTGGCTGATTTCCAGCAGTGGTAATTTGCAAACCTGGTTGTTTTCTTCTGTGTCTTCACTGATGTCTTAAGCCTCTGGTATGTTCACTCCTCAGGGATTTCTCGGATGGTGTTGCAATTCCCATGTGTCTGCTGTCTATATAAGACAGACACGATATCTGCTAGAATGATCACCACGCGTTTCCTCCTTGGCTGTTGGTCGTGATGCCAACAGCTTCTGCTTTCCCGACGGAATGCTGATGGAACTCCCCCTCTTCCCCCTGGGGCACCGGCCCTTGCTCTTTGCATCCGTAGATTCCTTTCCCAATCTTACCCCCTCAGCCCCTGGCTGTCTTTGAGACACTCGGTCATTCTTGCTTGGCAAGATTTGCACATTAGTAAAGGAGAGAAGGAGCTGTTACAGCTGTTTGTGTGGAACCCGACAGAGGTTTCCCTGCAGTCGATGTCCTGTTGTCCCACGCACTGCGTACTCTGCGTTCCATTTATCTTCTCTTCCCTTCCCCATCTCCTCCTGTGCTGGTTCCACCGTCATTTCCCATCTCTGTCCAGGCTATAAACTCACGTGGCAGGGAAGGCATCATTTTATTTCTGCCCTGCACTTAATGCAATGACCTCAGAGGTGCTGTGCAAACACTGGGCCAGGTTAAATAATACTGCAACGCGCGCAGCAATTAGTGCTGCAGGGAGAGGAGATACAGAACTTGGTAGAGAAAGTATTTAACCCAGAGCCTTGTCCGCAAGCTCACTAGAGCAATTACGCTCACAAGGTGAACCCGGGTCTGTTATCCGAGCAGAGACAGAGGAGAGGCTGCTGCCCAAAGGGGTGGCTGAGCCCCTCCAGGGAGCTTGAGCTCCAAACCTCATCCACCAGCTCCTTACAGAAAGCAGCTGACGGAGCCACAGGGCGAGGACCGAGGCTCCCAACCTGCCTGGCACAGTCTTTAAACACCACAGGGCCAGGCTGATCTCCAGTCCCTGCTTGCACAAGCAGCAAAGTGCAGTTGTGCTCCTCAATGTCTTTGTAATTCCTCTCTCTGCGGTAATAAAATCCCAGCATCTTTTTTTTTTTTTCTTTCTGTCTGTTTATTGTATCTTACTTGTAAAAACATTCTCTCCCAGATATTAATTTGTCTCACCCTTTTATCTTCCCACATTGCCAGCTGGTTCTTCCTGCTCACCTTTCTCGAAAAAGCCATTTAGAGATGCTTTATTTAGCATTTTCTGTGGGAATTGTTTTCCTCCACCAGAAGGGTGTGCCGAGCCCAGCAGAGCCTGACTCTCAGTATTACTGCTTCAGGATTAGACGGGAAAACTTGTTGTTCTTCATTTTATCCTGTTGCTGCGCGTTCATAACAACTCAAAGGTGTTGTATATAGTACTATATGTTATGTTATGTTATGTTATGTTATGTTATGTTATGTTATGTTATGTTATGTTATGTTATGTTATGTTATGTTATGTTATGTTATGTTATGTTATGTTATGTTATGTTATGTTATGTTATGTTATGTTATGTTATGTTATGTTATGTTATGTTATGTTATGTTATGTTATGTTATGTTACGTTATATTATCGCACACCTACTTTAATGAAAACTTCATTTTTCACCCAGAAGTCTCTTCCCTCCTTCGGCTGCCCCTCCATCGCCACCCCACAGCCCCTCGGTGCCACAGGAGCCGCGTGGCAGTTTGGGACGTCACCTCTCTTTTTTCTCCCTCGTAGAGGTTGCTTTGCGGCCCTAGATCAAGGCAAACTTCCAACCAAAGGCGTAAGAGAAATAACAACTATCTGCATTAACACTTGGATATTCATTTACGTGTAGAAATCATTTCTCAGGGTCAAGGCTGTGGCAGAAGCGGCAGGAAGGTTTTATTAGAGACAAGCTTTGGTGATACAGGACTGGCGGCAGAGCAGCTTTGCCCGGGTGAAGCCCCGTGACTGGATTGAAGCAGCATCAGAGATGAAGGCAGCAGGCAGCGTGGGTGGTGGAAGGCAGCCACCCTGCAGAGCCCCTCCCGACCGGTGCCGTAAGCAGAACTGAGAACTGTCAGGCTGGTTTTGCTTTGTTTTTTTTTCCATAGTGTTTGTTCTTCAAGAGACCTCCTTGAGGGGGTGTGCAGTGGGGCTGACAGGGCAGCTCTCTTCTCCGCAGAGCCCTGCTGGGGAAGAGCAGTAAGCGTTGCTTTGGCAGGGGGCTCCTTCCTACACCCCCTTGGCTTTCTCTTACATTCCTCTTGCTCTCTGCTGATCTTTCTTTCCCATCTTCTTCCCAGCTTGCTTAATTTTAGATACTTGGTCAAAGACCCGTGTCTGACTCTGAGTCCCCCTGCCAGTCCCTCATTTTCATGTTGTGCTGAAGCTCCTATTTAAACACCAGCAGCCCCCAGTGTCTGAAATGTTTTCTATGCATAGGTTTATGAATGTCCCACAGCTCCATCCCTCCCCATCCCTCTACCACAGCCCGATTGATCCCCGTGCTCTACCACCAACAGTCACAACCGTGATCTTGCAGAGCTGCCTCCCTGCACCACCTCTCTCCAGGAGTCAGAGCCCAACTCCAAGCCCTCTCCACCACCCAGAAAAGCCTGGAGGTCTCTTGGCCTCCTCTTTCCCAGCAGAACTAAAGCAGCAGCTCCCGGTCACACTCACGGACTCCCAGAGGACCCTTCACATGACGCGTCCTCACCCAGAGCGCCCACGCTTAGGGCAGGCACGGCTGACACAGTCCAGCTTTAAGCCCACCGCTTCTTCCAGCCGACGTCGCAGGGACTCCTCTTCCCACTGGCCCTCTGCGGAGAGGAGACAGCTCTGGTAACCAAGGCCTTGGTGTTCCCACCCTGGACATCTGCAGCCACTCGTAGCTGTCCCTGGGGAACTGCTTAGGTTGCCCAGAGCACGGGTGGCTGCCCCGTCCCTGGAGGGGTTCAGGGCCAGGCTGGATGAGGCTTGGAGCCCCTGATCTAGTGGGAGGTGTCCCTGCCCAGGGCAGGGGTGGGACTGGAAGGGCTTTGAGGTCCCTTCCAACTCAAACCATTCCACAGTTCTGTTATGCTCTTCAGTTGTTACTGGCCATTTCCCTTTCAAACCATGAGGATCACTAAGAGCAGCAGCTGCACATCGTCCATCCTGCCTGCTGGTTGCTTTTCCATCTTGACACACTCGTGTTTACCCAAGGCTCCGAAACCAGCTCCACCAGTGTCATTTCAACCATTGCAACCGGCGTCTTGGGGACAAAACCTGATTTTTCATTTACTGCTGTAAGATTGGAGAGTCCAGAAGAGCCCAGCTCAAGGCACCACCATTAAAACAGCCCTTTTTCCAAACTGCTGGAGCAGGCAGGCGCCCAAACTGGTTGTGCGTCTGCACCCATTGATGAGATGAGCAGTGTGTCTCGCTGTTTCAAAACCTCAGTCAATGGGAGGCAGGGAAGAGCCAAGTGCTTTGCATACAAATTAAATTTCCCCAAACTTTAATTTAAATTGTTGTGTGAATCTGAATGCATTTGGATAATTTATTGTTTCAGTTAATTTAACTACCAGTCCCTAATCCTGTCTGGCTGTGGCAAAGCCAATAAAGTTAAATGACAGCGTTCATAAAACACCTTGCCCAGCTCACCCTGCAAACCTCCCTTCATCAAGCTGCGATGCCTCTGGGACAGCTCAGGGAACCCTCCTGACTGCCCTCCCTGGCCCAAGAGGGGAAAACGATCCCTGGCTGGCACTCTGGACATTTATCGGAGCCAAATCCTCATATACCTTATGGTTTTCTAGCAGGCCCTGCCTGGTAACAGGTCAGTACTGGTTCCTCACCACAGTGTTGCTTTTACCCTTTGCATCAGGAATTTTCATCTCCCTGTAAGTCAAAGCATGGAGATGTTACTGTGCCCGGGTCTGCCTGTAGCCTGCGTACATGATGTCGTGCTGTCCCCCCTCCAGCAGGCAGTGGTAGGTCTGAATCTCCTGCTCCAGGCGGCATTTGACATCCAGGAGGGTCTTGTATTCCTGGTTCTGGCACTCCATTTCTGCTCGGATTTCAGCCAGCCGCTGCTCCACGCAGGAGATCTGGCTCTGCAGCTCGGCCAGGTATTTGTTGTAGCGACACTCGGTTTCCGCCAAAGAGGATTCCAGGTTTTCTTTCTGAAATGGAAACAACACAAAGGTACCTGGGCGCGGTGCAGACTTAGCCCATCTGGCTACTGGTACATCTCTGGCCATACAGCTTCCTAAAAAGAGAGACGGGGAATCTAATCTGTGAATCATAGTGGCATCACTTACCATGGTGAGCTGGGCTTGTACATTGATTTCCAAGGCCTGCAGCTGACGTTTCAGCTCAGTGACCTGTTTGTTGCTTGACTCAATCTCCTGGCTGCTTGTGATAACCTCCAGATTCACCTCCTCCATCTGCAAAGTTAGAAAAGAGCGCTCCTGTCCTCACCTCTCCACAACATCTCCTTGTGCCAGGGGCTTCACCCTCCTGCTTGTGCACACTCTGCAATGAACCTGAGTATTTCCAAATCCGAGCCCCCACCATTTATTCTCTTGTAACACCGTGTGGTAGCCCCTCTGCTGTGAACTGAAGAGCACTGGAAGCGGGTGGTTAGTTGAGGCTGAGCACACCCACGACAGCATCACTGATACTAAGACATCTCCACTAAGTGTTCTTAAACTCTCTTTTTTCCCTTTTTCCCCCAGGAGGCAGAGCAGGGAACAACTCTGCAAGCATGTAGTACCTTGCAGGCATACCACTGCTCGGTCTCTTTGCGGTTACGCTCCATCAGCGTCTCATACTGGCACCTCAGATCCTCCAGGATCTTCCGCAGGTCTGGGCCAGGGCAGGCGTTGACCTCCACGCTCACGTCTCCAGTCGCCTGTTTCCTCAGACAACTCATTTCCTGCAGGGAATATGTGCACGACATCAATAACATTCACACTTGAGGGACTTGTCTTTGTTTTTCTTCTTATTTTCCTAAGGGTAAGGGATGATCTAACCTCCTCGTGGTTCGTCTTGAGGCAGCACATCTCTTCAGTCAAAGCCTCGCACTGCAGCTGCAGGTCAGTCTTGCAGCTGGCCAGCTGATCCAGGACGGGGCGCAAGTTGCAAATATCTGCATCCACATTTTGCCGGAGACCACATTCGGTCTCATACCTTGAGCAACAGAGAGAGGTCAGTGTGTCAGAGAACCACGGCAAGCCCTTCAGTTGAGTTTGTGAGGTTGAGACGTGCAGTGCGATGAACATCGTCACTGATACCCTCGCCTTTCACAGGGATCTGCACTTCCATCCCACAGCACAACAAGCAGAGTGTTCGGATTCCCCCATCACCACTGCTCACTGACCCTTCCACGGGCAGCATGAGCCCCTCTGCCCAGCACGGGACCGTACTCACTTCACTCTGAAGTCATCAGCAGTCATCCTGTTGTTATCAATGTTCAGAAGGATTTTATTAGTCTCCATGGCTGCACACAGGATCTGGAAAAGAAAGCAGAGAGATTCGGGCTTGTGGCTTCCTCTGGCTACAAGAGACCTTGGAGGAAACATCTACTGGGGGTTGAGCAACCTGCTTATTTTCTAGTGATTCCACATATTGGGATTATTAATCAGTCAGAAGGCATTTGGTGGGGAAAACCTTTTAGCAATGCCAGTAGCAACAGGACAAGGGGTAATGGTTTTAAACTGAAAGAGGAGAAGTTTAGACGAGATCTTAGGAAGAAATATGTTTCACTGAGGGTGGGGTGGCCATGGCACAGGTTGTCCAGAGAAGTTGTGGCTGCCCCATCCCCAGAGGGGCTTAAGGCCAAGTTGGATGGGGCTCAGATCAAACAGATCTGGTGGGAGGTGTCCCTACTTACTGCAGGAGGATTGGACTAGATGACTTTCATGGTCCCTTCCAACCCGAACCATTCTGTGATTACCCTGGGGAAACCCGCGTGGCAGCGTGGTGGAGCAGGCTGGGCTGAAACCCCAGTTCTCTGCAAATACAGCATCCTCCTCCCTCAAAACCTCCATTTCATATAAACTATCACTTCATGGGCACAGCCAGATGTTGCCTCTGCCCCTCGGCATTGGTCTGTCTGCCCACAAAAGCAAAGCCCAAAGAATTATTAGGATTTCTTGGAAAACAATGCTTTACCTGGTTTTGAAGGTCTTCGATTTCCTTATGGAAGCAGCTGTAGTCCCGTGGTTCACAGCTGGGCCCTACCTTGGCGTACCACTCCCTGATCTTGCACTCAAGGTCGGCATTGTCGCTCTCCAGGAGACGCACCTTGTCCAGGTAGGAGGCCAGGCGGTCGTTGAGGTTCTGCATCGTCGCCTTTTCATTGTTAGCAAACAAGATCCCATCACTGCAACCAGCCCTGGTGAAACCACCGCCAACACCTCGCGTGCAGATGCCTCCACCGTTGAATCCAAGGGTAGAACAAGCCCTCTGGGTAGCTCCAAAGCTCCCACCAGCAGCGCTGCCGGCGCTCAGCTGCTTCCCAAGGAAACCCTCGCTTAAGCTGCCACCAGAAAAATTGGCAACTGCACCACCAAAGTCATAGGCAGCGTGTCTTCCCGAGGAGGCGGAGGAGACCTTTATTCCCCCACCAGCCGCAGAGCTGCCTGTGCTGTTCCTGCCTTGCGAACAGGTAGTAATGACCTGCCTGACGGCACAGCTCATGGTGAGAGCACGAGGATCCAACCCAGAGCCCAAGGCAAGCGGCACAGATTGCTGTGGGATCTGAATGTGATCCCTCTGTCTCCACCGTCCTCTATTTATACCATTCCTCCTGGATGTTGCCACCGGAGAAGGGCTGTTTACTCTTCCTCCGTGTGACCTGGCTAGTACTGTATGTTTTTCAGCCGGAAATATTTCCCCAAAGGCGTTTGTCTCCAGAAATCCCACAACAGAAAGATGCTTTGGTTAACAGAAGCGTGTTTCAAAACTACATCAAAAATGTTACTTCCTGAATCATCAGGTCTGACTTGTGATGACAACTAAACAACAGTGACACAAAAAAAAAAAAACTACGATACCCGAGAGCGCCTGGGGAATGAAACACCAGAGCAATTATCCACCCCTGACGTGGGTGAGTCTACGCAGAAAGTGAAAGCTGTGGGAAAGCCTGTTCGACCCCTTTGCCACCAGAAGCGAGGGTGCCCCCTCATTCTTCTGCTGGGAGATCACTCTGGACCATGCTGCCTCCCTGCAGGAGCGAGGATCCATCCTTGTCTGCTTGGCCATCAGTTGAATGAGAACCCAACAGGGTCTGGGTCACGAGACCTCAAAATGCTCTTTTGGAGAGCACAGTAGAAGATTGCAGCGAGTGCATCACAGATTATTTCATAAATCCTAGAATCATAGAATAACCAGGTTGGAAGAGACCCACCGGATCGTCGAGTCCAAACAGTTGTTACTTCTCTTTCTCCTGCATGCGTCAAACCATCAACTTAGAGGGGAGATCCCCTGGTATTTGTTCTGCTGCTTTCAAGGGTGGGTGAAACATTCAAATATTTATCCAGAACAAAAGAGAAAAGGATATTCCTGAGTACCAAGTATATTCACTCCCAACAGAGGAGAACCACATAGATGTTTTGTAAGATTCTAAAACAATAACATGGGGAATTCCAGATGCTGTGTAGGTCTGAGCCGGTGCCACCACCACCATAGAAATTCTTCAAATATAATCCAGGGGAAATGTGTTAAATTTAGAAAAGACTCTAGAAACCATCATAGAAACAAAGATATTAAACTTGTTTTTTAGCCTTGGAATGTTGAACTGAGGGAGAAGAGAAATAATTAATGTGTTTTGTCATCTGAATCTTTCATTTTATTAATGATATTAATAGAGCCATGCTAATATTGACTGCCTTTCTCTCCTGTGCTGTTCAGCATTGGCTGTGGATCCAGGTCACCTGGACACATCCCTTAAGGAACGCGTCGGGTGCAGCCTGATTCAGAAATATTGCTTAGGCCATTTGGGTAAGTGCATTAGTTTTGATTTTATCTTGACACTGCAAATCCACAGCACTTTAAATGTGGTGTGGATTCTGTGCGTGTCCATCCTTTGTTAGGTCCATAATTAGCAAAGCGAAGCTTGTGCCACGGCCTCATCAGTGCCAGGATCCTAAGCGGAGGTTCAGGCACCTCCACCGCAGAGCCCGGCTGCAGCTGGAGTGAGAGCAGAACAGGTCAGAATCTGGTTTTTTTCCATAGGAGAACTGTAAAATTCATGCTGAGCTAACATTTAATTTCATTTCATTGAGAATTATTTAGTCCTCCATTTGCCAGTGAGAAAAATTAAAATATTTATGGATAGGAGTTTTTCAGTTACTGAAACCAAAGCAGAGATATCCACATTTCTCCCTTACTTTTTGATCTTCAGACCTTGCCATCAGTCTCTGTAGCCAATGATGATTTGAATTCCTGCAGCTTTTGTAAAAGAGAACAACAGTTTCACTCCTGATTTTACTGGATTTGTGCATTCTTCGTGGTAACTTTCTTCCTTTCCAAAATTCGAAGCTTTCTCCCCGGTGCGTACCTTGAGACCCGCCAGCAGTCCTTGCCCTCATTTTATTCAAAGATTATTTTCATTTTTGATGAGGAGATCTGTTAATGACGCTCTATCTCCATGCATAATGGGAGGCTCTTTCCAGAATTCACTTTTATTGACTTCCAGACTGGAGTCTGCAGACGGAAATTTGCTCACCGCAGCGTTGCCAGCCAGGGGCGATGCCTCCCAGGAGCCGTCCTCGGTTGACTTGGGAGCCCCTCGCAGCAACGCTGGGTCCCAAAGGAGAGAAATGACAGCTTGGGAGGGTTTCCCAGCAGGCATTTCAGCAACAGCCGTGCAGGCTTGACAAGGAAAAATTATTACTTCGAGTAACAAATGAGCAGAAAAGCCTCCCTTAGGCAAAGGCGCCATTCCCATTTCATCAGCTTTGTCAAAAATAGAATTATACTTCAGCTTTATGTTGGCGTCTCGTACTGTGCTTCATAGGGGAGAGCAGGCTGGTGGGAGAGGATGGGCACCGAGGAGCGATTCCCTAGGGTTGTTCTGCTGCACAAAATGACCCGGTTCAAAAGAGCAATGAAAATGAGAAGGAAAGATTAGATTTCCCCAGCTGGAAGTCCTTTGGTTCTCGGGATATTTAAGGCTGAAGATTGCTTCTAAAGCTAATGTGATGAGGTACAGAAAGTATAATGTGCCCCCAAGAAGGAGATCCAGCATTTCACGTTATTACAAACCTTCCCTGAGTCACCAGCTGTTCTCGTGCCCAAGAGAACTTCCCTGCAGACTCAGTGACTCAGACGCGACACCAAACCTGGAGTCCCTGGGTGCTCAGGCTGCCGCCCACCACCCCAGCTTGGGTTGGGTCTTGGAGCAGCCGCCAGGGAGAGTCAGGGTGGAGAAGCCGAGTGCCAGGCACTGCTCGGCACCAGAACCGTGCCAGCATGGGCTTGTGCTGGTCTCTGGCTTGGAGAGCCTCGTCAGAGAATCAGGGAGTCCTAGAATGTGGAAGGGACCCGCAGGGCTCATCGAGTCCAACTCCTGTCCCTGCCCAGGACACCCCAACACTCACACTGTGGGGCTGAGGGTTTTGGCCAAATGCGGCTGGGATATTGTCAGGTTTGGCACCGTGACTGCTTCCCCGGGAGCTGTTCCAGGGCTCCACCAACCTCTGGGGGAAGAACCTGTTCCTAATGTCCAACCTAACCCTCTCCTGGCATCTTCCTGACATTTCCCCGGCTCCAGAGATAATAAATCAGTTTCTGCTCTTCCTCCACCCCTTGTGAGGAAGCTGTAGACCACAATGATGTGTCCCCTCAGTCTCCTCTTCTCCAGGCTGAACAGACCCAGTGACTTCAGCCGCTTCTTTGCTGGCCTCTTCTCCCAAGTGACAGGGGACAGAACGAGAGGGAATGGCCTCAAGCTCCACCAGGGGAGGTTTAGGCTGGACATTAGGAAAAAATTTTTCACAGAAAAGGTCACTGGGCACTGTCAGAGGCTGCCCAGGGAGGGGGTTGAGTTGCCTTCCCTGGAGGGGTTTAAGGGACGGGTGGACGAGGTGCTGAGGGACACTGTTTAGTGTTTGATAGGAATGGTTGGACTCGATGATCCAATGGGTCTCTTCCAACCTGGTTATTCTATGACTCTATGATTCTATGATTCCATACAGCTTCCCCTCTAAACCCTTCAGCAAGAGCCACAATCAGCCCTGGCTCCTGTCTGCTCATTGTCAGCTTAATGTCAGCATTTTGCCTACGGAAAATTCTTGCGTTCCCTATTTACAAAGTATTTTCTTGTCTAGCTATTGATGTAATTGTCATTCCACCTTTTCTTCTAGGCAGTACCTAAACTGGTCTCCATCTCGCTGATGACAATGGGTGCTCTGGGGTTTGGAGCCCAGCTTTGCAAATGGCTCTGGGCAAACTGTTCAGCTTCTCTGAGTCTCAGTTTCGTGCTTGGTGAGATGGAAACACTAATAATAGTGATCCTTCTTCTCAAGGGCATCATAAAACAACTGCCTGATGCAAACCTGAAGCTTTAAAGACTGGAAACATGATACTCATCTCAAGTTTCATTCATTGTAAGCGTTCTTCATAGATTTTAAGCCTTTCTCATTGATGTAAATATGGGTTGGTGAATAAGGAAAATGCCTGGTAGAATCTTCCCAGCGGAACTGAATCACACCTGGGCTGTCCCGGCGTTCCTCAGGGATTCACTGCAGACCACTCCTGCTGGCAGATGTCAGTGGATAACTTAGCACCGGGTGGCAGATATCAAAGAGCACCGAATATGCTGCTTGATAAATCCCTCCCTAAGAGCAGAGCAACAAAGCTGGTGAAGGGGCTGGAGAACAAATCTTATGAGGAGCGGCTGAGAGAGCTGGGGGGGTTCAGCCTGGAGAAGAGGAGGCTGAGGGGAGACCTTATTACTCTCTACAAGTCCCTGAAGGGAGGTTGTGGAGAGGAGGGAGCTGGGCTCTTCTCCCAAGTGACAGGGGACAGGATGAGAGGGAATGGCCTCAAGCTCCGCCAGGGGAGATTCAGGCTTGAGATTAGGGAAAAGTTCTTCATGGAGAGGGTGGTTAGGCATTGGAACAGTCTGCCCAGGGAGGTGGTTGAGTCACCGTCCCTGGAGGTGTTTAAGTTTAGGGTAGATGAGGTGCTTAGGAGCATGATTTAGGGATTGGTGGGAATGGTTGGACTCGACGATCCAGTGGGTCTCTTCCAACCTGGTTATTCTGTGATTCTGTGATTCTGTGCCTTCCTGTGCCGCCAGCAGAGCCACATCCTTGGGGCCTGGCACCTGCTTCTAGCACCCTTCTTCCACTTCATCTGTAATGTCTGTGGCTTTCAGAAGCCTTTCTGTCTTCCTGCACTTGCGGCACCCTGCGGATGCCTCAAGAGTTGGAAAGCTGCCGTTTACAACTGGAACAGAACAACTCTCTGCTGATGACAGCAGAAATAGCCCATGTGCCGTTTAATCAGAGTTTCCAGCCTGCGCCCTTGCCCATTGCTATGAAGTCTAAGACAGCTCAATGCTATAAGATATTTCTCGATCTAGTTTTTATTTTGTGTGGTGCCACTTAATCCCTTGGGTTGGATCTGTTCCTGCAGGGAAGGACTGTTATTCCCACACTGAACTCTGCACCCTCATCTCTGTTTCTTTTCCTGCCCTGTTCTGCAATTGCTAAACACTAATACTGAACGATAACATCTCTCATGCTCCCTGTTCTGGAAAGAGTTGGCAGGTTCCCTGCTCCTTCGATCACATTCCTTCTGCTTTGCTTGTCTTGTCACACCCAGAATGACATCATCGATGCTTTTCAGGAGTCTGGTCAGGCCGGGGAGCCTCTCTAATTGTTCAATATGAATCGTGATGCCTTGAGGAGGCTGAGGGGAATGAATCACCAGTGAGAGACAAGGAGACAAATGTGCTTCGCTTCAGCCACCGAAGGCTCTTGTACATCCTTGTAAGCAAAGGGAAGCTGATTTACTGCAAACTGTTACCATTTCTGTTTTTCTACAGCCCGAATCTGCATTCCTGAGGTGGCTGATGGACACAACTGGACAGAGCTCCCACCTCCCACTGGGGGGAATGCAGGAAGCTTTGAGCTCCCGAATCCAGAGGGAGGTGTACCTGCCCATGGCGGAGGTGGAACTGAATGGGGTTTAGGGTCCCTTCCAACCCAAACTATTCCATGAGTCTATGTTTCTATGATTAAGTCGGATTTAAGTGATTCCATCAGGCTTTTGGGTCTGAAGTGATTTCTTCTCTTAATGTTTGGATGGTGTGTGGCTGGCGCAGCATCGCTTTGGTCCCCGCGTCACTCTCCAGGAGTGGGCAAAGACAAACCTGCTGCCCGTGCGGGAGCCGCGTCACCTAATCCCGCGTGGCAGCTTACCTGCCGACGGTGTTGACATACAATAACCTGCTCGTGCGCTTCGAGAAGGATTTCTACTAGATGCCATCATGATAAAAAGTTATTGCTACTCATCCCTCTGCAGATTAAGCAATGGTTACTCCGGAACCTGCTAAGTTCAGCCCTCAGGCAGCACAAAAAGATCTGTGTAGAAGTTTTGTACGGTATGCCTAATAGTATGAGCTAAAGACAGGCAAATAGGGCGTGTGGGTAGGATTTGAGAGCCCGTCTGCTGTTGTGCTCGTGTCCAAGCATTGCACACACGACGGTAGCAGTCTGACTAAAGTCATTTAAGTTCAGCTTAGAGGAGAAAGTGATTCTTTAGGATACCATGGGAACAGAGCTTTATTTTGTTGGCTGTAATTATCAGTAGTGTGACAGGGACGTTGGCCTCAATCATCATCCTTCTGTCGTTGCCTTCGTTTCACGTCAAGTATCAAACTTACCTCGTTTGTGCCTCAGTCAGTTCCTTGACTTCAGTGGAAAAATCTATCTCAGATTACTTTCACCCGTATCCCCCCACTCCCCTCCTCTCACTAGCTGCTTCTTGTGGTTTCTTAGGACTTTCCCTGGCATGAGCACACAACCCCGAGGCTTCGAGAGATCCTGTATCAGTGACAGACAAGTCTGCAGTTGCATGAACAAGAAAAAATCTTTATTAAACGTATACAGAGTGCACAGCGGCACCCTCAGGAAATTAAGGTGAAAGGGGGAGGAGGAGGAGATGACTGAAGCCGACTGCTTTCCTTGTCACGACCCCATCGCACGTGGCCTCGGACAGGTCTTGGTTCAGCTCGCCGCTCTCTCGAGCCGGGGATCGAGGTCCACGGAGCTGCTTGCTCTCCTAACGGGTGGTGAGCGCAACCTGCTCCCGGGACGAAACCACCTTCCCGTCCTGCACCTCCTCAACGATCGTGCGCACCTGGCGGGAGGTTGTTGTGACTGCAAACGGACAGTGGAGAAGCATGATCCAGGTGCCAGGAGGGAGGGAAATTTTTAACGTATTATCAGACGTTACGTGTTCTGGAAGGTACTGGAAAATGCACTTTTAAACAACCCCTCGTGGGCTGGGAAGAGGGGAAAGCCAGGCTGAAGGGAAAGCTCAAGAAAGCAAAAGCCACGCTGCTAAATGTGTGGTGTCAAGTGGTTTTTCAGGTCTGTGTAAAGCCAGAACGCTGGCTGCTCAGTCACAAGGCTTGTTCAAGGCAAGCGATTCGTGTGGTAAAGGAGCAGAAGGTATTTCTTTTCCTGACAGCCTGTTCCTGCGGTTAGCAGTCGTAGGATGTGCGCAGGCTCTCCCGACTGTCACCGGTTCAGCCAGCGAGGCGGCACGGCACGCCCGGGAGTGATTTTCCCTCCGACTGTTTGACGGCTGCTCTAAAAGCAGATCTCAGAGCTCTCTGTTATAAATGTGTGTAGCAAAACAGGCTCTTACCGTCTCTGCCAGAGTGTGAGGCCATAGCAGAGGAGTACTGGGAAGAGATGCTGCGAGAGAGAGAGATGAACAAAAACAAGTTAGGGACAAAATCATTGCTTATCGCTACATGGGGTCTGTATTCCGGCAGGAGAAAAAGAAAGGTCTCGTTGCAGTTGGTAAAGCCACTGTTCTGTGCGGTGTCTCTTGGAGAAGTGAGGGACCACTGCCCCATCCAGCAGTGCAGAGACAGGGACAGAGCCGCTGAGCATCCGTGGCTGGGGTGAACATAATGATGAAGTCTGAAAGCTGCAGTCAGAGTCCTCAGCATTTTTTGTGTCTGTTACCCATCTCCTCCCGACGTACCCTCCCAAGCAAAGCCCCTCTACGTACTGGGCATCCTCGCCCTCCAGGAGCCGGCGGTACGTGGCGATCTCCTGCTCCAGGCGGCCTTTGACGTCCAGGAGGACCTTGTACTCCTGGTTCTGGCGCTCCATGTCGCAGCGCAGCTCGGCCAGCTGCTCCTCCACGCTGGTGATCAGCACCTGCAGCTGGGCCAGCTGGGTGCCGTAGCGAGCTTCTGTGTCGGCCAAGGTGCCCTCCAACGCCGCTTTCTGCGTGCGGAGGAGAGGAAAGGGTTCAGGGGAAAGGAAGGGTGGGAGGACTGGGGACATCCACGCATCCCCTGACCTGTGAGCCCCACACCCTGTGGAGAACCAGCCCCTCATACCGTGCTAAGTTGGGACTGCAGGTCGATCTCCAGGCTCTGGATGGTGCGTCGTAGCTCTGTGATCTCCGTCTTGCCGCTCTGAAGCTGCTCCGTGTTGATGGCCACCTCCCGGTTCAGCTCTTCCGTCTGCAACGCGGCAAAACCACGTCACTCCAGCACCGCCACGCAGGCACAGCCTTGGGTCCCGAGCATCCCGCTCCGCTGCCAGCGAACCTGCTCACCTTGGTGAAGAACCACTGCTCGGCATCCCTGCGGTTCTTTTCAGCCAGGCTCTCGTACTGCTCCCTCATCTCAGCCAGGATCTTGGTGAGGTCGACTCCAGGAGCAGCATCCATCTCCACGCTGATCTCTCCACCCACCTGCCCACGCAGGGCATTCATTTCCTGACAGAAGAGAGACGTAGGATGCACATCCGAGTGAAATCAGTTTATTCTAATCATGTCAGATTTCTTATTTGCACCCAGAATCAGAGTCCCGCCAACCTTCTCCCAGAGGTCTTGTCTGAACGGATCATTTCCCTCTCCCTTACCAACTTGAGTGTCTCCTGACAGCCCTGTTTGCAGAGAGGCTCCCGCACATTTAATCTGACCCCTTTCCATTGTGCAGTTTCTAGGTCCCAGTTTGAGCCTTGCTCTGTGCTCACCTCCTCATGGTTCTTCTTCAGATAAGCCAGCTCCTCCTTCAGGTTCTCGATCTGCATCTCCAGGTCAGCTCTGGCCAGGGTCAGCTCGTCCAGGACTCTGCGCAGCCCATTGATGTCGGCTTCCACGCTCATGCGCAGAGCCTGCTCCGTCTCGAACCTGGGGGGACACACACACAGTGGCACCGTGCAGCCCAGCTGGTTCAGGTCCTTTCTTGTTGTTTCTTTCTCCAGCCTGGCCTATTTCTGTGAGCATCCCTCATTAAATGTGCACACATAGCTCTCCACAGCGCGGGGATGTCCAGACTGTGCAGCATCCAGGAAGAAATACAGCTCTTCCCAAATCATAGAATCACCAGGTTGGAAAGGACCCATTGGATCATCGAGTCCAACCGTTCCTATCAAATCCTAAACCAAATGTCACATTTCCACTGAGCTGTGACTGTGTGAAGCAACTTGAGTTGCAGAAAGCAAAGAAAAGCCTTAAAGAGATGGAATTTTCTCTCCCTCCTTGTAAGAAATGTTAAAGGCATTGGACTTACTTGGCTCTTCCTGAATCATAGAATCATAGAATCACCAGGTTGGAAAAGACCCATTGGATCATCGAGTCCAACCGTTCCTATCAAATCCTAAACCAAATGTCACACTTCCACTGAGCTGTGACTGTGTGAAGCAACTTCAGTTGCAGAAAGCAAAGAAAAGCTTTAAAGAGATGGGATTTTCTCTCCATCCTTGTAAGAAATGTTAAAGGCATTGGACTTACTTGGTTCTGAAGTCGTCAGCTGCCAGCCTGGCGTTGTCAATCTGCAAGACGATGTTGGCGTTTTCGACGGTTGCAGCAAGAATCTGGGGGAGTGGAGAGAAGAAAGAGAAAGAGTGAAAAGGTAGTTTCAGAAAATGGCCTTCTGCTGCCTGGGGTCCCGGTCGGAAGGACTGGAGCAGCACTGAACCTCCTGCCTGTTGGACTGGACTTCCACATGGACTCTGCAAAGAGAGAGACAGGATACTAGATGGAACTAAATGATCTTTAAGGTCCCTTCCAACCCAAACCATTCTACAATTCTGTGATATCCACGTTCAATCTGGTTCAGTGCTGGAGTGGCATCTCTGGATGCTCAACCACGCTCAGAGTCCCAGCAGCGCTTTGTCTGATGACGCTGAACAGCCCAGCTGAGAAGGAAAAAAAAGGGTTGAGGAAGGAGTGTCTTGTGCCTGAACAGCTTTGCTTTTGTAATTACACCTGAGGTGCAAATATTTGTTCTGGGATTTTGCAAATTATTGGTCATTTAATGAGCAGTAATTTCTGTAGCCACAAGCTAATAAAAAGCTCTCACTGCTTTCTGATGCTTCAGGGGATATCCAAGCTATAATCCAGGAGGATTGATGTGGTCATTTTCCAGCTGCAGGGTGGGAGGGGAGGGAAGGGGCTGCCTCCCTCTGGATGACGAGCAGAGGGTTTCTCTGAGACCCAGCACTTCAGTGCTTGAATCTGGAGGTGGCTTCTGCCTCCACATGTCCTGTGCTCCACATCAGAGCACACTTCACATGCTGGAATTCGAAGAAAATAATTATGTATGAGGCAGGAACTCTTCACCCCAAGGTGAAAACGAAGAGAAGGGTTAAAAAAACAGAAAAATTCCAGATATGTGAATTCCCCAGGGTTTGGCCCCTGAGCCTGTTAGGGCTGCTGGCCCATGGCTCTGGAATTCCCTCTCGGGTGTCGCAATGACCCAATCATCTGCACCTCCAGCCCCTCCAGCGGAGCCTGAGCTGACTAAGGCTGCTGTCACCTCACACAGGCGGTGGCGAAGGAGCAGGCAATCAGCTCATGATGAGTAACGTGGGCACCGAGAGGGCAGAGGTGGCAGAGCAGGAGAGGAAGGACAGATATCGGTGCTTGTGTTCAAGGACCTCTGCCTAAAGTCAGCTGGGGAGCTGCTAAGAACGAAGAAAGGAGCTTGGCTGTGGTTTCATCCACTGCGTTTGGAGCAGGGCACACACCTGACCAGCACCCACCGCTGTGTTCTCACTCCTGGATGTCCCTTTGAGCCTGTTTGCACCTCCTAAACAACAGGAGGACCACAGGGCAGCTTCTTTCTTCTCTCACCGCTGCCTCAAGCCTCCTATGAGGCTAGGAAAGGTCTTATTTGTAAGAAATATATGAGAGTGAGCTGGCATCTCCGTTTGTGTGGCATTCAGTAGTGAACAGGGCTGAAAAGAGAATTGTCCCTGGCTGCAGAGGGAGCTCAGAGGGGGCACAAAAAGCGGAGGGGGAGGATAGGGAATGACTGATGTGGGCGGGAGCACCTTGTAGCATCAGGTAACCTGAACCAACGCCTGGTACCCTCTGACTCCTGCTTTCCTGCCTGTCTTTCTCCCTACACTGCAAGAGTGGATAGAAACCCATCTTTGTGCCTTGGGGAGGACATGACCAAGAAACTGCACTTCACAAATGATGACTCTCATTTCTAAGCACGCTTTCTCTCCTTTCTCTCTTTTCCTGCCTTATTACCTGTCATTTGTTAATACTCTTCCCTTCAGCTACTGGGAACACGCTCATCTTTGTATAAGTGATTTTAATGAAGATGTCCTGGTAATCACAGCATCCTACCTTGTTCTTGAGCTCCTCGATAGTCCTGTAGTAGGGGCTGTAGTCACGCTCTGGACCAGGCGCCTGCTTCTTGTACCATTCCCTGATCTTGACCTCCAGGTCGGTGTTGGCCTCCTCCAGGGCACGCACCTTGTCCAGGTAGGAGGCCAGGCGGTCGTTGAGGTTCTGCATCGTCTCCTTTTCTCCAGCCGGGAGGATTCCATCACCACCTCCAAAGCCAGCCCCGAAGCCAGCTCCGAAGCCGGCCCCATAGCTACCCCCAAAGCCACTGCCGAGGCCCCCTCCTACGCTGCTGCAGTAGCCGCCCCCGTAGCCACTTCCGAGCCCCGAGACGATGCGGGAAGAGACAGAGTAGCTGCTAGAGCCTCCATGGACACTGGGGGCCCTGTAGCCTCCTCCCCCAACATGCACGGAGGAAAGCCTGCTGGAGCCTCCAGACGGGCCCCCAAATCCCTTGAGGGACGTGGAGGAGGAGAATTGCCGGACAGTGGTGCTCATGGCGAAGGTTGGTGGAGCGGGAGGGCTGAGGAGAGACACCCGGCTCGGCAGTGCAGACAGCGAGTGCTGCTTCCCCAGCCTGGGAGCCCTTTATAACCCGGGCAGGAGGCGTTGCCCACGCTTTTTTTTTTTTTTTCTGTTGCATTCCCGATGATTTTCATCACTCCTAAAATCTGAGCCAACTTCCAGAATCGTCATTTTTGCCTTTGTTCTATTCACGGGGGGGTTTTTTTGCCCTATTCCACTAGAAACGTTTAATCTCACCGAGGGCGTCTTTATGCTTCTTCCGTTTCCAAGTAAATAGTCAGGTGTGATTCAAAGTAGGAGGCTCCTTGCTCAGGGCTACATTTTAATGCTGCTTTGTACAGTTAGCTCTGAAACTGAGCTATTCACACAGCGTTTCAATGGAGTAGAAGTCAATATCTCTTTTGCTGTATATTTTTGTCCCCGCTACTCCAGTTTCCCACCTCAGCTCGGGCTGAGCACACCGCACGCCTGCAGGGACAAGAGCCGCGTCCTCAAGCCCTGAACATTCATCCACAGCCCCGTGAGGACAAAGTGCTGGAAGGAACTTGGCTCCGAGTCCTGGAAATACCAATCCTCTCTTTTATCCACAGAGAGAGGGATGATCTGTAATGAAAAAGCAATGAAAAGGGAGCTCAAGCTTCAGGGCTCATACAGTTTTCACATCGGGGGCCACCCAAGAGCGGAGGAATATGGAAAGGCAATAAGCAAGGGATGTTTTGTCTTGTTTGTTGGGAACGAGAGCTTAGTGAACCATTCAGAAGGGGCAAGGGATGGTTTCTAGCTGGAATAACTTAAAAATTATGAGATGCTCCAGGAAAGGATGAGGAATAGCATAAAGTAGATGAAGGAAAAAGAGTTCCTGGACTCTAAGCACTGTGAACAAGAGCACGAAGTCACCAGTAACATAGCCTAGCAGCTAATGCTAATGATGTTTTCTGTGATTAACATCTCAAACAGTGGTGACCAGGGAGGGCAAATTCAGTTTGAGTCTGGAATTTACAGCTGCCTCATAAACAGAGCTCAGAGAGAGATAATGCTTGCCTGTGAAGAGCAAAAAGGCTCAAAAACTGCACGCCCCAGGCATGGTCCGGCTCTGCAGGCTGCTCTCCCTGCTGACCTGCGTCACGTAGAAACCACAGATCTGAGTGTCACTAGCTAATAATGCAGGGTGTGGAGGAGAAGGTATTTCTCATGTGTGTACACGGTGAATTGTCTCCTCAGACAGGCCCCAACAGCCCCTTCCCAAGAGCCAAGTCTTCCTTAGATCATTTGCCAAGGGAGGGGGGAGAGGGTATTGAAGCACCAGGGGCACGTGTCCAAGTAGCTTTGAAGGGCACAACTCCCTCCCCTCGATCTGGAGAAGGCTGGAAACGATACAGGAGTGGGATGTGTCCTTGGACTATCAGGAGTCGGCTGCTATGGAGAAGCACGTCTAGCGATGTTCCCATTTGCCACTGGTGAGTAGAGACAAGCCCGTACGTCTCGGGGAACCGGAGAAGAGGAATCTCAGCTCTGTTTGCTCTGGCCAGAGGATGGATGGGTTCAGTCTCTTGGTGGCAGCATCTTTGTGTCGCGTGAGCACCGGGAGACGGGCACGGAGCCAGCTGACGCCCACTTTCTGCTCACCTTCCCCAGGTGCAGATGGCAGAGGTGCAGCGGCGTGGGGGCGGCAGGGACGTGTAGCTCTGAGGAATGTGCTTTCTTCCCTTCCTCACCTTCGCCCGGGTGATGTAAGGACAGAACCGGGCTGTCATAGAATCATAGAATCAAAGAATAACCAGGTTGGAAGAGACCCACGGGATCATCGAGTCCAACCATTCCCATCAATCACTAACCCACATCCCTCAGCACCTCATCCACCCGTCCCTTAAACCCCTCCAGGGAAGAGGAATCAACCCCCTCCCTGGGCAGCCTCTGACAGGGGCCAATCACACTTTCTGTGAAAAATTTTTTCCTGATGTCCAGCCTGAACCTCCCCTGGCGGAGCTTGAGGCCATTCCCTCTCGTCCTGTCCCCTGTCCCTTGGCAGAAGAGCCCAGCTCCCTCCTCTCCACAACCTCCTTTCAGGGAGTTGGAGAGAGCAATGAGGTCTCCCCTCAGCCTCCTCTTCTCCAGGCTGAACCCCCCCAGCTCTCTCAGCCGCTCCTCTTGTTCTCCAGCCCCTTCCCCAGCTCCGTTCTCTTCTCTGGACTCGCTCCAGAGCCTCAACATCCTTCTTGTGGTGAGGGGCCCAGAACTGACCCCAGAATTCAAGGAGCGGTCTCCCCAGTGCCGAGTCCAGAGGGAGAAGAACCTCCCTGGAGCTGCTGGTCACGCCGTTTCTGATCCAAGTCCTTGCTGCTTGCAGGGGTGGCAGGAGAAAGGGGGGACATGAGTGACCAAACAGCCCCCGTGTGAGTCCAAACCCTCAGCCCTGGCATGACAAAAGCCTTTTGGAGAGGGCAGCTAAATGGAGCAACCAGCTTCCCACACGGAAGACGAGCCATCACAGCGTTACAAGGTTCACAGCATGTTGTTTCTTTACATGAAATTGCATTTTCTTTCATCTTTTGTTTCCTACTTAACCGCTGCGTCATAAAAATGCACATTGCTCAAAATATCTGTGATATTTTGATAATACCACAAGGCAGCAATTAAAATCATGAGGTGTTAATTAAGACTTAAAACAACATATTAAAATTTCTAAGACTTTATTTACATGACCTCCCAATGAACACAACCACAAATGACTGCACAGTGTTCGTAGCATGCTCACTTGAAAATAAAAGGCTGGCTATTAATAAATCAGGCTTTGCCATTGCTTCATGAGCACAGGCACACGTAGAGCCTGGTTTTTGCACCTTCCAGAATCCGAATGCTGGTTCTACAGCATAACAGTCATTTCATGGTAGCAAATGGGTGTTTAACCACACAGTTCAGCCTTGTTTCAGGAGGAAAATGGCAATGAAATTCTAGCTCCAAACATACAAATCAACAGACCTGGGAGATCACAGGGTCATGGAACGGTTTGGGTTGGAAGGCACCTCAAAGCCCATCCCATTCCACCCCCTGCCCTGGGCAGGGACACCTCCCACTGGATCAGGGGCTCCAAGGCCCATCCAACCTGGCCTTGAACCCCTCCAGGGATGGGGCAGCCCCCACTGCTCTGGGCAACCTGGGCCAGGGCCTCCCAACCCTCACAACAAAACATTTCTTCCTAAAATCTCATCTCAATCTCCCCTCTTTTAGCTCAAAATCATTCCCACTTGTCCTATCCCTGCACTCCTTATGATGAAACTACCCGGACAAGGACACTTCTCTGTTTACTTCAGCGCACTCATAGTTTGCCCATTGAACTGTAATAGGAAAGGTCCCTAAAATGAGCTGAAAAACCACACAGTAAGTGGTCTTCAGTGTCAGATGAGCTCAGTGTAGCCTGGAAGTCTAAAGATCTTCCTGAGATTGAACACCACCGTCCGAGACCCACCTCGAGCTGCTGCTGCATAAGCCACCACCTGCAGCAACTCCTCAGCAGGTTGCTTAAGGTCAGGGCTAATTATTAAAGCAGGAAAGAATCAACACCTATTTTCCACATCTCCCTCACCATTTGCAGTAGCAGGAGTAACTAGAACAGGGGATTTAGTTAGCAAAGTGTCATTTGTTGTTTCTGTGCCCAGACCTCTCTAGGGGAAGGGTCTAAAGCGAGGATGAATCCCAGCAAGGCGTCCTCAGCATCCCAGCAGCGGGTGTCGCAAGGGTGGCAGCTGGAGGGGCACGACCACCACGGAGCTGCAGGAGCTGTTGATGGTATCTTCACCATCCATGGGGAGAGCAGGGGGTTCCTCAGGTGAGCACCTGAGGGGAGACTCCATCCCTCTGCAGCTCCAGAAGGATGTTATGGTGAGGGGGAGCCAGTCTCTTCTCCCGATTAAGAAGTGATGGTATGGGTGGAAATGGCCTCAAGTTGTGCCAGGGGAGGTTAAGTTGGATATTGGGAAAAATTTCTTTACTGAAAGAGTGAGAAAGCACTGGACAAGGCTGCCCAGGGCAGTTGTGGAGTCTCCAGGGGTTCAAAAAGCACGTGGATGTGGCACTTTGGGACACAGTTTAGGAGGTACGGTGGCTTTGGGCTGATGATTGGACTTGGTGATCTTGGAGGTCCTGTCCAACCTTAATAATTCTATGATTCTATTATTCACCTTGGGGATTCTTTTGATCTTTTGAAAAAAAAAACCCCAAAACCCATGAACTATCTCTTATCTCACCATAAAGTCCAGGCAGATTTTCTGGAAAATGGACTTAAAACTGCGTGGCCCTAGAACAGCTCTATTCTAGGACACCTCAAGTAGTGCTTCCCTGAACCATCCCATTGATTAGGAAGCTGGATTTGTGCAGCGATGAACAGAAGAATCCAGCCAAGAATGTGTCTGAACTGGCTTTCCAGGAACGGCTGGGCCAGCTGACAGCAACGTGAACTGCTGCATCAGGAGCAGCCTCTGGCAGCCAGGGAGTGCCAGAAATAGCTCCCCAAGGAGTTTGGATCTTTTTGCTTGTACAGACCATACCCACCGCTTCCCATCTCTTGTTCTCCTCACCCTTTAGCAGTTCCTTTGGAATCAAGAATTGCACCCAGCTGAGTTTGTATTTCTGGAGGGGTGTCAGCCAGTCTGTCCCCACCACATGGAATCATAGGATGGTCTGGATTGGAAGAGACCTCAAAGCCCATCCAAGTCCCACCCCTGCCATGGGCAGGGACACCTCCCACTGGATCAGGTTGTTCCAAGTCCCATCCAACCTGGCCTTGAACCCCTCCAGGGATGGGGCAGCCACCCCTGCTCTGGGCAACCTGGACCAGGGCCCCCTCACCCTCTCTAGACTTCCACCCACATCAGCTCTCTCCTGCGAAGCAGCCAGATCTCAGGTATCATGGGAGTGTAGGTTCACTGGCCCCACCGCTCGGGTACCAAAGGTGCAGAATGACTTTCCAGAGAGAAGCTTTTTTTTCTGCAGCTCTGGAGTGGGAGAGCCTGGCTCTTCAGAGCAACAAGACAAGACCCAGGTTTGCACAAGTGTGAGGAAAAGCTTTATTTGATTTCTGAGCATGGCACAGCACTTGGAGAAAGGTTGAGGGTAGCAGGGCTGTGATAGAAAGAGAAGATGCTCTTTGTGATCTCCATAGCCAGAGCACAAAAGCTGGGATCTTCTTTTGCTTTGCTACACGAGGTTTGCAGCACCTCAGAGGGCAGCCTGGGTGATCTGCTCTCGGGAGGAAATCACCTTCCCGTCCTGGACTTCCTCGAAGATTGTGCGGATTTGACGGGTAGTGACAGGTCCTACAGCAGAGAAGGAGGAACCGCTATTTACAGGGAAGCAGGAGAAAGTGCCTTAAAGATTTTCTCCCTGGAACCTTCTCTTCCCCAGGCTGAACAACCCCAACTCTCTCAGCTTATCCTTGTACGGGAGGTGCCTCAGCCCCATAATCTTCTTGATGGGCTCTGAAACCACCTGCACACATGATCTTCTGAAACATTCTCTGGTATCGCATAAAAGTGGTTTGCATCAATTCACATATTGAAAATATAATAAAATAGTAATTTTAGTAAGTTACTGAGGAGAGCCTGTGCTACAAAAGTGGTTAAGGATGCGACAGAGCTATATTTGATCAGAGCTTCAGCCAGGACGTACCTTCTTTCACAGGCTGCGAGACATAGTGGGAGGACATGCTGCGGGAGGAGAAAAGAGAAAGAATGGTCAGAAATAGAAATAAAGGGAGTAGGCTCGTTGACAAAATCATTATTTAAAACCCCGACTCTTCTTCTTGTACCAGGATGTGACTAAAATGCCTCTGGAACCTGCCTAGGGTCAAACTTTAAGGGGAGGAAACGCTAAGGATGGTTGCGTCCCACAGGGATTCAGGCACAAAGGCATCAGACACCCCGTTGTACCAGTGAGTAGTGATCTCTGTTCCCTCCCCAGCATCGCACACACTCTGGAGGGATGGGAAGTGGATCCCAGGGATATCGCCATGCTCTGATAACCTCTGGGCTGTTCTGGACTAATAGGGCTGAAAAGGGAGACTATTGCACTCCATGGGTCAGGAATGGGATCCTCCAGGGAGCACAGGTTGTTCGTTTCTTATTTCCCTTGCTATTACCCATCTCCAGCAAAGCCCCTCTACGTACTGGGCATCCTCGCCCTCCAGGAGCCGGCGGTACGTGGCGATCTCCTGCTCCAGGCGGCATTTCACATCCAGGAGGACCTTGTACTCCTGGTTCTGGCGCTCCATGTCGCAGCGCAGCTCGGCCAGCTGCTCCTCCACGCTGGTGATCAGCACCTGCAGCTGGGCCAGCTGGGTGCCGTAGCGAGCTTCTGTGTCGGCCAAGGTGCCCTCCAACGCCGCTTTCTGCGTGCGGAGGAGAGGAAAGGGTTCAGGGGAAAGGAAGGGTGGGAGGACTGGGGACATCCACGCATCCCCTGACCTGTGAGCCCCACACCCTGTGGAGAACCAGCCCCTCATACCGTGCTGAGCTGGGCCTGCAGGTCGATCTCCAGGCTCTGGATGGTGCGTCGTAGCTCTGTGATCTCCGTCTTGCCGCTCTGAAGCTGCTCCGTGTTGATGGCCACCTCCCGGTTCAGCTCTTCCGTCTGCAACGCGGCAAAACCACGTCACTCCAGCACCGCCACGCAGGCACAGCCTTGGGTCCCGAGCATCCCGCTCCGCTGCCAGCGAACCTGCTCACCTTGGTGAAGAACCACTGCTCGGCATCCCTGCGGTTCTTTTCAGCCAGGCTCTCGTACTGCTCCCTCATCTCAGCCAGGATCTTGGTGAGGTCGACTCCAGGAGCAGCATCCATCTCCACGCTGATCTCTCCACCCACCTGCCCACGCAGGGCATTCATTTCCTGACAGAAGAGAGAAAACCATCCTCATGCAATCCAACCATCAGCATATAAGGATGTTTCATCTCAAGAGAGAGTTTTTCAGGAAAGATAGCGTCCCGTGGCAGGTATTTCTCGGGGGGATCAACAGGGAGCAAAGTGGATCTTTTGCTCTACAATCACAAATAAAATAATGCAAATTCTTAAGAAGTCTCTGTCTGAGTGAATTCATCAGAGAATAAATCGGAGCCTAGAATTGCTTAATTTCTCAGGAGATCAACCTTCTGGGTCTGAAGCTGCTAGGACTTTTGATAGATCTGTGACTGCTGCAGTGGACGTTACCGACACAAGTGGTGGCTGGTTTTATGCAGGCTCTGCAGAGGATGTGCTCCTGTCCCAAATGGATCATCTCTACTTCCTTACCAGCACTTCTCATCTTCCCCCCGGCAATTCAAAACTCAGCAGAGCTGTAAAGGTTGGACCAACCTCATGTTTCTGGGCCCAGGCTGGAATTTTTTGAGCCTTGCTCTGTGCTCACCTCCTCATGGTTCTTCTTCAGATAAGCCAGCTCCTCCTTCAGGTTCTCGATCTGCATCTCCAGGTCAGCTCTGGCCAGGGTCAGCTCGTCCAGGACTCTGCGCAGCCCGTTGATGTCGGCCTCCACGCTCATGCGCAGAGCCTGCTCCGTCTCGAACCTGGGGACACAAGAACAGTCAGAAAAGTTGCACAGGCTCTTGGCCAGCTGGGGACAGAGCACCTCGGTTTGTTCTCTTCTTCCGTGCCGCTACCGTGGTGTCAATACTGCACAATCCACCTTCTGCTGGTGAACGCAGGGGAGCAAGAGATAAAACAGTGTCCATCTGACTCCAGAGCATCACCATGACCCTGGTGTCACTGAGCCCTGCTGCTCGCTCTGGGCTTTGCTGAGCTACACACACACACACGTTAAATGCACAGCAGAGGCGCAGTGGAAGTTCTCTGTACGAGAGAGCTCGGACCACAGAGGAACAAGCAATGGGAATAAAATAGCGAAGGTATCGATGGAATTAAAACAGTCCCTAAGTGCCTCTAGATTTAGACCATAAAATAATAGAATGGGTTGGGTTGGAAGGGACCTTAAAGCTGAAAACTGTTCCCCCTCGTCCTGCCCCTGCTCTAACAGATCCGTGTCCTTCCTGTGTTGTGGATTCCAGAACTGAACACGGTAACCAGATGTTACACCTTCATTTTGAAGGCTTTGTTTCTACATTGCCTTTTTGGGATTTGGATGGGATTCTCTCCTCATTTCGTCAAACATCCCTGCAGATTTTGTTCCATTTTTCCAGGAAATGTGGCTTACTTGGTCCTGAAGTCATCGGCTGTCAGCCTGGCGTTGTCAATCTGCAGGAGGAGGTTTGCTTTGTCAACTGTGGCCACCAGGACCTGGAGGAAGGAGTATAAAGCACCAAATGAATGTCAGGAACACCTCCTGGCTGACCAGGGCATGGGAGCAGAAGTGAGACTGTCAGGACAGGATCAGTTTTGGGGAAGCTTGGGGTTTCCTTAGCACGACAAGGGAGACACAGCTGAGAGTGGCTGCAGGAAGGGGCTGGCTACTCTGTGACCTCCCTTTCCAAAAATCCTTTGGGAAGGATTTCAAAAGGCAGCGTGAAGCCACGTGAACTGTGTGAGATCTCATGAGGCATTTGTTCCCGTGCTGCAGGGCGTGTGCTGATTATGCAAGGGTCAAGGAGGAATCACCTGCTTCCCCATCCAGAGTACCAACCTCTGTAGGAGAGATGGACCAGAAGGAAGCTCCTGCTTGACAAACCCATTGGTTCTGGGATGGATTTAATGTTTTGACTGCAGAAATGGAACAAAATGCACAAGCAAGTGCCTACAGCATCTGATTTTTGTATTACAAAAACCAGGAGCAAATAATCCACGCTGGGAGAAGGTTCCAGTCAGATTCTGGGAGGCCATCAGGAGAGGGAGAGAAAAGAATTCCCTGCATCATTTGTCAGCTGTACTGCAGCTCCATCTCTACTCTGCCTTCTTTCGTATTTACTGGGGGCAATTCACACTTAAGAGGGAACAGAGAAGGACAAAGTATACTCTTGAGTATTGCCTCCAAAACTGGATGGAAATCAAATCAGAGCAGAGAGAAATCCCTTCAGAGCTGCCTGGGTGGGTGGCATCGAACCCAGCCCTGGGGCAGTGACTGCCAAAAGGAGGAGAAAAGGCAGTTCCGTCTTTTTTTCTTTAGCATCCAAACCACATCAATAGGTAGAGCTGAAACAAGTTTGTGAATTCTTTAGGGTCTACAACTTTCTCTGCACGTTCATTTTAAACTCAAGAAATGCCATGCGTTATCAAGGCAGACTTGTGTCTCATTCTTCATTACGTTCTCTAACACCTGCTTCTTCCAGTGAAAACTGCCAATCGCTCCACCTGGAAGGATGTAATAAAAGCTGACATTGAGACATCTCTGAATTCCCAGCCTGGCACCCTGCGCGTGCATCTAAGACATTTCTTACGCCACCGTTAGCGCTGACTAATTACAGAGGGAGCAGTCAGTGTTTCTGCTTCCTCTCTGGTAACGAGACATCCCGCAGTGTTAATCACAGCATCCTACCTTGTTCTTGAGCTCCTCGATAGTCCTGTAGTAGGGGCTGTAGTCACGCTCTGGACCAGGCGCCTGCTTCTTGTACCATTCCCTGATCTTGACCTCCAGGTCGGTGTTGGCCTCCTCCAGGGCACGCACCTTGTCCAGGTAGGAGGCCAGGCGGTCGTTGAGGTTCTGCATCGTCTCCTTTTCCCCAACTAGGAGGACACTATCACCACCTCCAAAGCCAGCCCCGAAGCCAGCTCCAAAGCCGGCCCCATAGCTACCCCCAAAGCCACTGCCGAGGCCCCCTCCTACGCTGCTGCAGTAGCCGCCCCCGTAGCCACTTCCGAGCCCTGAGACGATGCGGGAAGAGACAGAGTAGCTGCTAGAGCCTCCATGGACACTGGGGGCCCTGTAGCCTCCTCCCCCAACATGCACGGAGGAAAGCCTGCTGGAGCCTCCAGACGGGCCCCCAAATCCCTTGAGGGACGTGGAGGAGGAGAATTGCCGGACAGTGGTGCTCATGGCGAAGGTTGGTGGAGCGGGAGGGCTGAGGAGAGACACCCGGCTCGGCAGTGCAGACAGCGAGTGCTGCTTCCCCAGCCTGGGAGCCCTTTATAACCCGGGCAGGAGGCGTTGCCCACGCTTTTCGTCACCCCTGACAGCTTGAGCCAAATTCCAGTATCATCATTTTTCTCTCCCCAATCTCATGTCTTTTGTCACTTCCCACTAGAAGCACCGTGGCAGAGAGGATCTCCTCCATCCGCTTCAGTTCCCCGCACCCGGCGTGATTCAGACCAAAGGCTCCTTGCTCACGGCTACGTTTTAACATTTCACTCTTGCACCTGAAACACGGAGGTGCTCACTCCACCTCCGCCCCGCTGCTCCTCGGTGAATCCTCTGTGATGTGCCAAGCCGACCACAAGTGTCTCCTATCATTAAAAGTCCACATTTCTCTTTATTTGCTTGTTTAAAGAGTCTAAAGCCAACAAAAGCTGCTGACTCCAGACCTCTGCACATCCATAATCTTTCTATGGACCGATGGAAATCTTCCCGTCGGGACCTCTACCCAGGGCAAGCTCAGACCTGGCGGGTTTGTGAGCTGATACCATATTTGGCAGAAATCTTGTAGCTCAGAAGAGAAGAAACTCTGGGTAATTTCTGCTTATGTACTGGTCTGGGGTGAATCTCCACAGGGGCTGGAAAGTCCCTACAACAGTGGGAGTTTAAAGGGAGATGCTTGATGTTCCCCAAGCGCCTCACCTCTCACAGGTTCTGCAGAATCAGCCTGTCCCTTCTCAGAGATTTGTAGCAGCTGAAAATTTCTGTGTCACAATCTATTCTATCTCATTGCTGAGGTGGGTTTTAATGCTTAAATAATCTAAATCAGAGAAAAAGGAATTAGACAGGATGCATTATGTGTAATTCCTGGTGGGAGGAGTGTGATCAATCCCTATCAGTCCTTATCAATGCTTGTGCCTGCCTGCAGATGTGCTTTTTCCTCCACATCTGCAGCTGCAAGACCTGATGCTGACGCGACAGCAGGTTCAGCAGAGCTGGTATCGCAAGCCAAGGCAGAACAAACACAGCGATGAGGAGCGAGAGCGCTGCGACCACCGCGGGGCAGGGGCTTTAAACAGGACCAAGGAGAAAAGATGCAGAGATGAGGTAACGCAGCCGCCCCGCTAGACACGCCTGCCCCGCGCTATTAAGGGATTGACACGGCGATTATAGCAATGCGGCTGGACAGGTATTAGGGTGGGAAAAAAAAAAAAAGCAACAGAGAACGAGGAAGGGAGACACTGCACTGTTTTCTCCTTTGTTGGGAATAAAAACTCCCTTTCGTGCTGTGGCGCCAGGTCTCGCAGTGCACAGTGGAAAATCGCACGCCCAGCCTGCTGGCCCGCCTGGCTCCAGCGATGTCATGCGTGGATAAGAGAAGTTATTTTTCCCTTTAGCAGAGGTGTCTGTGAGGCAGTGAAAGAGAGTTACAGGGATTAGGAACCCTTTTGTGCTTGCTCTCCTGTGATGATCTCCTTCCTTCCCGCAGCCCCTCTGGCTGTTTTCATGTTCTAATGCACTTAACTGATTTTGGAGCTGCTAAGATGTTCCCAGAGCCTCACCCTTGGTAATTCACGGTGCCTCCTTTCTTTCATCTGTTCCCTGAAGGTCACAATAACAACAAGGCTTTACCTGCATCACTGTTAGATCTCAAGGACTCAATAGAGAGTCACGTTCTCTTTCTTTAGTGGCTCTGGGAGAGGCAGGGTCAATGTTCTGGGCAACCACCGAGGAAGCAACTTAACAGGACAAGAGGGAATGGCCTCAAGCTCCACCAGGAAAGGTTCAGGCTTGACATTAGGACAGAATTTTTCACAGAAAGGGTCATTGGGCAGTGTCAGAGGCTGCCCAGGGAGGGGGATGAGTCCCCTTCCCTGGAGGGGTTTAAGGGATGAGTGGACGAGGTGCTGAGGGACATGAGTTAGTGATTGATGGGAATGGTTGGACTCGATGATCCGCTGGGTCTCTTCCAACCTGGTGATTCTATGATTCTATGAAGAAACAAACTGCAGATGCCCTTAGCTGAGGGCTCTGGGCAGCATTACATCGGAACCGATTGGCTTCAGATCCTGGTTTTTGACTTCCCGAGCTGCAAAATCTGGGGATTTGGGATGCACACGTGCACCGTCCCTTGGGAAAAGGGGGGACCTAGGAGTAACCCACAGCTGCCAAAAGGCAGAGCGAGCAGGCAGTGGTGCTGAGCTCACAGCACGGTCCTGGGCCAAGCTGGCAGGGTGCAGAGCGGCGTTCCTGCTGGCCTGCTTCCCACCGCAGCGGGGGTACACGATTACCCAACCACCGTCGTGTGGGAGCTGTGCTCGAGAGCCTTCCCTTGGCCACCCCGGCTCTGAGCTCTTCCAGATGTTCTCGCTTGGCTCATGTTTGCTCTAGCAAACACCTTCCTGCTCCAGGCGATCCCTGTGGTGGCCTTGGGCCCCCCACGTGGGCCAAAACCTCTCTGCTGAATTCTCACTCAGGTCACCCCACATTTTAAGCCAAAGTACATGTCAGCCTGGAGGTGACAAGTGCCCTAAATGAGGGTGAAGCCCTGCTAGAGCCCCACAGGCAGGGAATCCTGGTTACAGAGACCTCCCTTCTGCGTTATCACCACCTCAGCCCGTGTTTAAATTCTTTTATTGCAGCTGGCACGAGAGCCTAAGAGGAGTTCTGGTGATTGTCCTGGACTATCAGCTTTGGAGGATCTTTTCGAATCAATGTTCTTGCCAGTCAGCTGCTGCCCCAACCTCTGGCAGAGCTCCTCCATCCCTGAACTCGCGCCACTCTTACAAAAATGCCCTGAACCCAAAGTTTCCCTTGCACCGACTCTGTTTACAGGGCACAATTATACAGAGGAGTGTGAACCACTCCAGCTGTTTTCTGTTAGCAGAAGAATTCAGTCTCCCGGGCTCTCCTGAAACACTCACCCACAATAAATTCCCTTGAGATAAAAAAATAACCCACACAGGAGATGGTATCGGAGTCTGTTCCAGAGCAAAGCATGCTGGAGATGCTATCTCTCCTCTAGGGTGCTGCAGGGGGAACAAGGAAGAACTGAACTCATCTGGTTCGTATAGGAAGGGAGGTGAATTCACATGGACAAGCCTTGCACCCTGTAACCCAGTGTGGTGAGGGCTGGTGTGAAAGGCCAGGGTCAGCGCATCTCATCTGCCTCAAGCAATAGCACCTAATTGTGCTTTTAATGCCATTAATATGAGCTAATTAGGAGTCATGGAGTTTGCCCTGTGGGCCAGCTTCTCCTGAGCACATTTCACAGCAATTCACCGCTCAGCAGAAACTCACTTTTGTAGAAACTAAGTGAAGGATGCAACCCTGGGAAAGACATCACCTGCGAGTAAGGAGCAGCAGGCACAGGCTCTCCCCTCGCTGACAGGTTTGCTCTGTGAGCCTGAACAACAGCGAGATGGTTAACAAATATATCGAGGTGTGGAGTGAAATGTTCTGTCTTTGTTTCTATCTTTGTCTCTATCTCAGCTGCCAATTCTTTATCATCCGCCAGGACATGTCCTGGCAGCCCCCTCCCCTTATCTGGAAAAAAAAGCAATCCCAGATCTGTTACCATGAATGGAAACTTCACGGCGTGTGTGCAATGGAAACTCCCTTCTGGGCTGGCTTGGGGAGTTTTAGCCACCAGCCAGCGAGCCGAGGCCACCAGCCAACGATTCCTCCTTCTGTCTAGTCTAAATCTACCCCTCTCCAGTTTATACCCATTGCCCCTCATCCTATCACTAAAAACCTTTGTAAAGTCCTTTCCCAGCTTTCTTGTAGCCCCTTCAGGTGCTGGAAGGTCCCCATGAGGTCTGCTTGGAGTCTCCAGGCTGAACAACCCCAACTCTCTCAGCCTGTCCTCCTATGGGAGATGCTCCAGCCCTTGGATCATCTTTGCAGCCTCCTCTGGACCCATTCCAACAGCTCCATCTCCTTCTTACGTTGAGGATTCCATCTGCAGCCCTGTGCCAGCACCACGCTGGGCTCTCAGCAGGCCTTTTTCTCCTCTCGGTGGATGCAGAAGAGGGGGACGCTCCTCTGTGTTGGCCCCTGCCCCAGGCCGCTCACAGAGCATCAGGAGAGGTCCTGGCCCTGCGTCACTTGCCGTTTCACAAGCCACCTCCAGCAGTGAGCACCTCGTTGTGGCACAGACCCGCTCCTCAGCCTGAGACCCGCTCTGCCCGTTCCGGCACAGCGTGTGCCAAGGAGATCCCCTTACGGGAGTGATTCCCAGTGAATCAGCGCTGCAAACGCAGCAAGTTCACACGCTCCGTTGCTCAGCTGCGGGAGCAGCTCAGCCAAGGGGCTGGGCAGTGGGGAGTGATGCAGATACCTCTGCTTGGCTTCGGGAATCACAGACTTGTCTGGCACAAGATGTTTCAACAGATGGTTCAAGCTCTTCCCTTGAGTCCGGCTGGAATTCTTCATCCTCACAGCCACCTGGGTGCTGCAACCGAGGTGCTGAGGGACATGGTTTAGGAATTGATAGGAATGATTGGAGTCGATGATCCAGTGGGTCTTTTCCAACGTAGTGATTCTATGATTCTATGATTCTATGATTCTATGATTCTCTGATTCTCTGACCGCCCTCCTTGCTGCCAGCTCACCCAGCCAAAGGTGGTCTGAGCACTGCTGACGTGCTTTAGCAATGAAGATACTGGATGATTTTGATCACAACCAGTTTCGTCTCCAAGAACCGGCTCAGTTTTTCGGCCCCTACTCGGGGATGAGGAACCCATCCCAGCGAGCTCGGCGCTGTGAGCAGCTTGGCTCTGTGGTGACCCCGTCTCAGGTGACATCCCAGCTCCTGTGCTCCTCCTCAGGCCAGTGACAACAGGCAGAGCCAGCCCAGAGCTGGGGATTCCCTGGTCACCCACAGAGTGAGCAGCCGTGAAGCGGTGCAGGACTGGGGCTCTCCCAGTGCATCTCTCTGAGCCACAATCAGAAGCTTGACCAGAGTCACTCTGGCTGGCAAAGGGAGGACAGACGGACAACAAATCACCGCTTGTCTTACTCTAGACAAAAGCACAATTTTTGTGTCTGAGCAGAGCCAAGCGATCACCAAGCGCTTTCGCTCCATCTCCACCGCAAACTCCGACCTCTGCAGTTTCCCACGTTATTTTTCCAGTGTCTGCCTTCCAGATAACGAGCAGCTCTTGCGTTTTCCTCATGCCTCATTCTGCCAGTGTGGAAACACGATCACACCCTGTCTGTTCATTCCTCTTCCCTTGCTGAGCAGGCAGGGAGTCAGTTGCACATGTATTTTCCCATGCTGACTGCGGGCAACAAACAGCGGCTCCCGCGTTCATTCTGCGCCCACACCCGCTGCACCCACAGTGACTCGAGGCCATGGATGGGAACCACGGCTTGGGGACACCCATGACGCTGGGTGGTGGGGTGAGGCGGGTGTGGCATCAGCCTGGAGATGCCGGTGCTCACAGACAGGCAGGAATTGTGGCTTTCTCCCTGCTCTGGGGTGCAGCCCATCGCCCCACGGATGCCGGGTGGATGTGCCAAACTTGTTGCTGGCAACAGGGACTCCACCAGCCCCCCCATGGCAGCCTCCGCTGGCATTTAGTGCCCTCTGGCTTCCAGGGATTGTCCTGGCTCCTGTGCAAACCCAACACCTACGCAGCCCTGATGGCACAGGAGGATGGGAATGAGAGATGGGAACAGCCCCTTCTTGCTCTCTCGCAGGGAAGCCCCTCTCCCTGGTGGGACCCTGGCTCTCAGCTTGGGCCCTCTGGTGGGATTTGCCGTGCGTTCTGCTCCCCCCAAACCCTACTTTCCATGCTCCTCGAGGGTTGATGATTGTGGTGGCTGCTGCCTGCAAGAAGGCAGCGAGGCTCCTGCTGTGCCCAGCAGGATCATAGAATCATAGAATAACCAGGTTGGAAGAGACCCACCGTCTCATCGAGTCCAACCATTCTGGTCCCCTTGTCCCCAAGGAGGGATGGAGATGGAGCAGCCCTGTCCTGGGCAGGCAGTTTGAAACACTCCTGGCTACTGGAAGGCCCCAGATGTTAAACATCCATCCCCAGCTCCCCCGAGGACCAGAGCTCCCCAGCCTCCCGCTCCTGCCCGCAGCCCAGGCTCCACCTCGCAGCGCTAATGATTTTCTGTGCATGAGTTCAAAGCGAGCAGACAAAGGCAGCTGTCAGCTGGGTGTCTGGCATCAGGCAATTACCTGCCCAGGCTCTGCTTTCTTGCCTGGAGCGGGGCTGATCCTCCTGATATGCAACAGTAATTATGAGCTGCAGCTTTGGAATTAGCTCTTTTGCCTCTGTTATTTTTTTTTCCTTAATCCAGATAACTGTGCTCAGCCAGGCACCGCAAAGAGGAGAAATGCCTGTGGTTCATCTCCATCCCCATCTCACTGCTCAGTGTCGCAGAGGTGCGGGGCAGCACGGCCGGGACCTCTGCTGGGCTGGGGTGCGCGGGGGGCTCGGCTGGGCCGGGACACCCCCCGTCCCCCACCTCCCCGGTGCCGGACCGGGACCAGCCGAGCATCCTTTGGGACCCTCGGTGGTGGCTCTGCAGGGAGGACCAGGATGGGGGTGCATGGGGCGCAGGGTGGGGACCATGTGGGGGACCCGCACTGAGCTGAGCATCGGGGACCCGCACCAGGAACCTGCAACTGGGACTCACACTGGGCTGAGCACTGGGGACCCACACTGGGGACCCACACCGGGGACCCACACTGGGCTGAGCACTGGGGACCCACACTGGGGACCCGCACCAGGGACCCACACTGGGCTGAGCACTGGGGACCCACACTGGGGACCCGCACTGGGGACTCACACTGGGGACCCGCACCGGGCACCCACACTGGGTTGAGCACTGGGGACCCGCACTGGGGACCCGCACCAGGAATCTGCCACTGGGACTCACGCTGGGCTGAGCACTGGGAGCCGCACAGGGGACCCACAACTGGGACCCCTGTTGGGCTGAGCACCAGGATCCGCAGAGGGCACCCGCAAATGGGACCCGTATTGCACTGCGGACGAGGAACTCGCATTGGGAACCCGCATCTCGGACCCGCACTGGGGACCCACATTGGATTGTGGATCGGGACCCGCGATGGGTGCGCGCTAGGACCCTGCGGGCCCCGCCGGGGCGGGCGGTGCCGGAGGGCGCAATCCCTGCGTCCGGGCGCCCCCTGGCGGCGGCGGGAGGGAGTGCAGAGTGTGCTGGGCAGTGCAGGGGGTGCTGGGCTGTGCAGGGGGTGCTGGGCAGTGCAGGGGGTGCTGGGCTGTGCAGGGGGTGCTGGGCAGTGCAGGGGGTGCTGGGCTGTGCAGGGGGTGCTGGGCTGTGCAGGGGGTGCTGGGCTGTGCAGGGAGGTCCTGGGCTGTGCAGGGGGGTGCTGGGCTGTGCAGGGAATGCTGAGCTGTGCAGGGATGTGCAGTGGAGTTCCGGGGGGCACCAGGGTTTGCGGAGGTGTGGAGATGGGGTGCGCCAGGGGCCTGGGCTGTGCGGGAAGGAGTGGGGTGCGTTAGGGTGAAGTGGTGCATTGGGGTCTGCAGGTGTGTGCAAGAGGGGGTGTCGGGCATGGAGGTGGTTCTGGGGTGTGCAGGGGGCGCTGGGGTGTGCAGACAGGTCTATGGAGGGTGTTGGGGTGCGCAGAGAGATGCTGGCGTGTGCAAAGGGTACTGGGCTGTGCAGCAGTTGTTAGAGAGGTGCTGTGATGTGCAGGGGGCGCAGAGTGGTGCTGAGCTGTGCAGGGTTGGGGGGGGGGGTTTAGAGAGCTGGGGTGCAGGGGATGCTCCAGTGCTGTCAGTCATTCCCTTCCAGTGCCGTTCCCCAGCCGGGGCTCCTGCAGCGGGGGGGACATGGGTCACAGCGTGCGAGGGGCACGTTGGCAGCGCCCTGAGCAGGGCTGGATGTGGCTCTCGGTGCTGGCCCCGCCTGGGTGTCCTGCCCTCCCACTGCAGGCAGAGCCACCACGTCCCTGGCACCTGCATCATAGAATCATAGAATAACCAGGTTGGAAGAGACCCACCGGATCATCGAGTCCAACCATTCCTATCAAACACTAAACCATGCACACTTACTGAACCCGTAGCAAGCAATCTTCCCCAGAGCCCGGGCAGAGAGGGGAGGAGGCGAGGGTGAGCGGGAGTCCGAGGGCGTGCACACGCGTGTGGCGGCACGTCTGTACGGAGCACCGGCTCCACGGAACGCCTCGGTGCTCCCCGTGCCGAGAGGCTGCTGGGAAGCGTCCCTCTGGCAGCCCCTCACTGCCACCCGTGTCCCGAAAATGGGGTTCTTCAACCTATGTGCCTAAATCCAATTGGTACGCAGAGTTGAGATATTTGTATTCACTCAGTTGTGACCACAAACACAGCCAGCACACCGGGTGAAGAACCCTGGTTCTGGAACAACACAGTGAGAACGTGGGGTTTGGATGGCTGCTGTCTCTGCTCTGCTTGGCCGCCGTGCACTGCTCTGGCTCCGGCTGTGCGGCTCCACACGCCTCCCCTGAACATGGTGGCCCTTTGGTTTTCCACAGCCCCATGAGCTGAGGCCCTTTGGCATCTGGCAGCTCACAGTGGCCAGAAATACATCCACTGGCCCAGTGGCAACATCCTCTCCAGCATGGAGAATCACTAGGTTGGAGAAGAACTTAGAGATCATCGAGCCCAGCCGTACCTGTCCACTACTAAATTATATCCCCAAGCACCTCATCTACCTGTCTTTAAAACACTTCCAGGGATGGGGACTCCACCACCTCCCTGTGTGTCCTCCGACAATGCCTGAGAACTCCTTCTATGAAGAAATTTTTTCCTAATATCCAATCTGAACCTTCCCTGGTGCAACTTGAAGCCATCTCACCCCATCACTTGTTACTTGGGAGAAGAGACCAGCACCCACCACCCCACAACCTCCTTTCCAGGAGCTGCAGAGAGCGAGGAGGTCTCCCCTCAGCCTCCTCTTCTCCAGGCTGAACCACCCCTGGTCCCTCAGCAGCTACTTGTAAGACTGGTTCCCCAGCTCTGTTCCCTTTCTCTGGATGTGCTCCAGGCCCTCAATGTCCTTCTTGGAGTGAGGGGTCCGAAATCGAACCCCAGCCTCACCAGTGCCGAGTACAAAGGCACAATCACTTCCCCGGTCCCGATATGAGCCACGATGCTGCTGGCCTTCTTGGCCACAAGCTCCATGCTCCATGTCCAGACAGCGAGGGCAGCGTGAGGGCCTTTGGCCGCCGCATGGGACATCCAGGCAGGAGGAGGAGAAGGGGCTCTGTGCCCGCAGGAGCGCACCGGGGTGCACCCCCAAGGACCCCGGCCGCGATCGCTCCCCTCCGCGCCGTCCCCGTGAGTCAGCGGGCGCGTTCCTGGGGCAGGAGGGGACATGTGCTGCAGGGACGGGCCGGCTGCCTCGCCGCTCGCTCCCACGCCTGCGGCCGGGGCGGCCCAGCTCCAAGCTGAAACTTGCC
Source organism: Clamator glandarius (assembly GCA_033459285.1). Classification (NCBI taxonomy): domain Eukaryota; kingdom Metazoa; phylum Chordata; class Aves; order Cuculiformes; family Cuculidae; genus Clamator; species Clamator glandarius. The sequence continues at coordinate 1,822,139 of JAUNZM010000074.1, read as the reverse complement.
CAACTAATTACAGGGGAGACGAGGACTCCAGGGGATTTACGTTCCTCCCAAGCCACACCTGGGAAACAACTTTCACCATCAAGCCAGTTCCTGAGAAATAACTCCACCTGCGCAGCCCAGGGATCCCAGTGGGCCCAGGGGACAAGGGGGGCTCCCGTGAACCCCATGTTGAGTTTGTCCTGGGTGCTGCGGGCAGCCCCGTCCCCTCTGCTGCTGCCCTGGGAGCTCCCGCAGGCTGCGGGCAGGGCTGGTGCTTTGGTTCCCTGTGTGGGACCAGTGCAGCTCAGCATCTCCAGAGCGTGGGGCTTTTGGTGACTGGAAGCTGGGGGGTTGCACTGCTGTCCCCAAGAGATTGGAGCCTCACGGGTGGCCAGGCAGGCCCTTCACCCTTGCTCCGCCTGGGGATGGATCCCAGGGACTGCCCAGGACCCAGGGCTTGGACCCAGGGCTGTTGGAGAGATGGGGACCTCGTGGGCCTCCTCGAGGTGCAGGGGCTGTTCCTGGCCAGAGCCTTTCTGTCTGCCCACAGCCAGTGCTCCTGGAGTTAAAGACAGGGTTGGACTCACCAAGCCCCTTTGAACACATCTGAACTCTTCTGGCTGGTAAACCAGGGGGGAAGGACCCAAATCTCTCCTGCCCCCTGAGCCTTTCCCTGTTTCCATGAATATGGAGAGATGCAGGCAGCCAGCGTTGCTGCGCAGCCCTCTCTGGAGCTCTGGAGCTGCTCGCTTTGTCCTCCAGCCACTGCTGTGCTCCCCATCCTGTACTGGTGACCCAGTTGAGGCTGCCGGGGGATCACTGGGACACCAGGACCACCATCCTGCTACAGGCTGTGTCCCTGCGTGCTGCTGTAGCTTGGGCTGAGCCCCAGCAGAAGCTGTTGCAGGAGTGTGAGCATCACTGCAGCAAGGCTCTGCGCCCAGCTCCGCTCCAGGGCTCAGCGGCAAGACCAGGGACGCGGTTCACACTAGCCAGGCTAACGCGGCACACGGCGCAGAGCCGGCACGGCCAGCCAGGCAACGAGCCCTTTGGGTCCTGCAGCACAGAGCCTGGGAGCTGAGGCTCCACGCGCGGCGTGTGGGTCGCTCCCCGTGTCCCTCCTCGTGTCCCTCACTTTGCAACCAGGGCACTGGGACCCCAAGAGCCGACCCTGCCAGGGGTCGGAGCGTCAGCTCTGCAGGTTACGGGGCTGTTGGCCACAGCCCAACTGGGGGTAACAGAGGCCGTTTCGGCCTCCACCACCTCCCGGGAGCTGCTGGGAACGGGCGGTGCCGGCACACCACCAAGTCCAAGGTGTTTTGTAAGCAGAAGGGAGCGAGTGGTTTCCTTATTAGGCAGCGCGGTGTTGGCGTCTCCCTGGGGCGAGCGGGCGGCGGGGCGGCACGCCTGGCTGGCAGCACCCGCGAGGCCAGCGGCGATGCTGACGCGGGAGATGGGAACGCGGGCAGGTCCCCGCCTCGCCGATCCCAGCCCGGCGCTGGGCGTGGGGGCAAGTCACGGCAGGGACGCGCAGGGCAGCCTCGTCAGCTGAAACAGCGCTGGGCTGACGCGCCTGCACTGCACCCCAGCACCCACCAGCCCCAGGGGTCTCCTGCCGCTGGGGAACACTGGGCAGCCCTCATCCCTGGGTTCTGTTTGCTTCCAGCGAGGATGAAGGGCTCAGAAGGAGCCCCTGCGTGGGGAAGGCAATGGAGAATCAGAGAGCCAGGCAGCGTCTCTACCTTGGACCTCATCTCCATGGGGTTTTCACCCGAACCCGTCCCCTAACCTGCTGCCAAGCTGGGGTGTCACAGTCTTGAGGCCAACATCAGCCCTAGCATATGGACCCTAGGCTTTCCCATGCCCCCCAAACCTGCTCAATCTTCCAGCCCTTCCTGCCCTTTGCCATCAGCACCCAGAGCCAGAAGAGCTGCCGTGGCTCCAAGCACATCCAGTCCAGCTATCAGCCCAACCCCACCATGCTTACTAAACCATGGCCCCAAATGCCATGTCTACACGGGTTTTAAACTTCTCCAGGGATGGAGACTCCACCACTTCCCTGGGCAGCCTCTGCCAGTGCTTCGCCACTCTTTCAGTAAAGATTCTTTTACCCAATATCCAGTCTAATCCTCCCTTGACACAATTTAAAGCCATTTCTTCTCATCCTATTGCTTGTTGCTTGGGAAAAGCCAGTGATGCCCTGCAGGTCTGTGGTCTGATGGGTCCCTGATGTCTCACAGCCAAAAGAAGGGGCTGTGGCCAAGCTGTTTTCCAGCTAAACCCCCAAGGCACAGCCTGCCGAGGCCTCCCTGTCCCCCTGCCAGGCCGGAACACACTGGTCGGCCAAGATAAGGGGTCTGAGCAGCTCTGTACTGCCTGGTGCCACGGGACAAGCTAAACACGTTCCTCCTGCACCCCTGGGGTGTCAGGAGAGCCCTGGGCAGCACCAGTGAGCACGGAAAGGCCAGGCAGCTGCAGAGTAGGGCAGAAAACGTGAGCTGTGGCTCCAGGCTTTCCAGCTGTGATGCCCGAGGACCTCGGGCACCACTAGAGTCCCCACAAGCATCCCCCTTGCCACTGCAACCTGTGCCCTTTGCATCCCAGCTTGTTCCTGCAAAACTGTCCCTTCCCCAGGACCAGTTCATCCCCACTCAGGTGCAGGATTTGGGAATCAGGACACTGGGACCCCAGAGCGTGGCCAGCCCCGTCGCTGGCTCCCATCCCGGCTGGGCAGGGCTGAAACCGAGTGTTTTGTAAGAGGCAGATCTCGGCAGCGCCGGGCACCGTGCCGGGCAGGGCTGGGCTCTGCCAGCGGTGCGGGAAGGAGCGCTGGCCCGCGGCCACTGTTTGGCCCTCAGGGAATCGCTGTGTGTAGGCAGGGATGAGTGTGCCTGGCCGCCGGGCAGGGCTGGAGGGGCGCGGGGACGTGTTCACACCCCTGGCAGATTTTGCCTCGTAAGTGAAATAGGAACTGGAGCAAGGCAGATGCTGACCAAGGTGTTTGGCCTCACCCGTCCCCTCTCTTTGCTCAAGTCAGCACGGCGGGGCAGCCAGGCGCTGCCTTGCGCTCACCATTTCTGCTGCTGTAACCCCAAAAATCTCCTGTCCCTTTGTTCCTGGGTCAGCGAGAGGTGGATCCAGCCAGACTCTGCCTTGTGCTCGCCATTTCTGCTGCTCTTACCCCAAAACCCTCCTGTTCCTGGGTCAGTGAGAGGTGGATCCAGCCAGACTGTGCCTTGTGCTTGCAATTTCTGCAGCTGTTACCCCAAAACCCTCCTGTTCCTGGGTCAGAGAGTGGTGGATCCAGCCTGGTGTCTGCTCCCTGTCCTGCCGGGGCAGGGTAGGATGCCTGAGCTGTTCGCAAGCCGGGCTGTTGGCACAGCAGGGCTGGTTTCTCCCGTGGCAGGAGCAGGAGGGTATCTCCAGCCTGGGCTGCGATGCACAGGCAGCACAAAGCAGGCAACAACGATCTGGGCTGGGGAGGGAAGGGGCTGCTCCTCTCATGGGCCTCGAAGCCCGTCAGACACGCAGGGAGAGCGTGTCTCTGCCCTTGCCGTGCTGGAACAGGGGACTCGGGTTTGGTCCCCAGTGTGCAGGGCAGGGGCAGCAGCATGGGGCTGCGCATCGGGGCACCAGGGAGGAGGATCTTACTGCCCATCCCAGTGCATTTGGGGTTCCCTCACACCCGGGCATCCAGCGTGGCAGGAAAGGGCTCAGACTGGGCCATGCGGTGTTCATAGACCTCACCAGTGATGGTGCCAGCGGTGAGGTCCCATGCATCAAGAGCCCTGTCTGGCCCCCAGGACTTCCAGCAAAGGCCCTTCCCAGGTCTCTCCATGGCTCAAACTCTCTCTCTCTGTCATGGAGCAGGGAGCTCCCTCCAGGCTCAGGTGAAGCGGGGAGGGAAGACGTGACCAAGGGGGCTACAAGGCAGAGTTGCCACATTGCCCCTGCCCAGCTGAGGCAGGACTGGAGCTGTGCAGGGAGCAGTGGGAGATGTGCTATGTTCCCCGCTGGATCTTCTGCCACGCTGCATCCCGGAGGAAAACCCAGCACCTTTCCCCCTTCCCAAGGCACCCAGAGCAGTTCTCCTCCTGAGAGCATGGCCCAAGTGTGATAAAGTGCAGAAAAGCAGGACGTGCCTGGCAGGAGCAGGTTTGCTGGCGTGTGCAAACAGGCCATGCCGGGGTGATCCCTCCCTCCATCCCGGCACAGCCCAGTGCCGAGGCTCTGAGTCAGCCCAGCGCTGGCTGTGCTGAGCTCCTGTCCTCCATCAGGAGAGACTGGATGCAAAAAAATGTGATGGGACTCTGGAAGGAGGCCATGGAGACGATCCGAGGGCTGGAGCACCTCCTGTGCGAGGACAGGCTGGAAGAGTTGGGGTTGTTCCACCTGGGGAAGAGAAGGCTCCGAGAAGACCTTAGAGCAACCTCCCAGGACTGAAAGGGGCTCCAGGAAAGCTGGGGAGGGGTTCTGGATCAAGGAGTGCAGGGATAGGATGAGGGGAGATGGTTTTGAGCTGAAAGAGGGGAGACTGAAATGAAATCTTAGGGAGAAAGGTTTTGCTGTGAGGGTGAGGAGACCCTGGTCGAGGTTGCCCAGAGCAGAAGTGGCTGCTCCATCCCTCGAGGGGTTCAAGGCCAGGCTGGATGGAGCTTGGAGCCTCTGATCCAGTGGGAGGTGTCCCTGCCCATGGCAGGGGTGGGACTGGATGGGCTTTGAGGTCCCTTCCAACCCAAACCATTCCATGATTCCGTGATTCTCCCATCCCAGCTCCTGGGCCCCTCTGCAGAAAACCCCCTGGACTTGCTCCCCATCGCTAAGCAGAGGGGGCAGCAGCCATGGGGGGCCCAGAGTTGTCTCTGGAGGTGATACGGCCCAAGCGCAGGGGTCGCTGTGTCTCAGAGCAGTGGTTTTGCTTTGCACCAGACACCGGCAGAGCTGCTGGGGAGCCAGGGAAGCCGTGGCAGGGTCTGCACGGCACACAAACAGCCCGGCTCTGAGCAGGCAGCTGCTTTGGTGCCAACCTCCCACAGCCCTGTGGGGAGAGCGAGTCCGGGCAGAGCCAATCCAGCTGCCAATGTGCTGAGAGCTGGGCATGGGGGCAGGCAGGGCGCTGGCTGGGGGAAATGCTCCCACTCATCCCAGTCCCTGCAACTGGTCCCACGTCGGGTTTGCTCCAGGCTGATGCCAAGTATCCAGTGAGGACTAGGGCTGTCCAGTCCCCAGTGACCCCAACAAGGTGGACATTCATTTGATGTCTTCCCCGCAACATGAGTGATGTGTGCACAGGGTCTAAACTTCAGCCAGGGGAATCCTTGTGAGTGAGGACAGGCTTCACCCTGACTCCACGGGTACAATATGGGAACCAGCAGGGCCACGGCAGAGGGAACAGCACCCCTTCTCTGCAGGAAACCCATGGGATCCCCTAAACCCTGGAACACCATCCCTCCAGCCCCACTGCACCGCATGCAGGGATGGAGCAGTGCCCAGCCGGTGGCCACAGGGCTGCTCCCGGCCAGGACACGCAGCATCCATCCCAGAGCTTGCAGCACCCATCCCAGAGCTCGCAGCATCCGTCCCAGAGCTCGCAGCATCCATCCCAGAGCTCGCAGCATCCATCCCAGAGCTCCCAGCATCCATCCCAGAGCTCGCAGCATCCATCCCAGAGCTCGCAGCATCCATCCCAGAGCTCCCAGCATCCATCCCAGAGCTCGCAGCATCCGTCCCAGAGCTCGCAGCATCCGTCCCAGAGCTCATGCATAAGTGCAGGCAGGGAAAGACTGAAGCAGGCTGTGAGCCAGGATTGTGCCTGCTCGCCAGCCCCAGCAGCTGGGCTGGGCTGAGCGCTGCTGCTCAGATCTCTCCTGGCACCTCGCGGAGAGCGGCGGTTTCACAGCGCTGGGAAAGGTGAAGGCTGAGCAGTGGGGAGGAACGTTACTGCCAGGGGAAGGGGAGCTGAGCAGTAGGAAGCAGGGAGGGTGAATAAACTCATCAGAAAGCTGTAATTGTAGTACACCAGGAGCCAAATTGATGATCGGGGGTTCCTGGGCTGGACAGGGATCAGGATGTGCCCAGACGGCACTTGCAGGGGAGGCGGCCGCGCCAGGACATGCTTCTATGATTCTGTGGGTGTCACAGAGACCATCCTGCAGGCCACTGCCCCGACCCTAGGTGGGCAGAGATCGGATCACTCGCTCATTAGGCAAATGCTTTCAGGGCTTGCAAACTTTGGGATGTGAATTCAGGAGTAGCTGTGCAAGGAAAGGGAATGCGGTACTAGAGCAAATAGCGTGGGATTCCCCATGCTGCCTCTGGCCCCGTGACAGCCAGGCTCACCCCGGCCGCGCCCCAGCTCTTTCCAGGCACAGGTTAATCACCAGGGCTAATATCTGTCAGCGCTGCCTTCGCTGATTAATGGCATCAAATACTGCACATCAGAAATCCAGCTCATCCTGAATCCAAGTCTGTGCAGTCATAGAGGCTGCAGGAAGGATGTTAGAGGAGAAAAGCTGGTTTCTAGGAATGTCCCAGCCCAGAGGGCATTTCCGAGTAAAGCAAAATGCTGGGATGGTTCCTTCCTCTCTGCTACACTTCCCAGGTGTCTCCAAGGGGCACCGAGACTCCTGTGTCAGAGCACGAGGTGAAATGGCCTTGCAGGACCCCAAGGGAGAGACCTGCAGCAACCCAGGGCTGGTTGCCCAACCAAGAGCACCCGTGAGCACCGCTGCATCGTCCTAGATTCGCTGCCACGCACACAGAAGGGTTTCTCCCTGAAATCACAGAATCATTAAGGTTGGGAAAGACCTCCAAGATCACCAAGTTCAACTGTCAGCCTAACATCACTGTGCTATGGCCCCACGCACTGGGATTTCCCTGCGCCCACACCCAGTGTTCAGCCTGAGAGGATGGAAGGAGCTGGTTATTTGCCAGGCACTGGGCAAAAAAAAAAAAAAAAAAAAAAAAAAGGAGCATCTCGGCATCTCGGTGCTGTCTCCTGGAAGAGCTGCTCTTGCAAAGGAGATCAGCATTGCCACCTCGTGGGGAGCAGGGACTAACGTCTCCCGGGGTGCAGGCACCTCCCAGAGCAGGCAGGGAGGCAAGAGCAGGTTGGGCCAAGCACCCAGAGGGGAGGAGGGTGCAGCTGGAGCCACCCAAGCCTGCAGTTGCCTGCTCTTAAGGAAGAAAAATCAGTGTTAATACTTCCCTGAGAGGATTTCAACCCATCACCAGCCACAGGTTCAGCTCTGGTGTCTGCCGTACACTCACCTGTCTCCATTTTTACCAACAGCTCTAGGGGTCCAGTGGCAGGGATACAAACCCCGATGGATCATACGGATACTCAATCCACAGTGACGCTGATAAATGGTCTCTGTGAGGCGTCCTGGCTCAGTTGTGAGACCAGGCTGTCCATAAAGGAGGTTCCAGTGACTCCGTTCAAGGGCTTGGCACTTAAAACAATCAACAGCCCCTTCACTGTAGTGAGGGCTTTGAAACACCTCCAGCAGAAAGAGGCAGTGTAAATGTTTGATTGCATCTCTGCTGTCTGGATACCCCACCATGCACTGCTAGAGATGGTTCTTTTTCTGGAAGAGAAGGAAAATCTGATCAGAAAAAGCAGAGAGAGGCGAGCCATCTGCTTGTTCATGATGGCCATGGAGCAAATTCATATTTTAATGGCAATTTCAGCCAGTTCTCCAACTGATTTGTCACATACGGACAGAGAGAAGCGGCAGATGTTTTAGAAACACTAGAGACACTGAAATACAGCAACGCAAATGACTCCTACCCAGCACACGATAAGCAATTTGCTTTTATTTAAAATAAATCCCCCCAAGAATGATGCAACATCACAACCATGCTAGGGCTGCCAGGGACACAGATGGCAGCACACCCGGATGCCAACAACCTGTCAAAACTACAGGGTACTTCGGAGATGGCTCCCAAAGCCGGGCAGGAACACCTACACCAGGAGAGCCGAGGCTGCGAGGATCGACAAGGAGCTGCTAAGCTCCAGGATAAACGATCCAGAGCCCAACAGATGCCATGCAACAGACCCCCGTCTCCCTGGGGGCACTATCCTCGCTCTGTACACAGCTCTAATGAGCTCCCAGAGGGGAGTTTACGCTCCGTCTGGATCTATATGCCTTCTGACCCCATGAATTGTGTAAAGATTTACTGTTCTTACTATCTGGGGTTTCGATGTATTTTTAGAACACCAAATACATCTTTGAGCTGGATGTGATGTTCATCTGCCAGCAGCCCCCACACTGGGTTGTGCTGAGCCAGTGCTGGGAGATGCTCGTCGGTTTGCAAGGCGTTTTCAGCCACACAGCAGGCACCAGGGAAGCGATAAATCATCTTTCTTAGGCGCCTTGTGCTGAACACTGAGATCCAGGCCCTTGGCCCCCAAATTAGGACTTGGAAGCAGGTTTAAATACATCTAAATTAGGACTTGGAAGTAAGGTTAAATGCATCTGGTTTTGAAGTACATTTGGTCACATCTCCTTCCACAGGGCTTCAAGGAAAGGACCAGACCTGACATCACCACTTCCCATTGTCCAGCAGCCAGGGCTGTGAGGCAATGACCAGCTGCTTTGCCCTGATGTCCCAGAGCTCTGGGGCACCGCAGGCTGTGAGCTGGTGACAGATGGGGCCCCAAGGGACCCTCTCTCCAGGTCACACTTGGGCTCATTGCTCTGCTGAGCTCACTCCTGAGAACATCTTTGCCTCAGCGTAGAATTATAGAATAACCAGGTTGGAAGAGACCCACCGGATCATCAAGTCCAACCATTCCTATCAATCACTAAACCATGACCCTCAGCACCTCGTCCACCCGTCCCTTAAACCCCTCCAGGGAAGGGGACTCAACCCCCTCCCTGGGCAGCCTCTGCCACTGCCCAATGACCCTTTCCATGAAAAATTTTTTCCTAATGTTCAGCCTAAACCTCCCCTCGTGGAGCTTGAGGCCATTCCCTCTCGTCCTGTCCCTTGAGAGAAGAGCCCAGCTCCCTCCTCTCCACAACCTCCTCTCAGGGAGTTGCAGAGAGCAATGAGGTCTCCCCTCAGCCTCCTCTTCTCCAGGCTAAACACCCCCAGCTCTCTCAGCCGTTCAGCATGTTACGAAAGGTCAGGGACTTCCCCTTTCCAAGGGCTGTCGACAGGGTTACCAGGATGACCAGACCAAGACAGGCCATCACGGCCACCCAGCAGCCACGCTGCACCTGCCATGTGGGACAGACAGTGACTAGGGACTGACCTCACCCTGCAAAGTGGAATTAAGTTTGCTGAGCTTCCTGTCGGAGCCGAAATGCAAAGGGACTTGTATCACATGTTTAAAGAGAAAAAATAATGCTTCCTTTTCTGGCAGATCCAGGCAACACTTTGAGCGCTTTCCTCTGGCATCAAAGAGCCCTCAGGCCCTCACTCAGGAACATCGTGTTCTGCAGCACCCTGCTGTCCTCTGAGCATGTCCCTGCCAAGCAGCCTTGGAAGACAAGAAGCCTGATTTCCATCTGCATGTGGTGCTCTGCTTGCTTCAAGCACGGCTGCCATCACGCTGATAGTGGAGTGACAAGCATACCTCCACAGGCAAGCGTTCAGTCTGAGTCAGAGTCTTCTCAGGCTGGAGCTGAGAGAGAAATCGCCCACAAAGCACCACAAGGGCTCAGTTTTGGATCACAGAAGGGATCGTTTGGCCAGCACTGGCCCAGCTCCGGCTGTGAGGGCCCACATAAGGACACCAGGAAGGGGATCACAGAATTGTGGAATGGCCTGGGTTGGATGGGACCTCAAAGCCCACCCAGGTCCATCCCCTGCCAGGGACACCTCCCACTGGATCAGGGACTCCAAGCCCCATCCAGCCTGGCCTTGAACCCCTCCAGGGATGGGGCAGCTACCACTGCTCTGGGTAACCTGTTCCAGTGTCTCCCCACACTCACAGGGAAACATTTCTCCCTAACATCCAATCTCAATCTCCCCTCTTCCATCTTAAAAGCATTCCCCCTCATCCTATCCTACACTCAGATCAACTGCTTCTCTCCAGCTTTCCTGGAGCCCCTTTCCAGGACTCTAAGGATGCAGCCGTGTCACCTCTGCAATTGCTGTGGGGCTTCATTACTGGGATCAACCTTGGTTCAGGGGCAAAAAATCCCTTCCCTGCTCCTGCTGGCCACCCCACAGCTGATCCAAGCCAGGATGGTATTGGCCTTCTTGGCCCTTGGGCCACTGCTGGCTCATGCTCAGCCACTGCCAACCAGCACCTCCAGGTCCTTCTCTGCCTGGCAACGTTTGCTGCTGTCTACATTCAGGACAAAGAGTCTCAGGCCCTTGGGAATGGCCACACACACCCTCAGTCTGCGTCCCCATGTTCGGAGGCGACCTCGAATCGCCTCCCAGGCCAAGCTGGGGCTCTCTTGGCTCGCGTGGGTTGCAAAAATACATAGAACAAGACAGGAAACAACCGAACACGAAGGCAGGAGGGCCTGGGGAGCGCATTTCAGACTAGAACGCCCTTACACCCCCTGTTCTCAGCCCTCGCCCCGACCCGGCCGCTCTGCGCATGAGCCACCGCCCCCCCCCCCCCCCCCGCGCACGCGCCCAGCCCCCCCCCCGCCGTTCCGCCGTGCGCCGTGACGCCGCCGCGCGTCCTCCAATCAGCGCCCTCGCTGCCCGTGCGTGCTGACGTCACCGCGGGCCGTATATAAGCGCGCTGCGCCAGTCCCGCCCCCCTGACAGCGTCTCCAGCCGCCGCCGCGACAGCATCCTCCGCTGAGAGCCGCGAGCCCCGCCGATCGCCCCAGCCGCCGCCGCCTCCTCCGCCGAGGGAAGGGAACCGTGTCGTATGTCCGCTATCCAGAACCTCCAACCCTTCGGTAAGGCCCTTTGTGCGGCGGCGGGGCCGGGCTGGGCCGGGCCAGGGGAGCAGCTGGGCGGCCCCGCCCTGCGCAGGCCCCGCCCCGTGGCGCAGTTGCTATTCCAGGCGCCGGTTGCGTCAGCCGCGCTGCGGGGGCGGGGTCTGGGCTTGATTGACAGTGCCGGCCGCCCATTGGGGTGCGGTGGATGGGCGGGGCTAGGCGTGCGGCAGCCAATGGGAGGCGACGGGTGGGCGGGGGCCAGGCGGATTTTAACCAATGGGGTGTTGAGGTGCGTGGGGCTAAGCCGGCCGTTTAAACAATGGGGTCCGAGTGGGCGGGGCTAAGCGGGCTTAGTAACCAATGGGGGGCGCGGCGCTGGGGCGGCAGCCAATGGGAAGGGTGGGGCGAGGAATGATGAGCGGGTGGATTGGCCGATGGGGATGGAGAGGGCTGGGGTTCAGCTGACAGGCCAGTAGGGGCACGTAGCGGTGGGCTGGGGTCTCACAGGCTCTCCCCACAGACCCCTTTGCTGATGCAAGTAAGGGTGATGACCTACTCCCTGCCGGCACTGAGGACTACATCCATATAAGGATCCAGCAGAGGAACGGCAGGAAGACCCTCACCACAGTCCAGGGCATCGCGGATGATTACGATAAGAAGAAACTGGTGAAAGCCTTTAAAAAGGTGAGTGATGCCAAGTATCCTGCTCCGGGGTCAGCTTCTCCCCTGCAAGGGTGGTGAGGCCACACCGTGATGTCTCCGGGGAACAGGCCTGGTGGTTCAGATCATGCTAACTCTTCTCTCCCCTGTAGAAATTTGCCTGCAATGGTACTGTAATTGAACACCCCGAATATGGAGAAGTGATTCAGTTGCAAGGCGACCAGCGCAAGAACATATGCCAGTTCCTTGTAGAGGTAAGACAGTCTCAGTCTTCTGTGCCTGCTGGCTAAATGCTAAACTAAAAACAAGTGTCTGTGCTAATAACTATGAGGGTTCTGATTTTCTTAGTGTCAAAAGAGTAGAGGAAGCTTTTTTGGTTCTCCTTGAAATTCCTGTTTAAAGTAAATGCAGTCCAGGAAGATTTTGTAATTGCAGTCTAATCCTCATTCCATGCTTTAGAGGGAGCAGAAAGCTGACAGGTCTACAGTGTTGCTGGCATGCAGATGCGCACCTGTCTGCCAGGATGTGCTATAAAGTACTTTTTCTTTCTTGCAGATTGGACTGGCTAAAGATGACCAGCTGAAAGTCCATGGGTTTTAAGTGCCTGTGGGTCACTGAAGCTTTATGCAAGAAGATTTCCTTATCATGAAATTCCCAGCTGTCCCTTGTCATAAGTTTAAAACCAGCCGGTTTGTGTAATGTAATGATTTTGGGTCCACTGTTCAGTCTGGACTAGTGTAATTTGGTGATGTAATAAACTGACAAGAGCCCATGCTATCTCGTCTTGCTGTCCCTCATTTAACAGAGGTAAATCTGGCGTTTGGCATGGTCCAGCCTGAAGCCAAAGTAACCGGATGGTCCAAGTTAAGCCAAGGGACTCGGCCTGTCAGTCCAAACTCTGTCTGGATCGCTCCTCAGTCCAGCTGCTCTTCCATTCCAATGGACAGCAATTTTCCCGGTGCCTCCTGCAGTCCTACAAGGAGCGAGGCGTGGAGCGTGAGCTGTGAAATGGCACAGGGACATGGCGCCTTCCCCCTAGGCAGTGTTGGCTCCCGGTGGCAGAGGGATTTGGGGAAGCTTTGAGCAAGAGAATTGACTGAAGAGCGGTGACCTCGAGGCTTGATGGCGACCGTTGTGGCCTGGCAGGCGGTGGGACTGTGTGAGCCCCAGGATACCGGGCTGGCGTACCCGAAGGAGCCATTACCCTGGGTTAAACTTGTGACAAGGGATCAGTTTTGGACTAACATAACGAGTGTCACTGTAGATGAAGCCGCAGAGCGCGTGTGTCATAGCAGCCGCTGCCTAATGCCCTGTGAAGTAACAGATTTTTGGTTTCATTTTTAATGTTTTCTGTAATGTATTTAAAGTCTTATTTAAATAAAACTGGCTTTCAGAAGCATTTGCTTGGTGGATTCAGTTGCTTCCTGGGGCTGAAGTGGCTTTCTGTGAGCAGTGACGAGGCCACACGTCAAATCCTGAGTTCAGTTTTGGGCCCCTGAGGACAGAAAGATTTTGAGGGGCTGGGGTGTGTCAAGGGGAACAGAAGTGGAGAAGGGGCTGCAGCCCAGACAGTCTGGGGGTGGCTGAGGGACCTAGGGCTGTTTAGCCTGGAGAAGAGGAGGCTGAGGGGAGACCTCATTGCTTTCTGTGGACCCTGGAGCTGGAGAAGAGGTGGTAGGGGAGGTGGGTGCTGAGCTCTGCTCCTGATTAACAAGGGATGGGATGAGAGGAAATGGCCTCAGATTGCACCAGGGGAGGTTTAGGTTGCATGTTAGGGGAAAACAGATTTATTGACAGAGTGGTGAAGCCCTGGCAGAGTCTCCATACCTGCAGGTGTTTCAAATAACGTGAAGTTAAGGCATTTGGGGACGTGGTTTAGTAGGCACGGTGGGGTTGAGTTGGTGGTTGGGCTTGATCTTGGAGGTCTCGTCCAACCTTGATAATTGAATCTAGGTGATGCTGGCTCTGGGTGCTGGCGGATCAGGGCGCTGGGGTGGGGTCTGCACACCCAGGAGCTCTGTGGGGTCCAGGAAAACGCATCCATGTATGTACGACCAGCTGCAGGAGAGGGCAACCCCTTGCTGGGCTGGAGCTCATCAGCCTTCACATCAGGCATTGTTCTTGTTGTGTTCCCGTAATCCTGGTGAGGACGGTCAGCACTTCTGCTTCCAGCAGGGACAACGGCAGCAGGGAGGGCTCTGTTACCCTGTCCAGGCTTTGCTGCGGGCTGAGGGGTGTTTTCCCTCTTGGAACTTAGAATGCCTCCAACAAGCAAGAATGAAGTCAGCGTGAAGTGAAATGGTGAAGCCTTTTAGAGCAGCTCTGGTTATCAGGGCTAGCAGGAGCCTTCTGTGGGCAGGAAATGTGGAGGTTTCCCTTCCTGTGCTCCAAGGCAGCAGACATGAGCCGGCCTGCCACGAGTGCTGGGGAGTCATGGCAAGGCCCAGGGTGTTTCGGTGATGGCTGAGGTGTTGTGGCAAGGGTGTCATGGCCAGGGCTGTGGTGTTTCTGCGAGTCTCACTTGCCCCCGTGCGGTGGTAGGAAGGAAGGGAGCCGCCTGTGCAACCGCTTGCGCTTCTGGCAGCTTTCTCAGGGCAGCATCTTGTTTGCTTGCTCGCTGCCTGCCCTGATGCCGTTTCTCAGCCCCTTCTCCACGTGCTATGGTGGAAATTTGGGTTCACCTTGCTCCTGTTTACTTTCTTACCATGGGGACTTTGCTCTCAGAAACCAACTTGTCGAGGTGGCTGGGGCAGCGGGTGACCTCGAGCCCTGCCTGCACCTCGTGGAGTGCCACAGCCAGCACTCGCGCTGGTGTCCGTGCGTGCACCCCGAGCTCTGCTCTGCTTCTGCTCCAAAAATCCGGCTTCCTTGCCTGCACTGGGGCCTTTCCAAGCTGGGTTTTCTCCCTGCTGGGGTTTACCTGGCTGCTCACAGTCGTTCAGATGCAAGAGGGAGGCACCCCTCGGGCTGGTGTTCCCAGAAGAGCCAGACTTGGCTGGGCAGAGGGAAGAGATGCTGCCAGCACTGGTTTTCCGTGGCTCATCCTGTCAGGGAGAAAGGACGAGCAGGAGCACCCACGTGTGAGGCTGCAAACCTGCGTCAAGGGGAGGAAGCTCCCGCTGTGTCCCCGTCACCCTGACGGCTCACTGGGCCCAGAGTGAGCCATTAAAAGCCAGAAATTACAGAACAATTTGTTTGTTCCCTGTGAAAAAACCGTTCCCATTGATCGCTGCGGAGCTGGGGCGCTGCTGCCTTCCGGCTCATCGAAAGCTCATTTGTTTGAGGGTTGTTTGAGCAGCACCAAGCCCGTTCCCGGCAAACGTCGTGGGCACGGCCAGGCAGGGCCCCCCCGAGCTGTGGGTGTCGCTCACGCGCGGCTTATTGGAGGGGGGGGAACAAATGTTCCCAAAAAAACACGAGAGGAAGGTGAATACAAGCAAGAAGAACTATTGATGCTGAAAGAAAACTCTGGTGGCAGCAGGAAAGGATTATTGGGTGGCATCCAGGGTGACGCAGCAGCGGGTGTCGCTGACTCTTGGGGACACACACATATGTCTTTATACCTATAGCTGCATTTATGTGTATATATATTAATATTTTTATATATATACAGACACACACATATGTCTTTATACCTATAGCTGCATTTATGTGTATATATATTAATATTTTTATATATATACAGACACACACATATGTCTTTATACCTATAGCTGCATTTATGTGTATGTGTGTGTATATATATGCACAGACACACACGTATGTCTTTATACCTATAGCTACATTTATGTGTATATATATTAATATTTTTATATATATACAGACACACACATATGTCTTTATACCTATAGCTGCATTTATGTGTATATATATATAAATATTTTATATATATATATATGCACGCATATGTCTTTATACCTATAGCTACATTTATGTGTGTTTATATATATACACAGACACACATGCGTGATTTTACACCTATAGCTACACATACGTATACATGTAGGGACACACATTTATGTCTTTATACCTATGGCTACAGATCCGTGTGAGTATAGACACACGCATGTCTTTATGGCTAGAGATACGTGTGCAGAGTGAGAGAGAGACATGCATTTATGTCTTTATGCCTGTGGCTACAGATCCGTGTACATTTAGAGCTGCACGCTCGTGTGCGCGTGTGTAAATAAACAGCTGGGCGGGTGCAGGGAGGTGTGAAAAAAAATATATATGCACATACGCATATACGTAAATACAATAGCTATAGCTTATCTAGAGCCAGATAGGCATATATCTATATATAGCTAGAGAGGCACACGCGTGCACACACACACACACACACACACACACACGTGTGCATGTATGTTGATGTGAATGAAGTCTCTAGGGTCCAACTGGCCCCCGTGTGAGTGTGAACATAGGCACACACGCGTATAAATACATACGCATGGAACAAGACCTATGCATGTCTGTATGAGTACATACATATTTATATATATATATATATATATATATATCTCACTTATATATATGTGTGTGTGTATTGCCACTGGCTCCATACATTATCTCACACACGTCTTTATACCCATATCTATGTGTGCGGGTGTGTACAGAGAGCGCTATAGCTACACAAGCAGCTCTAGGTGTGTAGCTGGGGGGGATGTTTGTCTGTGTGGTCACGCAAACCCTTGTCATCGTCCCCCCCACCCCTCCCCAAGATCTTGGGGACGCCCCGGGGTGGAGCCGCCCACCCCCCCAGTGCCCTTAAAGGTTGGCCAGGCTGGGCTGCTCGGGAGCCACCGAGCACCGGAGCTGCAGGTGAGGTCGGAGACATTTGGGGAGCATCGGGAGAGAGGATGGAGAAGGGTTGGGGGCCGGAGGAGAGGGGACTTGCACACTGACTGGGAGAGAGGGATGGAGAAGGCTTGGGGAACAGCTGGGTTGGAAGGGACTTTGAGGGACGTGATGAGTTAGAGTGAGGCCAGAAGAGGCCATGGAGATGGTGCGAGGGCTGGAGCACCTCTCGTACAAAGACAGGCTGAGGGAGTTGGAGTTGTTCAGCCTGGAGAAGAGAAGGCGCCGAGGAGACCTTAGAGCAGCTTCCAGGGCTGAAAGGGACTCCAGGAAAGCTGGGGAGGAGCCCTTGATCAGGGAGGGCAGAGACAAGATGAGGGAGAATGGCTTTGAGCTGAAAGAGGGGAGCTTGAGATGATATATTCAAAAGAAATGTTTTCCTATAAGGGCAGGGAGGCCCTGGCCCAGGTTGCCCAGAGCAGGGGTGGCTGCCCCATCCCTGGAGGGGTTCAAGGCCAGGTTGGATGGGGCTTGGAGCCCCTGATCCAGTGGGAGGTGTCCCTGCCCAGGGCAGGGATGGAACTGGATGAGCTTTGAGGTCCCTTCCAACCCAAACCATTCCACGACTCTATGGCTTGGTTACTGACTAGCAGAGAGGCTGGAGAAGGTTTGGGGAACGGGATACCTGCTGGGGGGCAGAGGGGAGGTGGTGACGGGCCATGCTCTGGGATGAGCACTCTGCTCACTACGTGCCTCTGCCCTTGCTGCAGACCGAGCGTGTGCCCCTGGTTCGGGAACTGCAGTCCCTCCGCTCCCGGCTCAGCCTCTCCGCAGCCATGAGGAGGTGCCTTGGCCTCATCCTCGCCATGGTGGCCACCACCTGCCTGTGCCGGCCAGCGGTGGAGGCGCCAGGCGCTGCGGGGAACCCTCAGCAGCAGCTCCCGGCCAGCCTGGTCCGGCGGGGCTGGCCCCAATCCGTGTCCCAGGAGCAGAACCACTTCAACTCCCGTTTCCTTCCGCACATCTTCACAGGTACGAGGCGATGAAGGGTGGGTAGCCCTCAGGGACCCCACCAGCCCCCAACTCAGGCAGTTCTAACCTCCTACCCTTGCCCTGACAGAGCTGGGCGACCGCAAGGACTACGTGTACGGGGCTGAGGGGCTGGAGGCCCTGCACGAGCACTACTACCCCGACTGGATGGACTTCGGCCGCCGCAGCGCGGACGACTCGGTGGATGCCGCGTAGCCGCTGCTGCCCTGGCCGCGCGGAGCACCCGCGCGCTCGGTGCACACCCTGCCCGCAATAAAGCTTTGGCGCTGTGGCTGCTGCTGCTCCTGCCTTTGCTGGAAATGCTGAGGGGGGTGGAATTCGCCCCCCAGCCCCACCAGGACACAGACACAAAAAGGACACGAGTCGCTTTGTGACTTAACATTTATTTAACAGGGGACAGGTTACAGCTCAGGGTGAGCGATGCAGCTGGAGGGGGGGGGGCAACAGCTACACCCCAAGAACCACCCGCTGCAGGCGTCCCCTGAGCTTAGGGGGTGCTGCTACTACTGCTACTCGATGGGCAGGAGTGAGTTTAAAACCACCATCCCCTTTACAACTCAGCCTGGGTGGGAGGTTCCCCCTCTGGATCACCCAAGCCCAGGCTGAGCATCACCCTTGGCCGCAGCAGCCAGGACTGCCCCAAAGGGCCAAGCTGCCCCTTGCTCCTCAGGCAGGCTCAGCAGAAGCAGGAACAGTTTTTATTGCCAGCAGACGGCTCCTGGAAATGCCCACAGCCTCACAGTTTTGGGGGACAGGGTCAGCCAGCAGCCCCTGCCCCGACCTGGCTGCCCCCCCCAGAGCCTCGAGCATCACTCCACACATGGGACCCACCACAACTCGACACGGGGCCAGGGGAGCATCGTCCTGGGGCTGCAGCGCAGGGCTGGGTCCTGGCAGCCAGGGCAAAGCTCCTGCCACATGGACACCACCAGGAGCTGTGCTCGAAAGCCTGTCCCATCTCCATTTTCCCCTGGACGGGCGATGAAGAGGAGGGAGGTTGTGCCTCGTCGTGAGCTCAGGGGCTCTGCAGCTCTGTCACGTTGGTGCCCCCCAGGCTCCTCGGTGCTCTCCTCGCGCGTAGGACATCTCCCCTCTGGCCACCACCTTGTCCAGCCCCAAGCGCTGCAGCTTCTCCACCAGGTTCAAGCTGAAGATGCTGTTTCTTCTTGGGGGTCTGTCCTGCCCTCCGCCTCCAGGCGAGGTGTCCAGGGGGGCCCAGCGCCACCTAGTCCCGGGCACCGAAGCGGAGATGCCCTGCGCGAGCAAGAGCCTGACGAGTCCCATCGGGGTGCACAGGGGTCCAGGTGCCAGCACGGGGAGGGGCTGCTCCGGCAAGGGGCTGGCGACTCTCATCCTCTCAAGGGGCCCACAAGAAGGCACGACGTCACTACACAGACTGGAGGGGAAGAGAGAGCAGAAGGGGGGGGTTATTGGGGGGCCCTGGCTTGAGGGACGATGCTGCAGCAACTAGGGGGGGAGCTTCACAGGGAGCAGGGACCCCCTTTGTCCAGGCGCATGCACCTTATGATCCCTCAGGCTGTAGGAGACCCCGCATTTGCAGCATTGCTTGAGCCCCCCCCAGGTCTGCCCAGGCCCCCAAAGCTCAGGGGGTGCTGCTGCCCAGCTGGGGCTGGGACACGGTCGCTGCTCCACAAGCATTTTCCAAACCGCACAGGGTTTTTGTTTAACGGTGCACAGTGAACTCCAGCTCACACCAACCCCCAACGAGCCTTGGAGGGGCTCATTAGGACTGAGCAACAGTGCTCATTAATTAAAGGGCAGGCAGGCTGTGTCCCCAGCCTGGGGAGGGAGACCTGCTGCTCTAGGCACAAGCGCAGAAGGAGGAAAGCTTGGCTGTTCCCAGAGAAGGCAAATCCGCATCAGCAGAGAAGCAAGCCCAGCATTATCTGCACTGAGGAAGGTTCTTCTTCCCCTCACCGCACTGCTGGAGGGGCTGGGGGGGTCCCAGCACATCAGAGGGGAGCGCGCAGCCACGTCTGGGGATGGTGCAAGATCCAGGCATCTCTCAGAACATCAGGGACTGGAGGTGGCCCCAGTTTGCTGCTCCCTCAAGCTGAGCAGAGCAAGGCGTGGGGCACGGAGAGGGTCGGGGGGAGCTGGGGGGGCAGCGCAGGCGGTGGGGGGGCCACGCGCCTTACCTGGGAGTCACGGTGGTGAGCGCAGTGGTGGGGTGGAGGATGTGGCAGGTGGTGATGGTGAAGGTAGACAGGGTCTGGGGGAGGTTGTTAACAGAGAGGAACACTGGAAGGGGACAGGAGACACGAGGTTATCGGGGAGGGGGGGGACACGAGCCAGGGCTCCGGGTGGGTGGGAGAGCCAAAAGCCAGAAGAAAGCTGCATGCATGGGGTGCATCCTCAGCAGCGTTTGGGTCCAACGCTTGCTCAGACAGGGGGGTTACAAGCACAAGCGGGAAGAGGAGCTGATGTTTCTCCTTGCCCTGCCCTTTCCACGCGCGCAGGCTGCAGCGGGTGCAGGAGAGGGTGGCAGCTGCAGGACAGCAGCCCTGGGGCAGCTGCAGATGGAGCATCGCCCCAGGGACGGGCGGGTGGCAGGGACAGGCTGCCACAAAACAGGAGGGCGCGGCGGGGTGCGAGGGGCAGCAGGGCAGGAGCAGGGCGGGGGCCGCGTCCCCTCCGTCCCCTCGCCCTGCGCTCACCCCCGGCGCGCTCCTTGGCTTTGGCGGACGCTGAGGGAGGGAGCAGCTGGAAGGAGCTGGTGTCCACATCGTCCTCCTCCAGGTCGTTGAGGCTGTAGACCTCCTCCAGGTCGATGTCCAGCTGCCTGAAGTCTTTGGTGAGCACCCCGGGACGGGGCACCAGGATCCCCCCCAGGTTGGGCCGTGCCAGCTGCTGCCAGTGGTGAAGAGTCACAGAGCCTGGGGGGGGCCACAGATTTGAGGGACTGAGCAGGTATTGTGGAACCTTCCCTGTAACCCCAGCCCTGCCTGTAAGTCCCCTCCACCCCTCACCTTCCAGGGGCTTCACAATCTGCAGTTTGTCGGGTAGGTAGGTGAGGGAGCCGAGAGAGAAACCAGAGCCAGCAGTGAGCTCTGAACCCCCTGAGTAGTTGGTCCCGGTGGAGACGATGCTCTCATTGGGGGTGAGGAAGCCACTGGAGCTCTCCCCATCCCTCAGCCGCCAAAGCTTGTGCTCCCGCTCGGCCTCGAAGAAGGACGGCTCCTCCGAGACGTGGCTCTGCTGCCGCAGCGACAGGCGCTGAACCGCTGCCTCCAGGTCCTCCTGCTCCGGGGGTGCCCGGGGCTCCTCTCCCACTCCCTTGTCCCTGTGGAGGGAGCAGCGTTAGGGGACTTGGAGCCACATCCCACATGCACCCCCTGTGCCAGCCTCCAGCTCCCACCCTGCCCCAGACTCGCGGCATCGATCAATGCTCTGATGCTGGTCAACATCTCCAACATAAAAAGGATATGGAACTGTTGGAAGGGACCCAGAGGAGGATACAAAGATGATCTGAGGAATGGAAAACCTCCCATACAAGGGCAGGCTGAGAGTTGGGGTTGTTGAGCTCTGGGGAGACCTTAGAGCAGCTTCCAGCACGGAAAATGGGTCCAGGAAAGCTGGGGAGGGGCTTTTTTAAAGGCCTGGAGTGATAAGATGAGTGGGAATGGCTTTAAATTGGAAGGGGGAAGAGTTAGACTAAACATTGGGAAGAAATTCTTCACATTGAGGGTGAGGAGGCCCTGGTCGAGGTTGCCCAGAGCAGGGGTGGCTGCCCCATCCCTGGAGGGGTTCAAGGCCAGGCTGGATGGGGCTGGGAGCCCCTGATCCAGTGGGAGGTGTCCCTGCCCATGGCAGGGGTGGGACTGGATGGGCTTTGAGGACCCTTCCAACCTAGATCCACGATCGTGTGATCTCCCCAAGAGCCCCATCTGGTCCCCCCATTCCTGAGCCCGTGCTGTGGCACTCACAGGGCACCCTCGGTGCCGGAGCCGCTGGTGTGGGGGGTGCTGGCCCCTCCGGAGGGGGCAGCCGACAGTTGTTTGGAGCCCGGCACGCTGTGGGGAGATCCGGAGCAGGACTTGGCTTTGGCGCCCTGGTTCACCGCCTTCACCGTCTCAAAGACGCGGCGATAGCTCCTGCGGGTGGGAAGCAGGCAGGGATGGACCCTCAAACAGAGCCCCCAGACTCCCTGCCCCTCATGAGCCACCCACGCCAGCACCCACTTATAGTCCGAGGAGGAGCTGTCTGTCCGCTTCCTCATCGTCCCCTTGATCTCAGCCGCCAGTGAGTCCTGGATGCAGAAGGGACGCGGGGTCAGAGGGGAGAGCAGAGCCCCCCATCACCTCCAGCTCTGCCCGCGCCCCGCGCTCACCAGGGGCAGGAGGCTGGAGGCGCCGTAGCGGCTGACGGTGCTGTTGGGCAAGCTGCGGCTCCGCAGGCTCTTGACCTCCTCCTGGGCTTCCTGCAGCATCCCACCGCATTCGTCGTACTTGTCCTGCAGGTCCCGCAGCTGCGGGCACGGACACGGCTCAGGAATGGCCCCACCAGCTGGGACACCCACGGCTGGACCTCCTCCAGGCTCACCTCGGTGCGGAGCTGCTGCTGAACCTCCTTCGCCACAGCCAGGTGCTGCTGGAGCTCCTCCACCTCCGAGCCGTACTGCGGGCAGGAGCGGGGCAAGGTGAGGGAGCTGCACCCCATGCCCGCCCTGCGCCCCCCGGCACGGGACACTCACCGCTCGGCACTTCTGCTGCAGCTCCACCACCTGCGCCAGGAGCTGGCTGATCTCCTCCTGCTGCCGCGATGTGTCCTCCACCTTGC